>JAABNX020000106.1:4325489-4342243 GCA_015163995.2 Mormyrus lacerda | reverse complement strand
AGGGCCTTTGCTCAAGGGCCCGCAGATGTACTGAGGCCGGCCTCGAACTGACGACCTTGTGGTCACAGGCACAGAGGTTCAGCTCACTGAGACACACACTGCCCCCATGTAATATGTACATTATCTCTCTCACACACACACACACACACACACACACACACACACATACCTGCTACCTACCAAACGCCTGATGTGAAGTTAAGAAAAAATTTTGGCCACTTGAGCACAAACTATGGCAGTGATAGAGTGGTCCGTCCAGGTTTCTCTGTTTTACATTTTCTCTCCAGTTCTTGAATCATCAGTGTGGTGGTTCAGATCCTCGTCTGCTGGGGGGAGCTGTGCAATCAAAGATCTGTTTTGCTGTGGGGGTGTACTGTCTTGTTCCTTTTCAAGTGTGGGTTACAGACATCAGTAAAGTTAAAAGACAAGCCCAGGCTTTCTTGGCAGGGAGGGCAGAAAAGCATCCAGCTAGGCCAAGCAGCAGGGCGGCGAAATTGAGAATGGATCAACACTGATCTGACGACGTGTCTCAAGCCCACAGGCAGAAAAGGACAGAAACAGGGACACTCCCATAAATTTAACTCCCATAAATTTCTTACATAATTCTCACAACACTCTCCACCACCAATAACAGTTGACCCATTAAAAGAAAAGGACTCCTTAATGAGATGAGCAGATTTGTTTTGTAATACGGAAGACAACATCTGCTGGTCAGCGATTTTGACAGGGGGTTGTTAAAGAGCATGTGCAGGCCAAGTCTGACATTCAACAGTTTTAACTGTCATTATGTATTGATTTACATTTGAAGCGATCTGTCGCCCCCTGCTGGACTCATGATGCATTGCACCCTGCTCACTTTTATGGACCAAGCCTAAAACATTATCAAATGTTTCCTGGGATATTTCAGTTTATTTTAATGCGAAATGTAGTTCTGTGGATACGTAAAAGAGCCTTATTATGAACCAGGAACAGGTGCTTAAAAATGATGACCTAGAAGCCCTGCTGCTGTACCTGAGGTGTTTTAGTTACTTATTCAGCTGTATAACCTTGATAAATGTAACAGAAAAGCAATACGCTAAATGACAAAACTCACTTACACTAGTAATAGTGAGTAAAATATAATGGCGGCACATGTTGCGGCAAAGCATCACTGACCAGTTCTTTGAAAGGCTGATTTTGTGTCATAGCATCTAGCATAGCATAGTGGGTGTTTCACCTGTTGAATCCAGCAGGGGGTGCAAGTGGGTCGGTAAGCCCTGATCCCCGACTCTTGCCAGCACCGATGTAAAATACTACATTACGTGCAAGTGACACGGGGTGAGAAACTCCAGTCACCCAAGACATTCCTGTGCACATGCTCCTCTGTCTGATCGACTGTGTTGTGATCGTCAAGAACGGTAATAATAATCGCTGTTGTTCATTTCCTAGTTAGACGAGACATTGCTTCGTTTTCTTTGTTTTGCTCGTTTGTGATGGCTGCTCTGCTTCGGACCTTCCCCTTGGCGAGAGGCGGGTGTGGGGACTCTCTGCCTGGGGCAGGTCCACATTGACACGGACCCGATGCGGGGTCCACACCTTTCAATATGAAATAAGCTGTTTAGACGTACACATTAACCCTTATGACATTTTGAGGGAACCTCAAAGCACTTTGCGTGGATGTGGAGCGAACGGGCCCACGATCTGTTGAACCCGAGCAACAGGGGCCATAAGAGAACTGAAAAAAATCCATAAATAGACCATCCAAACACTAAATATTTCTGGACATAAAACTAAGGGCCATTTACAAAAAAAAACATTGTATATGAAACATACATCTAAATTCCCTAGTGTATATACAATACTCCCCAGTCTTTAATAAAGCTATAGTGTATAATAATGTAACTGCGACCTGATAAAATGGCGTGTGGCTTCCAGCCATGCATTTAGCTATTGTGAGGTACTTTCAGATTATGCTGAACTGCTTGTATTCCCATGCTGGAGGATACTGTCAGATCACAATCCCCTCTTCCTTTCCCAAGATGAAATCACTTGCTTCTTGCAGGGGATGGTCACGGTACAAAGATACCAGCATCAGGAGGAATCATTCAGGCATCCTCCCCGCCAACCCTGAATATGAGTATTAAAATCTGGCTATTAAAAGGGTTTCCAGAGTCGCTGGGGTGGGATTCCAGCTAGTATGGGGTGTCAGTGCGCAAAGGGTTATTGTTTGACGAAGGCCAAACAAGGCCAGTATCTTGATTTTTTTTTGCACATTAAAATATTTTAATATCAGTATTTTAAATGGTTCTAAGTGCCTTCTATTATAAGTGAAAAAACACACAGACGAACTACGGTGTATGAAATGACTATATAAATATATAAATATATGTATATTTTCCCAGCTCCACGTTCTGAGGCAGGATGTGTAGAAGTGTTGAGTCTCCAGTTGGTACCATATAGCTCTGTGATCCTGTTTTAGGGGGACGTATATGACCTTGACGATGGTGTGTGACGATGATGATGTCAGTAAAAAAATGAATAAAGATGAATTTGATACTTTGTTTTTGTGCACTTATTATAGTCTTAGCGGTGACACATTACATTATGTAGTGACTCTGTACCATGTACTGGCAGTTATATAGTGTTCATTATATAGAAGTTATGGAGCAGACTGTGACTTATATAAGAACATAAGAGATTTACAAACCAGAGCAGGCCATTGGAGTGATCAAGCTAGTTTGGGGAGAACTTAACTAATAGCTCAGAATTGTTAAAATCTTATCTAACTCTGATTTAAAGGAACCCAGGGTTTTAGCTTGCTCTACACTAACAGGAAGGTTATTCCATGCTCTACACACCGTGCAAGTGCTTTCTCAAATCCATTTTAAATCGTTGTCCCTCTTATTTTCACCATGAGTTCTAGCATTTAAACTAATAATGAACTAACCATTTGAAATATGAACAGCATCCAGACCTGTTAGAATTTTATCTACCTGGATCATGTCCCCCCTTAGTCTCCTTTGCTCGAGGCTGAACAGATTCAGCTCAGCTAACCTCTCCTCATAAGACATTCCTCTAAGGCCAGGAATCATTCTTGTAGCCCTACATTGAACTTTCTTAAGGTATGGCGACCAAACCTGCACACAATATTCTAGGTGGGGTCTTACCAAGGAATTATATAATTGTAGTATCACCTCCCTTGACTTAAACTCCACACACCTAGAAATATAACCCAACATCCTATTGGCCTTTTTTATTGCTTCCCCACACTGGCGAGAGTGGGACATGGAAGCATCAACATATAGACCGCGTTCTTTCTCATAATCAGCTACCTTTATTTCAGAGTGATCCATGAAATATCTGTACTTTATATTTCTCCCTACATGGATTACCTTACATTTATCTACATTAAATTTCATCTGCCAGGTATCAGCCCAGTCGCTAATTAAATCAAGATCCTGTTGTAGCCTCTGTGCTAGATCAGTATCTGCTACACCACCCACCTTAGTGTCATCTGCAAATTTAACCAGTTTACTGTATATATTGTTGTCAATATCATATTCATCAATGTAAATTAGGAATAATAGTGGTCCTAAAATTGAACCCTGCAGTACCCCACTATGAATGCAGGCCCGCTATGACATTGTGCCTCTAATAACTACTCGCTGCTTCCTGTCAGTTAACCAGTTTTCAATCCAATCTGTTGCAGTTACTAAAATCCCTGCAGCTTTGATCTTAAGCAGGAGCCGTTTGTGGGGGACATCAAAGGCCTTCTGGAAATCTAAGTAGATGACATCGTAGGCCTTTTTGTGATCAATTTCTCTTGTAGCTTCCTCAAAGAACTCAAGTAGATTAGTTAAACAGGACCTACCTCTCCTAAATCCTATGTTGGCTATCCCTCAGAATGTTACTTGCATCCAGGTAATCTACCATTTTTACTTTGATTATAGCTTCCATTACTTTTCCAGTAATGCTAGTTAAACTGATTGGCATATAGTTTGCTGGATTACATCTATCCCCTTTTTTGAATATTGGTGTTTTTTTGAATATGCTTCCACCAGCAGGATTTCTGAAATGTTTAAGTTAAAGGTTGGTAAATAATATCCCTAGTCTCTTTCAAAACTATAGGTAGGATGCCATCAGGGCCCTGTGATTTATTTATTTTCTGCTACAAAGCCTAGCTAAGCTCATCAGCCTCAGTTATATATATATTTTTTATAGACAACGCTGGATTAATAATAAGAGTTGGTAAGTTACTTGTGTCCTCTACAGTGAACACCTGTATAAAATAATCATTAAATTCATTTACTATATCAATTTGATTTTCAATTATAAGGCCCTTACTATCCTGCAGATTAGTGATTTCAGCTTTTCAAGCTCTTTTGGAGTTGAAATATTGGAAGAAACTTTTAATGTCATTCTTAACCTCCAATGCAATCTTCCTTTCGACATTTGTCACTTATCCATATTTCTGTTATTCCTATAATGTCTGACGAAAACAAAGTCTCTAAATCATAAATTTTGTTTCTAATACTCCTAGCATTTGAGTACAGATCGCAAAGGTAGGCCTTTTAGAGAGCCCATTTTTAATATTGAATGGGGCTTTCTGTCTCCCCCCACCTATATTCCTAACTAACCCTCCTGCCCCCCAGTCCCTATTTAAATATGCCTCAACTACTCTACACATGTGCCTCCCCAATACGCTGGCTCCCTTCTGGTTCCAGAAGGTCTTCCAGTGCCCCATAAACCTAAACCCCTCTTTCCTACGCCTCCCTTTTAGCCATGCTCAGCAAACTTAGCCTGGCTTGCACGTGGCACGGGAAGTATTCCAGAGAATGCCACCGTGGATGTTCAGCCCTCCTGCCCTTTCCTATGTCATTGGTGCCAACATGCACCACAACCACATGATCCACCCCGGCTGGGGCCAAAAGCCTGTCCACTTGTTTCAGAAGGTCCCCTACCTGGGCACCATGCAGAGAAGACCGTACTGGACACTATATTATGGGTGCACACATAATTATCTACACCCCTAATAATTGAATCCCCTACTACCACAACCTCCCTCCTCCTGGGGGTAGGCGCCTCCTTGGTGCCCAAGGGCCCACATGCCTCCCCAGTCTCTTCCGGTTCTAAAGCTGGAAGCACCTGAAAGTGATTAGACACCCTCACTTCAGGTGATGCCACCTCTGTAAACTGTGTACACCCTTTCCTACATCTACGACCTACGTTCACCCAGCTCTCTTGAGCTCTCTACCCTTCATTCTCCCCCCTCCCCGCTTGTCACTTACACACTATCTCCCTAGAAGGCATATTAACTCTCTCCTTAAACTCCTTATTGTCGGATGAGAGCCAGTTGCTCCTCGAGGTCACAAACCTGGACCACGAGTGAGTCCACTAACTTACATCACTCGCAGACGAAGTCCGACTGGACGCAAGTATCCAGAAGGGCAAACATCTTGCAAACACAATACTGAGCTGGCCCCATAATTAAGTATCTCACTATGACTCCGTCCATTACTCCCAGCTAAATATATTTATATAGCGTATTTAACTTTAAGCTAATTTAATTATCCGATAAGGTCATAGATAATACGCTTCAAAATGAAATTTTTAAAATAAGCAAATTAATTATGACTTACCAGGGAATAACTTCCTATCGAACCACGTATAACTAAAATAAAGACGAAAAACCACAAAAAAGAAAACATCTGACAGCAGTGATTGTGAAAAAAGTGTAAAATGTCCTCCTGGCCCCGACCGGCGATCGCGCAAAGCTCAGGAGCAGCTGTCCTTTACCGGAAGTACGTAATGTTATCGACGTTAGATAATATCACCCCGCGCGTTTTTGTTGCTCACGCGACACCCGCAGCTGTTGATAACACTCGCGCTGTTCATCAACAAGGACAGACAAGCACTCACGCCGGCCGAAAAAAATAAACAAATTAAAATATAAAAACAGCCACCCATGTAATCTGTACTGGCACCCAAACACTCAAATATACTTCCAATCAACCACTACCACAAAGCACAACAAAAGTGTACACAATGTCTACACCATTCTCTCTCAGTGCAGCAATCCCAGCAGCCTCTCAGCCAGCAATTAGATATAGATTATATAATTGAGAACAGAAAATGGTCACCAAGATAGTGTTTATATGCTTTGGAACAGCCTGTAGTGATTATGTAGTATGTTTTTACATTCATTTATCAGATGTCATTATCCGAAGCAACATACAAGTGAGGATCAGAGAGCGGTGACCCTAGAGATTAAGGGCCTCACTAAAAGGCCCAGTGGTGATCTGATTACTCTGTCGTCCAAAGGATTTGCACAACCTTCTGGACACAGATTCCTAACTTGCTGAACCTTACACTACCCAATAGAAAGCATTGAGCATTGATGATAATAGGGTGATTATATGGAGTGCAGCGGACCATGATGGTTATATACTGATTATATGGTATGACGCAGGCTGTGATAATTATATATTGATTGTGTATCAAAGGTCTGCTCATAATAACTGCATAGGGTACAGCGTCCTGAAGAGATTATATAATAATGACATGCTGATGATTATGTAATGATTATGTAGTGTAGCCCAGCCCACAAAAGATTATATAATGATTATACAGTAAAGAGCAGCCTCTGTGGTGAGCCTCTAATTCTAGGCTCCCATATGCATATATACCAACACAACTGCAACAGCGCCCCCTACCTGTAGGCATCCAGACCGTCAGAGACACTGTTTGGTGTCCAGTGTAGCAACCTAGGAAGAGGCTTGAGCCCACAGCTTCTACTGGGATGACACCAACCTCTGCTGCATCGGCAGTGGGCCTGTAGGATCACTGCAAAGGGGTGAAACCGCACACTGAATCTCCCACATGCACTGCACATTATCGCTGCTCAACACAAGCATGAACGCATCCAACTATGGAGTGCTCACTGTGGCCTGTCAGGCTCTGTTTTGGTGCCACAAACTTTAACTCACTCTTACTTGTTTTTACTGAAAATAAACTCGGCTTTCCTTCCAGAAATGTTGCTCCCGTTGTATATTAATATTCTGCAGTATTTCACTGAGGGCAGCATCTTGACAGATTGATTTGTTTCCCAGATATTTCACTGCAAAGTTCTGGTTCGTCAGCAGCAGCAGCGACAAGGCCCAGCACTTAAGGTTGGATCCTTTGTTGGTTGAGTCTTGTGTTGCACATCTGTTCCCCATTTGTGGAGGCGGCAGCTTCTCCTCAGTCCCGCCTCTCCTTCCTTCTATATCCCATCCAGGTATCAAAAAACAAACCCATCCCCGACTGAATACTATCTGATCTGCCTTTATGTCATTTTTCTGGTGTGGCTGAAGAAGTTCTGTGACTGTTATTTTGTCCTTCGGTGTGGTTCACTTAATATTTCTTGGTTTTTGATTTTTTTTTCTTTTCAGGCTTAAAATGATTTTCTCAAATATGAAGTGCAACATTTTAAAGAGAGTCAGATCACCCAGGTCTTGTCTACCCATGTTTAAAATTAAAGACTCTTATGTCCAAAGAGGTGACCTCCAGGTACTGTAACACTGTAATGGAATCAGGAACTCAGGATGCTGGCTCTTGATGGCCCACAGCCTTTCCTGGTTGATGACAAAAAGAAAAGAATGTTGATGGATGCACGAAACAGGCACAGCCAACAGGGGGCAGCAAACTACTATCTATTTCCACAGTTAGCCAGAGAATGTCACTTGCCACTACAGGTGCGGTTAGTTGATCCAGTACACACAATGCAAGCAGTGTTGGCCACTAAATTTGAATTACTGATCTTCAGCACGAAAAAGAGACCACAGTGGTTAGAGTGTGTCTACCTGTCATGTTAGTCATGAGTTTTTATCCACACACCGCCGCTTCTTGAAAAGTCCCATTCCTGCCGGTATCTCGTTTCCCTGTTTAATTAAAGGGCAAATCGACGTACATTGCGCTTACAAGCCAGTACGAGGGACCAAGGAAGTAATGGGGAATCCTGTCCAGCAGGGGGAGACAACTGACTAATGTTCTTCAGCCATTAAGGACCTACTAAAATTTCGCAAAACACCTGACGTCATTAGAAGTAAATGGAAGAGGACACTGTAAAAGTCTACTTTATAATAACCTCTGACAAGCAAGGAGACCACTCCGTTCCCAAGCACATTAACATTTAGCTGTTCCTCAGTATCATTACTGTTGTTGAATATTTATCTTGTGTAAAGTAGTCGGATTATACTGTAAGCTTTGGGCATCGTAAGGTAGCGAATCGTCTATATATATCAGTGGAGACCGTCTGTCCCTTTCACACTCTGTCTCAGTCCGTCCGTAATCATTCTCGTGCGGCTTCCCGTGCAGTAAACACTAGCGCGCTCTGATCCCCTCGGCTGTTTATCGCTCCGCTTGCATCGTAAATCTAAATCCCACGACCCCGGGGGTCTCCCCTCTGCCTCTCCCGGGTCTCCCGAAGCCCCTCCCCGCGCTGGGTGTCACATGGGAACGGAGAGTGTGTGTGAGAATCACCCCGTAACGCAAATGCTGCTCTGCGGACCTGCCAAATCTACAACTTCCTCTTCTTACAGGGAGTATGATTTACCATATGGCAGGAGCCATGGAGGCATGGATAGTCACCGGGGCTTTGTAAAGTATGTGTGTGCGTGCGCACGCGTAAGTGTGTGTTCAGATGTGAATTTTCCATTGTGTGGCAATGATGTCACTGGACCGATCCATAATGATAAATAATTACATATGCATTTTTTCAGGAGAAAAAAATGTAGTTTTTTCCCAGCACTGAAAGACCCAGATTTGTGCTCATCATCTCCTGCGTTGGAAAAGCCCCAATAACGCCGACACTCCGGTTAGGCCACTCACTCCCTTATCTTCTTTGTAATCTTGTGGGAGGGTTTTTACAGAGCTGATAATGTAAGACAAAACATTCTGTTTTTTCTCTACCTGGGAAATCAGGTAACACCTCAAAGACACGTTAACTCTCCTAGTTGGCGAAAATTATGCTGAACATATCACACTGCAGAGCAGAAAATTCTAGAACTAAAATATGTGACCGTCTGCAGGGTCAGGCGTGAAAAATGAACCAGTTCCTAACTTTGATTGCCGTAGTTATGAGTGCAAAGGGAAACTAAACTTTACACTAGGCCGGCCAGGAGGACACACTGAGCTACTTCGGGTTTTACAAACTACTTAAAAACTCAAAGGTTACTGTGCTCAGCTAAGTAGTTCATTTCTTCTTGTCCTTTGACCAATATGTTTCCTTGATTGAAAGACTCATCCTAGTGATTTACATTCACATTAGTGACACGTGCATGATTACAGACTGACCAAACAGCACACAGGCAGAACTCAGTGCTTAAGCAAGATCCATCCATCTATTTTCTGCAACTGCTTATGCTATTCCAGGTCATGTGGGGATCTGGAACCTATAGACACAAGTTGAGGAGAAGCCCAGGATGGGGCACCAACCCATCGCAGGGCACAATCACACTCCTTTGGGTAATCTGGTAACTCCTGGGCATGTTTTGGGACCCGGAGAACATGCAACCTCCACACATGGCAGAGATTTGAACGTTGGGTGCAAGACAGCAGCACTAATCACCACAGCACCCTGTGGCCCCTTAAGTAAAATACAGGTCTCTTATCATGGTAAAATGGTAGTTTACACATCCCTGTCCCAGCTCAAACTGGTGGCCCTGACATGGATTACCGGGTTGCCCTACCTTACACAGAGCAATCGGGCCTCAGATGTTTGGAAGTGGGCACAGCCTGGTGAGGGGGGGTTTCTGCTGAGCCTCTTAAAGCAGCATGTTCAGCTGAAGTGAGTCGCCGCTTTTACAGTGAGATCCAGAGAGATAGCGGTGTGTTTGCGTTCTCCCATGGCACAAGGGAGCCCCAGTGACCTACAGGCTCTCCAGAACGATCCCTACCAAACATGGGTTGAGGGACACTCAGAGTTTATTTTATATTCTGAGCATGTTTGGGTTCTCCCTTGGAATTAGTTTAAGCAGCACTATGATTCTGGAACCTTCTTATTGTGAAGTCCACGTAAATCTCTTTTAAATAACAGCAAAGTGTTTTTATTTTCTGCATCATTACACATATTCCCACATTCATGAAATTATTCAGTATCAATATTTTAACACATGGATGTCATGAATTCATCATCATCTGATTCGCGTGAGTTTCTTCCTGATGGTCTGGAATTTCCTGATTGAGGTCTATGAAGTCTGTGTGAATTGGCTCCGAAATATAAAGTCTCCGCACTGATTGCTTCAGAAGAGCGCCACTAACCTGAGTCCGAGCGGATCATCGCTAGCATAGATCCAGACCTCGTGTGCGTGAGCCAAGCCACACCATGTTAAATGTGCTCATAGTTACATCATAGCTCTCCCAGTTCCCACTCCACTGGAGTCTGGAACTGTCAGACCTCTTACTCAACATGAGTGAGTGCTCCAGGGGATCTAGCTATAGAGAGGCCAGATTTTCTGTGCTGGTGGTGGGAGGGGGACTGATGGAGCCCTAAACGCCACCTGGATCAGAGCAGGCAATCTGGCAAACCTGCAAAGGAGCATTCAACAGGCCTTGGCGGGCATTATATCTATAGATAGGTATGTATCTGTGTGTGTGTGTGTGTGTGTGTGTGCGTGTGTGTGTGCATTGATGTGTGAATGGTGAATGTGTGTGTGAATTGTGTGTGTATGTGTGTGTGTGTGTGTGTGTGTGTGCGTATCCTGCTGTGTCCCTGCTGTCCACCCCCACTTATCCCAGGACTGGATGCTTCTGGGCCTCATTTCCAGTTGGACTCACAGAAGTAAGTCTGGTTTTTGGATTTGAGAGGCGGATGTATATGTCAGATCTATGCAAGCTATATTTAAATAAATTTTTATATGGCACCTATTAAACATAACAAGAGCGTTTTCATGTTTCCCGTGAGTTTTTTGCCACTCTGGCATCTGATACTGGGTAGGACAGTGTAACTGTCGTGTGAATAGTGGACATGTAGGAATTCCATCCTTTGGGTCTTGTTATTTGTCCTGGGACTCGCTGAAGCCACGGTACCTAGACGTGCATCTGAACTGATGGCTGAACTCAGTTTGTTTATTTTTCTATGCCTTGCCGAACGGTGACGTCACGTCAGGCATGGGGTACAGGGAGCTGCGGAGGCAGAGGGCTGCCAGGTCAGCGGACCGAGCTGGAAGACTGGCTCACCACTGACCTCTGTGGAAATTCTCAAGGCCATAATCACGGGGTAAATATATTGGGCGGGGGGCACCAGCTAAGCTACGGGGATCACCACATGCCACGGCCCAGAATGCACCACCATGGCGAGCGATGATGGCGCCTTAACTGCAATAAGAAAAGGAAACAACAGCATAAATAAACAAGAGAATCGGGGGAGGAGTTAAAAAAACGTGTGCTTTGGCTGATGACCTCAGTGGTCCAAACCCAGGGAGAGACGACCGCGTGGTGGGTAAGGAGGACCCCCCAAGCACGATGACCTCAACCCCAACCCAGCCCTAACCTTAACCATACATTCTTAGTCTTTTGATTGCAGTCACTGATTTTAGTAAAACTGAGTATCAAAATAAGAGTTTTTTTTTTGCATAACCTAAAACATGTTTCCTGGTTGAGGGAGTTTGCCTTAAAATGGACAGTGAGGTTTTGAAGATCCACCCTCACTATCTCTACCTGCCATTATCATTGTGATGTGACATCCAGAGACTGACCGCCCAGCAGAATTCACAGATAGCTAATCCAGTGGGGATTCTTGTCTTATCTCAACCTCCCCCGGCGTTCAGGCCAGGCCAGCATATGGAGCAGAAACTCGCAGGAGATCTGAGGGTAAAATTAAACATCCTCAGGTTTTTGAATAAAGGCCTATGCACCACGTGGGGCATTTGTAGAATGTAACATCCTGATAAGCGTGTTGATTTAAATCTTTTAAATGGAGAAAGATAGAGATTAGAGGTTTACCTCTGGATAAAGTCTTTCATGACCATTCTGTCAGTGAGCATATAAATTGTTTTAAAACCAAAGCGTGGGCGGGGGGGGGGGGGCAGGTGATACGAGGACGACTGGAGTTGGGGTGAACAGGTTGGCTTTGAAAAGGGGCACAGCGTTTGTTCTTTAACAGGACATGGGTACAAAGCACTAAGGTATGTTTGTTGACCTTTCTATTTATATTGTTGTGTGCACTTAGTGAATATTAGTGGGGGGGTGCTATAGGGACTCAGTGATGATTCAGCAGTGCCTATAATGACAGGGCTGGTCAGTACTGTATGGTAACCTTGCAAAACTGCGTGTAACAGAACGGAAAAAAAGGCCAGTGGTATCAGACAAAACACATCAGGGAGGGAGATGATGAGGTCGTGTTTCTGTGCGTGAATCTGCGAGTTTCTCAAACATCAGCAGAATGCAAAAATAAAAAGCAATCGGATGCCGGCGGAAAACAGGACACGGTTGCGGCTATTTGTCTATATGTAAAGTTTATTGTTTTTGTTTGGAAGATAAGCTGGTCTTGTTGATTCTCCTAACCACTGAATTCTACTCAGCTGAATTTAAATGAGTTTTATTGGCATGACGGACATGGTTGCCAAAGATGCTTAAACGGGATAAAATGTCAGAAAAGCAACAATTCTTTGGAGAAGAACTTTGAAAATGGGAACGGCATCCCAGCTCTCCTTCACGATTTGTCCCCGCCCTGTACATCAGATTCTTCAACCACTCTGTTCTAGCCCATGTCTTCTTCCTCCTACACTTTTCCCTAAAGTCATCCATCCTTCATTTCACCTGAAGAACCAAAGGGGTGAATTAAAGTGAACAGGTGATGCAGAGGTGCAGCTATGGGGAAGTACGCACATATGAGTGAAAGAGCTTGAAAATGCAGCGACGGCAGGTACCGCCATTATCCGCTGCCCTTGCCTCCCTGATTTTTCCTATCCCTAAATCTCTGGCTTGCTCCACGTCTCGGGGGCAGTACGGCACGTTACACAGATCCAATCCCAGATCAAGCAGCAGGACCTCGGAGGTCCTCTGCTGGTTTGTCAGACAACCCTGTCGACCAGGCCCCGCCCCCACCTATCTGAGCAATGAATTGTGGGTAATAGTGACTCGCTAGTGTGAGTCCGAGTCTAGAAATGAACATATGTTTAATGTTTTATCCACCGACTGTCTCTTAGTCATTAAAGGAGGTCAGGGCATTCTGAGGTAGGAAGGACAGCAGAGTTATGTTATGGCAAGAGTTGGTTGGCTCCATGAGCTGTGGGCTGGGCTCAGCATCCCAGCTGACTCAACCCTGTCACCCAGGGAGTTGTGAGTGATGTGGCCACGCCGGGTTGAGCCCAGGTCAGTGACATGCCAACGCCATTTCTGTAAAACCCGTTCTTTTCTAAAAAGCCGTCATGTTTCTGTTCCCGAGGAAGGTCACGCCCGCGACGGCTTTTGAGGCGGTGTGCCGAGTGAGGTTTGGATTCAAGGCGGGGACTCTTTTTTTTTTTTTTCGGAAGAACGTGCCGAGCTTGTTGGTTCACCGGGCTGTCACGAGTCACTCGTGTGACCTCCAGCCACCTTTGTTTTTCCCTTTTGTCAGGCTGCTTCTGAATGAGCTGCCGTTGCATTAAGCCGATTAATCATCATCGCTTTCACACATTGCATCCCTTTTAAATACATTAATAATTCTGGGTAGTGACCGTCTTTTGTTTTCTTTGAGCCTTATAAATCGCACACATGATTAATTCAAAAATGGATAGTGCAGTTATAAAATGTGTACGTTAGACAACTTAACAGTCAGTCGAATGGGTTTTGAAAACACTGGCGTATTATCGTATTTTATTCACCCAGTGGACAAACTACACTGTGTGTAAAACTTCAATGAAGACTGAAGACTGAATTTTTTCTTGTCGTCATACACTGCAGAGCCTTCAGTAGCACAAACAGAAACACAAGACAAGACATATAACATGTAAACAATATGTACAAAATAAACAATAAAAACACAGATGAAGCTCGGTTAGTGTTGAGCTCCCTGTACAATGTGATTTAATGATTTTGCAGATAAATCGGCTGCTGTTTTTACTGAGGATGCCAACATTTATCTTCCATGCGTTATTTTCCATATAAATCTAAGCACACCTGTCCACCACGACTTGTCTTTCTGTCTCTCCCTCTCCCTCATTCTTTCACACACACACTCTCTTTTTTCACAAGCAGCTTCCATACCTGTTTCCTCTGTGGTTCCCACGGACCCTGGTGGTTGAAAGCCGCCAGAACGGGCTGTGGGAACTGAAGGGAATCTTTGGCTTTTTTGGTGGGTTTCCTGCTGGGCTGGTGTGAAACACACACACACACACACACACACACAAACATGCACACTCACACACCGCCACTCTCACTGACCCGCCAGCTGTGAAAACAAACACAGCTGTTGTCCGCTGAATACGTTAAATGCTAAAGTACGTCGCCAGTTGATATGAGCCTGCGTAGCGACTGAATGTCACAATTACGCTCCTCGAATATTTAAATTGCACATATTTGCTGTACAGGCCTTGAGCAGCAGCTTCACAATGACCCAAGAATTACAATATTAATCAAATATTATTATTACAATATTACAATATAATTACAACATTAATCAAAGGCACATATGAGAACTGAAGTTTTTATTCTGAAGAAAAACATCACCAGTACATCCGGAATAAAAGAGAAATAAAGCAGGAAGAACACTGACCACAAACTGACTTATTTATTAAACCACATGCACTTCCACAGCACACGGTTGATTTTAATGCGTTATTTAGGCATTAAGAGATATTGGTGGATTGGCAGGATCGCAGCAGAGATGAGAGGCACTTTATCAGATGTAAAATAAACTTTCTCACAGGCTTGGTGATACAGACAAACAATGAAGCTGAAAATACACTTTAATAATAAGCTGACAGAAATAGCTCTTGTCATGGAAGACCATGATTTATGCTTTGGGGCCGATTTCCCTTTTTTCATTCTCCCCAAATGGTCTACAGTATAAGTTCCCATTTTTCCCCACTGGATCCTACTGGGTGTAACGCAGATGCGGCTGGGAATGGCCTGGTCACCGTGTCCTCCTGTGAGAATGCAGGCTCACTGTTCACGTTTGCTTATCCGACGCTGCTCTCCAAAGCAAATTACATTTTTGATTGAGGAGAGCTATCTGGCGTTTGGAGCAATTGGGGGTTAGGGCCTCATTTAAGGGCCCAGTGATGAAGTCACCTAGCCAATCCTAAGTTTGGAACCAACAGCCATCCGATCACAAATATAGCATCTCAACATGCTGAGCTGCAAACTACCACCCAAAACCAATCACCCACCATGGGGATGGAAACCGCGCCCCCGAGATAGAGGGCCTCATGGTCTACTGACTGAACTAACCAGGCCAAAATACAAGAGGGAAATCTTCTTCTTCGTAGAAAGGGACAGAATTCCATTCAAGACGACTGTCTGTGTTCTGAGATGAGAGCTAATGAGGGCGTCCTCCTCAAGGAGAAACCTAGGCCATGCTGACCCCCATATCCTGTGGGCAGAACATGGAGGGACAGTCAATCAGTTAGGGGGACCAGTAGGAGAGACCAAAAACATGGTGGGGGGGGGCAGGGAACAAGGGGCCGGCACGTATCTGTTAACTCGCCCCCCACACTGAAATACATCTACATGCTGCGTTCCCAGGCTGTCCCTTGGGTTGGGGGGGGATTCCCACCAATCCTTTCCACTGCCCTACTCACCCTCCTCTCACTCCCACCCCTGTCCTGTCTCTCCCCCCAGACACCCCCTTGAAAACACTGTATAGCCCCCCCAGATCCCACAATATCCCACACCCCTCAATCTATGGTGAGAGTTGAAATGAACTAGAAGTATTATTATTAAAACACCCCCCCCCCCCCCAAAGCACAGGTTAACATCACACACCCCAGTGCAGTGACGGGGACACTGTGCTATAAAAATGGCGCCGTCCTTCGGAAGAGACGTAAAATTGAGGTCCTTACTGTCTGAGGTCATTAAACATCCCTGGGCATCTTTCGAAAGAGTAACTGTGGTTCCCCGATGCTCTGGCTAAATTGCCCACTGTGGCCCTATCAAATCTGCCCTAATCATCCCCTGTATCAAACCGGCGGCTACACTGGGGGCTGCACAGTGGTGGTGACTGGGCTGCACTGGGGGCTGCACAGTGGTGGTGACTGGGCTACACTGGGGGCTGCACAGTGGTGGTGACTGGGCTACACTGGGGGCTGCACAGTGGTGGTGACTGGGCTGCACTGGGGGCTGCACAGTGGTGGTGACTGAAGTGGCTCCCCATTGGTTCTGTAAAGCACTTGTTAATAAATGTATAAATGTAACTTTCATTCATTAATCCTGATCACCACTTATTCCTGAGCCTGTGCCCACTTCATATGACATTCAAACTACGATAGCGGGGCTGTCCCCAATGCACAACTGTCATCCTCTGTGACCATTAACTTTCTCCTACAGACCAGAACCGTCACTTGGGGAAATCAGCAGACAGTAACTATCCCCCGTGCAGAGTAATTATCATCTGTGGAGAGCAGAGTATTGCAGATACGTCCAGAGCAGTCTAGCAGTCCCCTGTAAACTGTAATTATCCCCTTTGCACAACAGACCTAGCATGGTACAACACAGAGATTCCCAATAAAGTGAATCATTCCCAGTTGTAAAGCAGTCGCTATGGTTTATGAGGACGCTGGTGACAGTGGGTCATGCTTAGTGGGGGGGGGGGGGGG
>JAABNX020000106.1:4311810-4324023 GCA_015163995.2 Mormyrus lacerda | reverse complement strand
CAATCAATCAATCAATCAATCAATCAATCAATCCAAAAGGCAAAAAATCTATATATCATACGTCAATATTTAATATAGCTCTGAATATTATTGTACCTGTGTGGTGTTTTTGTATCTGAAACACTCACAGTTCTCATGTTAATGACACGATTTCTCTTTTGAAATTGAAGAACCATAAAAACATTTTTTACACGTTCAAGTCCAGCCAAGGCAGAGTGGGGTTGTGTGTCCATCAGTGTGATGTGTGTATGGGGGAAGGGGGGGCACTAAACATTGTCTGGTGCTGTTTTCATCTGCAGGGGTAAGTTGAAGAGTTCAGCACCATTTAATGAAAGTCTGGAGAAGACAGTTGCACTGGGCGGGGGGGGGGGGGAACTAGTGTGGATACTGTGGCCAATTCATACACACTCAGTCTGGGTCATTTATGTGAGATCAGCCTAAGCCTGATTCATTAAAACTGCAGCGTGTTTGACAAAGACTATTAAACACGTATAGGGGACAGATATGATTGGGACACCCCCACAACCACTATGGAAATATCAAAAGCCAGATGTACTTCTTCAGATGGAGCTAATAGTTTATACACAGGGAGAAGGAACAGAAAGAGAGGGAAAAGATGGCAACACAGACGGGGAGAAAATGATATACACATTTTGAGGATTCACGATGACGGAGGCGGATGGCTGGGAGGCAGCTGCTAACTAAAATGAAAGATGGAGGGAGAGATAACGGGGGGGGGGTTCTTTATCTTACAAACCACAGGTTTTTAATTTTTAATTAGGTTTTACGTTTTATTCTTTTACAAGCTGCTGCAATTCAAGTGCCAGATATTGGGAATTAAACGCAATTACAATTTATACTTCAGTGTTTTCCTCTATTTGGCCTGACAAGCTTTTTATGCCTGTCAATATACTGTGGACCGAGCTTGGGGTGGCAGACATGGGTTTGGGTTTAGGGCTGGGATCGTCCGTATGATCTCTGCACAGCTCCTCTCCACACGCCATAACACGGTACAGATGTGAGTTGTGGTGCCTGTCGGCTGGGTGAACATCTTGTGCGGTAATGCATGCGTGTCCTGTAGGCCTCAGTTGTTATATGGGGCGAAACGGTATAGATACTTAAACCAACATGTTAAAGCAAGGGAGCGTCATGTCTGTCACATCATGAAAGCATTCAGTTATAAATGCGAGTTACTGCTTCACGTCGTTGCTATAATTAGTCAGTTATATACCCTGAGACACTGGCTGTTCACAGGCCAGAAATCCAGTATCTCTACTGTCTGCTGCCATTGGTCCTTACCTGGTTTAACTTTGCGAGGTCAAACATATTTTCGGGGGTCCGATGTTTTCAGGGTACAGCGGCGGGCTATCGGTCCAGCAGCCTGCTGTCCACGAGCTCAGGGGTTGTTATCCGTCTGCACAACATCCCATGCATGTTCATGGTCAAGTGTAATTTAAAGTGTTCACAGTGGTAAGATAAAAGTTAATTAGTATCTAATAGGAAGCTTTATTAAGAAAGTAAAAATTAAGGCTCACATAATGATCTAAATGTACAGCCGACTTTACGGTAATGTAGGCATATTCTGTATTCTGTCTGTAAAATATTTTGCTTATTAAGTCCCAAGTGATAAAAAATACACGGTTCATACTGGATTATTCCCTCCCTTGTGCCCGTAGCCTCCGGGATAGGCTCCGGACCCCTTACGACGTTGAATTGGTTGCAGAAAATAGATGGATGGATGGATGGATGGATATTGTTAGTTTAGTTATCTAGAATTATAAATCTTCTAACACTTTTTGTCGAACATTTTGTTTATTAAGATGAGATGTTTGGTGAAAAGTAGAGCCCCACACCATATATTAGCACGCAAACGCGTGTTTAGAGGTCCCAGTTTTCGTACCGGTGCGCTTGAGCCCCTCCGATCCCCGAGCGCCTCGGCTTCCTCCCGGGCGGAGCTCGCCCCTCCCATCTGCCGCTTAAAGTGCTCGGCTCTCGCTCGCCCATAAAGCCCTATTGTGTATGGCGACCTGCTAGCTCGCAGTCGGGCATTCCTGTGCGTGGAAATTACCAAGTCACGGGCAGACGCCGGTGTGCGAACTTCTGGTCTTTGCAGGAAGACCGATACATTTTTCTATATGGCCTCGGAAGGATTTTAATCTTTTTCGTCTCTCCGTATTGGTCCTTTCCATACGCAAGTTATCAAGTCGCACAGAGCATTTAAGACTTTGCACCGCTCGTCTCTCGCCACGATTCAAGCCGGTAAGTCATTTCGCGCATAATAAAAAACGCTTCGGAGTTCACGCAAACCGAGATGCACTGAACTTTATAAGTTAAAATGTTTAACGAGCAGCTGGGTTCAATGCGCTTCGGTATTTGGAGGAAACTTTCCTGCAGAAAAGTTTCAGAAAGAACGTATTTCCCCAGCGTTTCCCATCATGAAGTGATGTTAAACACAAGGGAGTTCATTTAAGTGCATTTATGCGTCCCATGCAGATACGGTGGGGGTATTTGCCTAGAAACATGGTGCGCTCTGTCTCTCCTTATTGCACAATTTGTGTATAACTCAGAATCCCGTGGGTCGTGGGTGCAGGTAAGGTGCCTCGATCGTACCTTTCCACCGGCTACTGACTGTTCGACAACCTGGCCGAGGTGAGCCGACATCAGGGTGGAAGGTCTGCGGCGGACGGTTTTTAAGCAGATTTAGGATTAAGGCATTTCTCCACAGTTTATTATGTTTTTATTTATTTATGTTTTATTATATTTCCTGTCTGGCGCCGCGCCGCACATTTAAAACAAGACACGTGCCGACTCGTGGCATAATGTGTAGAGCACAACTGCATGATATCCTTAGATTATCTGATAGATAACAGTGCGGAATCCTCTGGAATACTTCCACAATAAGCAATTTATGAGGCTGAATCTGTATTAAATGTGTGCAAGGGGGATGCGAGTGTGTCCATACTAAGCATAAGTAGCCTATGGGGTTAGTAAAATAACAGGATTCATTTAATTATATAATTTAATGTTGGCATTTTTTCTAGAGGTTTTATGTCTGAGGTGTTTGTTATAAATCTGTAATGGCTAATTTATTGGACCAAGGCATGCATGAATTTTAAGAGGAAAAATATACAATTCCTGTCAGTTTGATAGCAGTTGACGAATGTCCAAGCACTTTCTCGGTTTAAAGAAAAGTGTTAATAGATGACCTCGATAGATGACCTGTATAGATGACCTGAATTCCCTGAGGCTGGGCTAAATTAAAACGTTGCGGCCGTGACCCGTGTTAAATACCCTGACGCCATGCTCCGTAAATCCTCTTTGAACAAATAAACGGCGATTTATACGGGGGAAACAGCGGTCAAATTTAAGTGTATTTAACCATTCAGATTTATTGCACATACTGACGTCTATAATCTGCCAATAAAATGTGTCTGTCAAACCCGAGGTAATAAAAAATCTTTATTGGACTATTCGTGGAAAATTAATAAAAAATCTCCCAAATCCTAGACATTTGAATTGTGGACCCCTTATTTGCATTCCTTATGAAAAAATAGTGTATTTACCAGTTTAATAGACAAGCAACTCTAGCTGGTTAAATGATGGACGCATGGGTGGATATATGGATGGAAAAGAACATCTGTAAACCAGAAATGTATTCTCTACAAAGAAAAGTAAAAATTAACATCCGTATCAGCTTATGGACATTTCATCCACAAAGTCATGCAGTCTTGGAAACAAAATGAATTGTATGCGTTTTAGTAGTATGATCTAATGAAGTGCATGAATATTAAGTGCCTGTAGGTGGCATCGTGTTTAAGTAGCCAGATCACAGGTCCTGCAGATATGCCTCTAAATTAAAAAAAAAAAAAAAAGAGATGCAGTCGGTTCACTGTAAGACACATAAGTAAATGTAGATAGACAGATCTGATAAGCTGAGCTAATAAGTTAATGATGGAACGTTCCGGTCTGCTGCGTTCTATGACGCTCCCGTAAGCATGCTGGGGATATTGCAAGTGCGGGTAATGGGCATTCTGGGTAATTCTGCCATGGCAACGAAGAGTGGGAGGCCTGCCAAAGAGGAAGACTAATAAGAGTTTGGAAGGGTCTAGGTTTGGCTAACTGGAGAGCTGGAAATGAGTTCTGTGTATGGGGGGGCTGGTCTTGGTGAGTTGAACAGGGGCATCAAGATGGTTAACAGGCCTGAAATTAACAGCTTGTAGGTAGAGAATTGGGTGCAATGACTGTAAACAGAGACAGAAACCCACAGGAAACACACCCTGAGCAGGCCCTCCAGCGTTAGTTACTGTTTCATAGAGGCTGGCTACCGGAAGCTTCTGCACGGCTGGCCCTTCTTGGAGAGCAGGGATACAGGAATCGCTCCTGTTTGGTCCCCATTAGAGAATTGGAGCCAGCTTTCCTTAAGAGCTCCCAGAGTTCATCCTGTCAACACCCCAGCCCATGGGACAGGCCACTGGGAATCATTAAAGTAGCAGTCTGACGGTGGGAGACGATGAACCACAATGGCTTAAAACGGGTTGTTGAGGATCCACGGATGATGTCGACCCCTTGCGTTGCTGTTATTTCCACATTCTCTTCTAGGAGAGGATGCACCCGGGTGATTGTGTGTCAGAGGTGGGGCTGCCATGACGTTAGTCAGACCCAGTAATGCGGAAACACCTCCTGGTCTCTCCAGCTCTGGTGCAGTTTGGTAATCGAGATGTCTCAATTATGGTTATTTTGGCCATTTGGGCACGTGCAGAGGGTGTTTGCATGCATGAACAATGAGTGCCTATTCAAATGTGCTTTTTATACATGTGAAAAAGGGAGGTCCTTGTTTTGAACCTCTTTCGTGACATAGTCGTTCTTCTGCATTCAGCCAAAGGGTTCACTCATAAAGAAGGAATCGCATTCAAAAGATGGACAGACACATTGCTCTCTCTTTGTGTCGGATATTAGACGTCTACCTTCTGGTTACAAATAAATTGCGACCATTTCTCTGGCAGTGTCAGACTGCCAGCAGTTGTTTAAGGTGGAGTTGGTGATGTTTACTCTCACACCTGTTTGCTGAACAGCTAGGGTTTGGTTATTAAATGCGCTGAATGACATGTTTTCCTGTGTCGTCATCAGTGTTCAAAATGACATGCGGCGGTCTCATTGACTGTTTTAATTTCCAGCTGCACTTCCGTAAAATGAGTGACAAACCTTCTGGTCTGCGTCGCTGATTTCGCAGCTTCCAGCAGAGTCACTGGGGCCTGTTTGACCTTAAGCAGATGTCCTCTGATGTTTCTCCTGAGGCACCTTGCGGACCTGGCCTGGCTTTTGACTTTCTGCTGTTTTTAATGCATCTGCAGGTGTCGTTATTGCAAACTGCCTTGGCTATTACGCATTTTGTCGGAACGCATCAGGATGTCAAATACTTTTGCACCACTGAGGAAAATATAGCTTTATAACCACAGCTTTGCTTTTATGTAAGATGCTTTTCCAGTTGGCCCTGAAGTCTTGTGACCTTCTGGAAAGTTCTGGACTATCAGTTGCACAAAGACATAACTGGGCCCCTTAATTTTTTTACAAAATAGGTTCCTCTTCCACAAACCAAAGTTTTGCATTAGCCTATCATTAGTGCTCGCCTCCATCTATCCATCATCAAGAACCACGCACTCTCCTTCTTTGCTTGGGGCTCTAAATGAACCCGGAACAGCAGAGGCAGGTCAGCTATATGACTGTTGTGAGTCAACTTGGATCCTTCATACTGGCTTCTAGATAGACCCAGAATCACAGAGTATGTCAGGTGCTGTCCCGTTCAGTGACTTCTAGAATGACATAGAACCATGCAGTGTTGTATCAGCTACCATTTGCAATCCATACTGGGTTCTAGAGAGATCCAAAGCCACAGAGCATCAACTTCCGTTCTCTGCATTGGGTTCTCAAAGGTTCCAGTGCCCACACTTCCCTGCTAGAAATATCTGAGGCTATGCAATGTTGTTTTTGAATATGGAAGAACGCAAGTATGACAATCCGCAGTAAAATATCACACCATTTGCTGGGCCCAAAGGTTGTGAAGCTGAAGCCCAGATGGTTACTAGTTTGAGACTTACCTGTATACACATCACTTACTTAAGTGATATGCATAACGCGAATTTCTTTTATGAACGGCAAAAAAAAAATATGAAATAAAGTGTCCAGTAAACAATTCAACAAAAATATATTGCTGACATATTTTGAGTTAATTTTTATGGTTAGTTTCTTTACCTTGTTTAAATGAAGGGTGTTACAGACAGATGACAGAATTTTCTAGACAACGAGCAGAGAAGCAGAAGTTTGGGTGGGTGTGTGAGAGAGTGCAGGGCTTGCCTGTGGGTGCTGACATGCTATCACCTCCGAAACCCCCCCGTCTAACCCCACGTGATGAGGCCATGTCCAGGTGTTTGGAGTTAACCTGCCCCCGGTTTCCGAAGCACACCTTCGGGACGCAAAGCCAAATAAATCTCCTGGCTTCAAAAGAGAAGCAGCAGAGAGGTTTTAGAGAGAAACCTTCCGCTCTCTCTTCCAGGCCAGATGCAGGAAGGGTGGTCGCAGCCAAATGATGCGCTCAGAAGCAGCATTTCAGAGCGATGAAAAAATGCAGACCCGTACCGCGGAAAGTAACTCAGTTTCCAGTTACTTCTGTCATCAAGCTCATGACTGCGGTTCCCAAACTGGGTCTTACTGCTCCCACATCTGTCTGCTTCCTTTCTCTCTTCTGCTCTCAATAATAATAATAATAATAATAATAAGAAGAAGAATAATAAGAATAAAATAATGATAATAATAATAATAATAATAATTTATTATTATTATTAATTATATAATAAGACAAACAACTGGTTATTCAAAGTTTTATTTTTTTTTCAGAAGTATTTTACTGGAGGTTTTATGGTAAAAATTAAACGGAAACATCACAGCTCTTTAACCCACAGGTTTTACATTTAACCCATCAATCACCTGTGCAGCTTCTCTCTGATGTCACGATGGACCAGTCAGATCATCGTGTGCAAGGGCCTCTTCCATTTAGGGTCAAGCATAACAAGTAGATGGAATGTTCCGTCCCGCGTGTGCTGCTGGCCTGGGAGAGCAGGGTCATGCTCTGTCATACCGCACTGGGTCAGTGCACTGCATCCAGCTCCGTCAGGCATCACTGGGTCAGCGTCCAGCACCGAGGGCTATTAAAGAGCCCAGAAACAGCACAGATGTCAGACACTTCAACCGGGCCATGTGGACACACTCAGATACTTTGGACACATACACACATACTTTTTGTCCCTTTGTTGTGATTTTTGTCTGCCTGAAACATCACCATTTCCAATTCTGAAAAGCACTCTCTGGTCCAGAGGCCAACATTGATATATTTGTCCATTTTGGTTTTCAAGAGTTATAGAAAAATTAAAATCTGCATGTGCCCTCCAAGTTTCAGCTAAAATAGCTGAGCACTGGGTTAAATACTCTGGAAAGGAAATTCCCTCAAGGAGCACAGTCCTGCCCAGCGTCAAGTGTGGGATCAGAGAACTGCTTCAGTATATCTACGTGAAATCCTGCCCCCACGTTAGCTATCTGCTCTGCTCTCGGGGGTGGGGGGGGAAGACAGGACGGGGGGTAGCATATTTTCTCTACCACATTTGGTTACTATGTCAGGTTGGGCAATAGCCCAGTTCTGAGAACCTGATTCTCTCCTGGGGTTAATGTGACCCCAGAACAATAGTGTTAGCATATCAGTGTGCTTATGCATGTGTGTGTTGGTTCCTGTGTGTGTGTGTGTGTAGGTAGGTGTGTGTGTGTGTGTGTGTGTGTGTGTGTGTGTGTGTATAGGTGGTTGGGTGGTGTCACTCGTTCAACTCACACAGGCTGGAATTTAAGGAGCTTGATAACTGAGAGTCAACACTGAGGTACTAGTGGCTTCATGAAGATCCACCCAAGTCTGATTCTTCAGCACATCAGGCATCTGATGGATTTTACAAAACAATGGACAGTGGTGATGTCGTTTCCAGAATGGTCTTTTTTCAGAGTTACGCCCCAGCCAAGCAGAACCATTTAGGTGTGTCTCCGTTTAATCTCCCCACTGGCTAATTTTAACAGCCCTTCCAGGGCACACGCAGCGTTTGGGTGAGAGCGGACCTCGGGGAGGCTGCTGCTGGATGAGACGTGCGCTCTGAGGTAACGGGGTCCAAATCAGACATTCCAGTGCATATAAAGAGGCTTTTCCTTCCAAAAACAGCCTGAAAGTCTGTAGCGTCCCATTTCATGAGCAGCTCGGGGAAGAAGGAAAGGCTTAGAAGTTAAAGGATGAGGGCGTAACATTTCTTTGAGGAATAAAACCGATTAGGCCCATTCTTTCTGTCTGGAACATTCTGGCTGTATAAGTGCTCATGTGACCTACAAACAGATCAGCCAGTTCCAAAGACGTTCATGCAAAATACCCTCAGAGCACTGGGTTGAAGTTTTAATCTCCAAGAATGATTGCAGATTGATTGTGAAGGAAATGACTTGGTCTCACTAGTTACCCTTGTATCCCTAAGTTCTTTACTGAAGATATATGAACCAGCTAGTATTTGTCAGAGCTCATTTCACTTCTGTTATTGGATCTGGGACTGCATTGACATTGTCTTCTCAAAGAGTGAGTTGTGTTACCTTGCTGTGGTATGCCAATCAATAAAACTATATCAACAAATAATTTCCTCTGAGATTTCGTAGTCTTTTGATCTTGCACTCGCCATTTTTATATCAGTTGAATGCAGCACAGGTGTCTTGTCAAAGCTAGCTGGAAATGGTCTCTTTTCTGATCTGTGTTCCCGCTTTTCATTGGGGATTTGGGTTGGTTTGAGGTTCTGAATGAGCTGTTACTTTGGAGCCTGGATTTGTGTGTTTGCTTTTAAGCGCAATGTGCTCTGTACAAACAGACTTAGACATAAGTCATTGTCAGCAGATTCTGTGTTGATTCTTCTGGAAAGGCTTGGCTTTTGAATTTAATAACTGGCACATCTCTTCTATTCAAAGCAGCTCCTCTGGCGTACTGGCTCTGCGGTCAAGCGGCGTCATCTCGCACTCTGGAATTTAGCCTCAAATCCAGGCCCCTGTCCGCAGGCTTGTTTAGGGAGCCAGTCTTCAGGCCTGAGATATCTGGGGGATGCTCTCCTGTCTGGCTCATTATCCAACTGACACATGTTGTGACACTGAGGCTAACGGAGATACCAGAACTCATCTGAGTCCTTTGCTGGAGAGCAATTAAAAAGAGATGGGATAGAGGTGGACAGGATGAGAGAGTCGGGTTCTCCTTTCAGACACCGCGAAGGAGCTCGCTTGCAGATGTCACAGAAGTTCAAAGCTGAAAGGGTCTCCTTAGTCGTTCTGTAAACGTTCTGCAGATAAACGCAGCGAAAGGAGGGCGCGAAACGGGTGGGCAGTTAGTGGTGTAGTGGTCCTTTCTCTTGGTTTCCTTGCGTATACTGGGGTCTCCCCTAAGCCCCCCTCTTACGTACATTTTCATCGATGATAAACACATGCAGGAGTTGTTTCTCTTTAAAAAGGAGACAGTTTAAACATACCTTTCAAAGCTAGCTGAAGGGGCCTCAAGACTCGTGAAGATGTTTAAACAGATCCTCCGGTTCTGGCGTGTCAGCCTTGCGGCTCCTGACACCAGTGCTGAGTGGGTGATTTCCTCTGAGGAGATAGGAGCACGGCATCGAGGGGGGTCACACTGGATGTTCTCTGTCCACAGGCCTCAGAGCTGATGTGCGTAAACCATCGCCCGCTTTCTATGTCTGCCCTCTTAGCTCTCAGGTCTCAGAGGAGTTGTGAGCGCTTTGAGGACTGTGCTGAAGAATTCAGCCCATGTGCCTCCATCCGTCTTATCTGTTGCCTCTCTTTCTCTTTCTGTCTCCCAGTTCTGCTCCGATTCCCCTTAATCCATTTAAGTCAGGAGTGACATGTTATGATTTGGATCTATGCAAATCAGCTTCAGCTTCAGTGAGCATCACACAAGCACAAACGTCTTTGTGCACGTTGCGTTGTTCGAACGATGCCAGTGGGTCGGTCAACAGGCAGCATTTAAACCGAAAGGGACGTGATCCTCTGAAGCTGGCTCTTGCAAGCTGTCGCCTCAGCGCATGACATCATGCTGCCAATTCATGTGACCGCTTCAAAACACCGATCTCCAAACGACACAAGGTGACGTTATGGCTTTCTTCGTTTGTTTGAATCTTTCCGCTAAGAGTATTTGCGTTTTGCTTAAATGCCTGTAAATTGTAAATAAGCAGGTGACTGAGCAAACAGAAATTGTTTAATTGCTCACTTGCGTTGCATGGAGGCCAGTACACACAGACACACACACAGAAACACACAGGTACACACAAAGATGTGCGTATGTGTACCCAAACATTGTGGCTCAGTGTTTGTCGGCTCCTAAGTCCCTCCCAAGCTTGTCTTCCGAGAGTCATCTTTCCAAACAATGACAATGGCACTCGAGTCTAATGGGCCTAGTTAGGTGCTAGCAATGTCTCTGAAATGTGAATGACTGACTGACTGAAACAGGTGGGAAGATGTAGACCGGTTTTATTTGATTTGTTCGAGATTAAGTCCTTCAGATAAAAGCAGTTAATGTCCACCTGAGGTCTGACTTTACAGCTGAATGGGACTTGCCCACAGGTTCTTGTCCTGAACAAATGTTGTTGAAAAAAGACTCGCTTCTGCTAGAGGAAAATGCAAAAGAGCAAAGAAGTGATGTTAAGCATATGGGGAAGGTTACAGGGCTCTACTGCTGTCCTGGGCTTCAAGGGATGGAAGAATCGCCTTGGAAAAGGGGGGGTTGATTTGGACCCACGTTACTCTTTGTCAGACCTAAAGAACATGCTGATTTCATGCAGTGGACAGATCAGTTGGATCTGCACGTTAAAGAGTGAAAGGTTCCTTCCGTATTTTGATGCCGGCATTTTTCCTGGTGCCAGACTGGGCATGTCGATGCTGTGGAGAGGACGTGTTGATGAGACTGGTTTCAGAATGGGCTTTATTTTTGGCATTTAAACCTGACCTTCTCGCAGGTTCTCGGTGACAGCTAGAATGAGCTGAACCCAGAGCTGAAGTGACTTGTCTATTGCATTATGTCCCAAGTTGCCAAATGGTTAAATACCAAAAGTTCACTGTTGTATTTGCTAAAATAGACAAGCATTTAGACATTTGTCCCAGCAAAATATGATCTCAGTTCTTAGGTACAATTTTGTGTGTTTGTACTAATGGATAATGTAATCTTAAGTCAGAGTAATATATACACAAAGTATTGTACACAGAGAGTACTGTTCACATGGAAACAGGTGTGGGGTGTGGGTCAGCAGACTGAATGAGTATAAATTATAGCCAGATGACTTACTGGATTATCCAAACAGAAGGTTGCTGGGTCAAGTCTCAGAAGGGTACCATTAACCAAGAAACACCACTTTTGAATCACTCCAGTAAAACATACAGCTGTACAATTTGAACAAAGGATATTAATGTTTTTTATGTATATGTGAGTCGAGCAACAGAGATATAAATGTGATGTAAATCATAGATCCCTACGTGTTAACATCTGCCACAAACTGATTTAATGTGTCTGTTTCAACAATGAGTAATGAGTCATATCTAGCAGTGTGTTTTAGCTACTTAGGGGATAAGTGTGTCTGTTGTTTTTCCATTTTCTGAGATTTCTCTCCAAGTTTGGCGCCTGACTCGCATAAGATATGCCAGAGCTCTACGTGGAGATGAGCTGTCTTTAGTTTAAGCTCTGAGACTAATAAGCGAAATGCTCAAGGGCTGACTTGACAGGTAAGAAGGAAAGAGAGAGAGAGAGAGAGAGAGAGAGAGAGAGAGCGATAAAGGCTGTTTGATCCACATGCCTTCTGGAGAGAGATGTCAGTTCTGTCCTGGGGCTGGAAACTCCAGGTGTATTAATTTGTTTGTTTTTCGGAACAGAATAACTTAGTTGTTGCAAAATATACTGGAGTGTATTTCGGGAGGTGGGGGGACGAGTCTTAAGCAAGCAAGATGACCAGGACACGCATGCACAAACACACACTCTATGTTTAATTAAACACTGCCTTCGTGCCAATTCTGCAGTGAAACAGTGAGTACATAAATATGCACACACAGCCCCAAACATTAGACACACATGCACGCACACACACACACACACACACACACACACACACACAC
>JAABNX020000106.1:4293936-4311710 GCA_015163995.2 Mormyrus lacerda | reverse complement strand
CACACACACACACACACACACACACACACACACACACGTCGGGTAAACATATATTTATGGGGACCGCTCATTTATTTCTATGGGAAAAATGCTAACGCTAACTATGACAACCTCAGCCCTAACCATAACCATAAGTAACCAAACAACAAGACTTTTGGCATTTTTTGGTTGCATTCACAGATCTTTGATCATTTGATCCTTACAATGTAATATAAATCTAATCCACAGCTTCAAACACTGCAACATGCACGCACGCACACACACTCACAAACACACACACACACACACACACACACACACACAGTGGTGTAATGATATCTTTTTGGTGGCCACTCATTCATTTCTTTGGGAAATATGCTAACGCTAACTATGACAACCTTAACCCCTACCCAGCCCTAACCATAACCACAAGTAACCAAGCAAAATACAAGAGTTTTTGCATTTTTAGTTTTCATAAAATAGTTTTCCCATATGGGCACCAGGAAACCAAAAAAAAAACACATTTGGTCCCCACAAGGTAAGGTATACCTGGACCACGCGCACACACACACACAGACAGACACACAGATCTGCTTTCTCTGGAAGTATTAACAGATCCCTTTTGCCATCGCAGACTCAGCTCTGCCTTTGCTTGGTGTCAGCACATTTTTTCACACTCTGCCTTGTAAACTTGCGGAGAATTCTCCCCTCTTACCCTCCCTCACCCAGAACAGCCCGTTTCAAACTGCACCCACCCCGACACTAAGGCCTGCGGGTGCCAGACCCCAGGACATGGCGTTCAGGCTGCCTTAGACCGACGCTCATCGTGGCAGGTGAGAGCAGAGGGGCGGGGGGGTCCTTTTCTGTGTTTTCAGCGAGGGACCCGTCACCTGACACGTTAAATCCCCAAAAAGGATTCAGATTGGCCCCGTTATTGTAGAAGACCAAGGGCGTAGCTGGAAATTCTAGGCCCCCTGACAAAATGTTATCCACTAGGGCCCCCAGGACTAAAATACTAGATTTAGGTGCCCCCTAAATCTGCCAGGGTCTCCATGCCCTTCCAATGCCCCCTTGTGTTTTTTTCATCCAACACACGATATGCTAAGATATCTTAATCGGCTACTGTAATCGCTAATTACCGCAATTACTGTAACGTACCTTCCTAGGGGCGCAGCGACTCCCTTCCTGGGAGGTGAGCGCGCTGCCCTTCTCACCGGCATCCCAGCCCTCTGCTGCTGGGCCTCCTGCCGTTAAAGTCTCCGCAGCACAGACAGCGTAAAATCACCTGCGTCGACGCCCCACTGACACGGTCCGACCCGTCGGTCCCGTTTCTCTCCTGGAGTCTTTGTGCTTGCAGACATAGTGCTGATGTCTTCCATTTAAGTCGAACAATTCATGTTGACATCTTGAAAAATGGATTTCATCATCGTTTTTTTTTTTTCCCAGTCCTATTTCTTTGAAAAGAAGTTGTGCCAGACTGAGCGTGGACAGGCAGTCCCTCCTGTGTGCAGGGTGTACATGCCCACGCAGGTGTCTGTTGTCACATGTCAGTTTCTGACAGAGTTCCTCCGCGCTTTCCCATGAACAGTCATGTTCGCGATGATGCGCAGAACTCCAGTTTGTGGCGAGTGGCGTGTGTGCGTGGCCAGCGAAAGAGCACGCACAAACTCCAGATCCCGTGATCTGGCCGACATTCCAGTTTCTCCCCCTGCCACCATTTACGGTGGTCCTGCCTCTACATGCTCGCTGCCCTGCCTGGGTCAGGGACACAGGGGTGGCTTTCACCTTTCTTAAGAGTTTACATTTTGCCTCCAGGCGTGCGAAGCCTGTAGAATGAGGGGCTTAGCAGGCGAACTGCAACAAGCCTAGAGCATGTATGACTACACGGGGGGGGGGGCATCTTTTAATGTGCCCACTCAGTAAGTTCATGGAGGGGGAAGCCGGTGTGACCACTCTAGAGCTGTCCATCCTCTCTCTGCATCCTTCAAAGGACGTGGTCCCTGTAGCCTTTGTCGGCTGCGTCCTTTGAAGGTTCACGTGATGATCTCGACAAAAGAGTAACACACTTCTGGGCTGCATTTAAAGGGGCTTTTGAAACGGGACAGCCTTGTTGCACATTCGGTCTTCGAATGCAGTGTCTGGAGAATGCAGCACCTGAATTCAGTTGAAACCAGAAGTTTACATACACATCAGTAAAAGACCCAAAAACTTTCACAGTCGAGCATTAAATCAGAATAAACGTCTTCTGTTTTCGGTCAGTTAGGGTCACCAAAATATTTTTTGTGTTTGTTAAATGTCAGAATAAAGAGAGAGCATTTTATTTTTTATTTTTATTACTTTCATCAAAGTCAAACATTTAAATCCTTTTTTAGTATTTGGTAGCATTGCCTTGAAACTGTTTCACTTGTGGCAAACGTTTTGGGTATCCTTCCACAAGCTTCTTACAATAGTTTGCTGGAATTTTGGACCATTCCTAGTGTCAGAACTGGCGTTACTGGGTCAGGTTTGTAGGCCTTCTTGCTCGCAGTCGCCTTTTCAGCGCCGCCCACAAACTTTCTGTTGGATTGAGGTCAGGGCTTTGTGACGGCCACTCCAATACCTTGACTTTGTTGTTCTTAAGCCATTAATTTGGAGGTATGATTGGGGTCACTGTCCATTTGTTAGACCCATTTGCATCCAAGCTTTAACTTCCCGGCTGATGTCTTCAGATGTTTCTTCAATATATCCACATTTTCTTTTCTCATGATACCATCTATTTTGTGAAGTGCACCAGTCCGTCCTGCGGCAAAGCAGCCCCACACCGCAATGCTGCCGCCCCCGTACCTCACGGCTGGGATGCTGTCAATTAACCTATCAGAAGCTTCTAAAGCTCAGACTGGAATCATCTGGAATTTTCTATGTTGTTTAAAGACATAACCTACTTAGTGTATGTAAACATCTGACTTTGATGAAAGTAATAAAAAAGCATTTAACAAATACAAAAAAATTTGGTGATGCTAACTGATAAAACAAACAGTTTACTCTGATTTGTGACTCTTTCTGAAGTGTATGTATACTTCTGATTTCAACTGTAGCTAGTGTATCTTCCATGGTGCCAGGGCTTGCAGCTCAGCGATGGGCTCTGACCCCCTAGTTCAGGTTTGGGGGGGGGGGGGGTGTTAGAGCTGCTCGGAACACTGTAAACCTGTCTTATATTCTGTCTTTGAACTTAATTGCTGCAATAAACAGCCATCTGTGTAAAACCAAAAAAAAAAATCTTTTGTTTTGTTATTTTGTCCCTTCCAAATGAACCCCTGTGTCAGAAAGGGGTACAGTGGTCACCGCGGACTGCCGACGATGTCTCTCAGATGGTAGGGCCCTTGGTAGCATTCTGCTAAATCAGAATTTGATTTACCAAACCGCCCAAAAAAAAAAGCAAACCCAGCCCGTTAAAAACTGCGGTTACGAGTTCCGATGGCCTCTTTCATGTCCCAAACTACAGGCTGTAAACATGTGCAGCCCCCCCATTCTCCTTTCACATGCCCTGTACACCTGCCAGTAAATCTCAAATAAAGAGCCCCGCTGGTGAGGCTCCGCACCAGCGAATGGATCCCACTGCATGTTCGACATACGGCTGTTTCAAAGACACAATAGTAAAGGAACAAAGGCAAAAAAATGGTTCATAACACAAAGAGATGAAACGACGGCCTCTGCTGGATGTGGTCCACGAGCTGCTTCTTGTGGTGACACTGTGGTCGTGCCAGAGGGAATGTTTGTGCGTTTAGAACCGGTCTCTCCCACAACAAAGACTGAGTGTAAATGTTTGTCCCAGATGCAGGATGCCATTGGTACCGGGGAGGTCCTCACACTTCTCCCTGCTCCTCTAGTCTCTCTCCCTCTCTTCTCTAACCATCTCATCCTATAAGACAATATTGTTTAATACTCTTCTGGGTCAATTAGAGTGAATCACTGTCATGCAAGGAGGAAAAAATCCGTCCAAACCTTCTATAGTGACACACAGTCACTCCATCCAAAGCACAGCCTTCTACAGTGATATAGTGACTTGTGCTAACATAGGCACCCAGGATCATAGCCTAGCTGATGGTTTAGCTGGCAGATAAGTGCTATACAGGCCTGATTGATCCGAAACACAGCCAAACTGAATGTGACACAGGTAGAGACCTCCTGCAGCAAGAGGCAAAAACAGGCACACAGATAAATGCCTTTGTTATCTCTGGAGCTCTCTTACTCTATCTGCCTCTCATCCCTGTCTGCGGTCTTGTCACTCGGTATCTCGTCACTCTGTACTACAGTTTACGCGGATGCGACAGGGAGACATTGCCCTGCTGCATTCTGGGTAACAGGCTCCAGCTATGGTCTGGAAGGCGCTGACTGGAGGGAGGGTGCAGTGAGATGGCGAACAGGGACACCAAGAAGGGCACTAGTTCCGCTCCTTTGTAGAACAGTCTCCCGCAGTTCCCATGATCCCTGAGTTGCGACGAGAACCCTCAGGGGAGCTGCTGTACTGCAACACTCCACATTCTCGCAACAGGAATCGCATTATTCTGTCGCTTCACATACGTCTTCGTTGCAGGTAAGAACACAGAAACTCCCATTTCTCTTACCCACCTCATGCCAATCTGGTGATTCAGAAGTTGGTGCCGTCTGCTGCTCATCGGCTCGGGTTTGTTTGAAATGACCTGGGTTGCACCTGCTTCCAGTTACTACAACACATCCACTTTTTGGAAATAGTATCGAGACAGACAGGCAAAACCTGGGCACGCCTGTGGAGCGTGCAGGCAACCCCACGCGGAGACCCGTGGGTCCTCAGATCAAAGGACCCAATGAGTCACTCTGTGTTTAGACAGCGGCAGCGACACAAAAAGGGAAATTTGGAAGCCGGGGCCCAGCTGAGGTTGAACGGTCGGATACTCGACCAACTTGTCTGACAGATCTGGCAGGGTGGCCCTAAGTCTGATGCCAGAACTTTTCACTGGGGGCAGGAAGAGGGAGCAGGGGGAGAGTGGTGGGCCAAGAGAAACAGAACAGTTTTCAACATGGTACCAACACTGTACAGTTAATTTAACTGTTAATTTCCCTCATAATAGGTGTATACTATATGGACCAAAGTATTGGGACACTTGACGATTACACCTACAGGAACTTCTACGACATCTCATTCTAAATCCCAAGCCGTCAATATGGAGTTGGTCCCCCCTTCGCAGCTATAACAGCTGCCACTCTTCTAGGAAGGCTTTCCACAAGATTTTGTGGGAATTTTTGACCATTCATCCAGAAGAGCAGTTGTGAGGTCAGGCACTGATGTTGGACATGAAGGCTTGGCTCACAATCTTCATTTAGTTAATTCAAAAGGTCTTAGAAGGGGTTGAGGTGAAGCCAAGTCCGCACAGGCCAGTCAAGTTTTTGTGCACCAAAACTCTGTGTGTTGTCTCATTTGTCTGTATTTCTGATTTTCTGAGTGATAACGATGGGGCTGTATGTTGTGGGGTCCTTCTGTGGAGTTTTTAACCTGATATTGTAATAGAGAGTTTTATGGGGAGATGTTTCATGGTGTGTGATTTGAGGGTGTAGGTTAGCCTTGGAGAGGAATCTGTAGCCTATGGGGTTGGGGCTGTGGTCCTTGAGTATCCTGGAGCTGGGCTTGGTGTTCGGGGTATATAGCAGGGCCTGTCAAACACTAAGCTACTTAACCCTATAACCTTATGGGTCGATGCCCACTTCCCCTTTCATGTACCTTCTGGGGGTCTCCTCACCACCCTTCCCTAACCAGTACACAGTACAGTTACCTTGGAAGTGTGACACTGGAAAATCTGGGTCTCATTCTTCTCTAGCGTTCCATGCTTCCTCCAGTGTGTGTGACATGACTGAGTTCGCAAACCTCTTGGGTGCTTTTTTTGTGGTCTTCACCCTGAGAACAACACAAACAAGCCAACAGTTGCAGGCCGGGAGAGAAACTCTTTGATTTTAAAGTGCTTAACAGTGTGGATTTACTAAAACAGGTCTGATTAAGTGGGTTATAAGAGTGCCTATCACTTTGCCAGTCAGCTTTCAGGAGTGTCTCTGCTATATTTAATGTGAACTGCTGGGTATAATGAGCCTATTGAGTATAGCCTAACATCTATTGTTTTTCTTTGGGCATTTCCAAAAACAGCCAGAACTTCAGGGGTTGTTTGGTGCACTGAGGCCGCTGTCATAGATGATGTCGCCATATGGTTCCAAGGACCTATGGACTTCTTGCTAGATGGCTCATGAGTTTGAAGTCTTAGATTGCAGCATGAATTTCTCCACACATCCTCCCCTGCAGATTAGTAACGATTATGTTTAACATTTTGCTTTTTTTTATTACCTGCAGGGTCTGGTGCTGAATCCACCATGGATATTATCTGCTTTTGGTACCTGCCCTTCCTCCTTGTCCTACTCTTCACACAATTCACACCTGCACGTGGTGGCAAGTGTCCAGAAGGTTGCTTCTGCTCCAACTCAATCTTCTGCACCCAGCGCCAGTCGTCCTCTGTGCCTCAGGATCTGCCTACCACCACCAAGGACCTCTACCTCTTCAGGAATGGCATTGAAGCCCTGAGCCCGAAGGAATTCTCAGGACTGAACCAGCTGGTCATGCTTGACCTGAGTCAGAACAAGCTTTCTGAGCTACCGGATCAAGTATTCAAGCCACTGGCTAGCCTGCGCAATCTGGATCTCTCCTCCAACCAGATCACCCACATCAGCCAAGACAGCTTCTCGGGGCTGGTCCTGCTGGAGCGGCTCTATCTCTACAGCAACCGCATTCAGAGCATCCACCCTGCAGCATTCCAGCACCTAGAACAGCTGCTGGAACTGAAGCTTCAGGAGAACCTGTTGACCTCAGTGCCTGAGCTGCGGCTGCCTATGCTGCTCCTGCTGGACCTCAGCTTCAACCACATTCCGCTGGGGGCCACTCATCTCAGCACGCCGCACCTGGAGTCTCTGAAACTTGCCGGAATGGGTCTAAGTAGCCTGGACAAGGAGTTCCTCGGAGGCCTGACTAACTTGCGTGAGCTGGACTTGTCCAAAAACCAGCTTAGCACCGTGCCCCAGGCCGTAAGTGCAGCCCGAGACCTGACGGGACTCAGCCTAGCCTCCAACCCCCTGACTCGGCTGTTGCGAGAAGACCTCCAAGAGCTGAATGCCCTCAAAGAATTAGATGTCAGTGGTCTCAAGCTGCAGGGATTTCCTGATGGTTTCCCAGAGCTATTCCCCCACCTGGTGCAGCTGACTGCAGCTGAGAACCCCTTCAACTGCGTTTGCAGCCTATCCTGGTTGCCTGGCTGGCTGAAAGCCCAGGACGTGATCCTGAAACACCCAGAGGAGACACGCTGCCATTTCCCGCCGCGGAACGCCGGCAAGGAGCTGCACCGACTGGAGCACACGGATTTCGGTTGTCCCGTCACCACCCCCGCAGCCTCCGTCACTAGCAGCACCTCCGACGTCCTGCCCTCTACCTCTCAGCCCGTTACGATGCCTGCCATACCCCTTGATGAACTGACCGATGGCCCCTTCGCCGAGAAGGACAACAAACCCCTGTCCTCAGCTGAGACCTCATCAAGCAAAGACATGGTACAGGCCACTGATGAGCCTCTGTGCTCCGATGGTGACATCTGCAGGGTAGACCAGCAGTCAAGCCTCGAGTGTGACTGCCCACCAGGAGCCTTGGGGCCCTGCTGCATGAATGAGGAGGCCCTGCCTGCCCCGGAAGAGACTACAGCTAACCCCGAACCTGACATCGTCCCACGGGAGGTAACCGCCACCACGATCCAACTAGACCTTCAGCGTTACGTGGCGATGCGGCCTTACATCCAAGGCGTCCGTATCACCTACCGTAACCTCTCCGGGCCAGACCGGCGGCCCGTGCAGCTGAACTTCCCTACCTCCTATAAGAAGTACACCCTGCGTGGGCTAAGGCCCAACTCCACATACTCCATATGCGTCAGTCCCCACGGCGAGCCCAGTGAAGGGGATGCAAGGTCGTGTACTGAAGCCTGCACCAATAGTGCCCCCCAGTCCGTGCTCTCTGAGCAGCAGGCAGAGAAGGGCCATCTGACCACCGTCCTTGGTGCCACGCTGGCTGCTCTGCTCGTCTTGCTTCTGGTGGCAGTCATCGCTGGTACCATTTGCCACTTGCAGAGGAGAAGGGGTAAGGGACAAGGGGACCCTGATTTAGGAGAGTCCCTTCCCTTGGAGTTGGGTGGGGTGAAGGCCTGTGTTGACAATGGAGAACTACTGCAGAAGCAGCCTGAGAACTCAGCCTCCCTTGGCCAGAGTATCAGGGATTACGAGGCTCCCCTTTCACTGGGACAATGCCCAGGTAACAACAACACTGCCACCTTGAAGCCTTCTCACTTCTGACCTCTGACATGTCAGTCACCTCCCTCTGGGTGGCACCAGTCAATGACTGAAAATCAGAAGATATATACAATCGAGCTCGGATGCATTGAAGTGCAATTTTTAATGCCTCCTAAAACGCAAATTTGAAGTGCCTTCATTTGGTTTTTATTTTTGTATTGCTCTTTGTATGTAAACTTGATTGTTTGCAATCAGATGCTGGACTACAATGGGTTGGCGCGTTGTTTTTGGACACATGCCTAGACCTGCACTTGCCTTTGACAGGGGTCAAAGGGCACTGGGAAGCTGGAGATGGAGTCGCAAGGAAGCGAGAGTGATTCTCCCTGCAGCCTGTTCCCGCCTGCTCCACTGGGGGGGGGGCTGACAGTGAAGCGGGGCACGGCCCCCTCCCGCCGGTCCTGACTCGGTGAAGCCGAGACAGGGACGTTGCTTTATCAGGAGGAATGGAGCTGCCAGAAAAGTCAGAGGAAACCGAACAAAGACAGGGGGGAGCTTGACTTATCGCACAATTTGTTTTGGCTGTGGCGCCATGTTCCTCCCTAAAGGACGGAGTTTGCATTTCTGTTGCTGTTGTTCCGATTAAATCGTGGCAGCCCCCTCCTTCCCCCAAAACCCCCGCTGACTATTTAGGAAACAACGCAGCCTTTCATCCCTGAACATGAAGATACTGTTGCTCTTTGGAAGCTTTGATACATATAGTCCAGACTGTACCTGTAACGCCGTGCTGATTCCTCATTCTATGACTGCTTCTTGAAGACCGGTTTTAATTACTTCCGAATTCGAGGCCAGTCTCCTTCCACCGCTTGTTTGGTTAACAGATGGTGACACATAGCAGGACTCTCGGTTGAGGCCCAGACGTCGCATGACCCTGCATGTTAGCTGCGAGATGCCTTTTGTTGATATGCCCCCCGGCAAATTTCAGTTATACTTTGGCTCTTGCCTGTCCGCAGCCAACCAGACTGTGAAAAGTTCAGACGCAGAGCTAAGTGCACTTCCTGTCTGGAGAGTCAGACTCGGATGTTGTGTGGGATGTTGGAATAATTGAGCATATACCCACACTGACACAAACACCCACATGAAGATGGACAGGAATACATACATGCATATTGTTTCAGCTGCAGCAGAGAAGAAAGATTTATAAGGGGCTGGTACTGGTACTAGACTTAAACATCGTAAAGTTTGCCCCTAAAGTAGATCATTAGTCCAAAGGCGGCACTTCAGGATGGGAAGAATATCCGTTGTCTCTCTCCCATTTTCTTTGCCATTTTCTGTTAATATATTTTCTCTTCAGCCATTTGGCAAAAAAACCTTTATCCAGAGTTGGATAAAAAACACCCTTAATGCCCGTTAGACAGCTGGATATGTGTCTTGTCCTAGAGTACAGTAGTTCTGGTCCATCGGAGATCAAGATCTCAAGACTGCTGAGGCCATAGACAGTCGACAGTAGAACAGTCAGGGTCTTTTGGAAGCTTTCGTTTTATTCACAATGCGTGTTACAGTCACAGTGCTGAGCAAATGTCTAAGGCAACCAAAGAAAATCATGTTAAAATGATCTTCATCTTAGTGTAAATGTACGAGTGTCCGACTGCCAAAGTGTGTTAGTATAGTCATTGGAAAACCTTTCCTAAAGTCAGCCCCGTATTTGTAGCGACAATCAAATATGTCCATGTGTTATTTTTCACTCGATCACTAGCACACACCCTCATCGAGTTAAACTTAACCTTAAGCAACACATGGGATGGGTGGGGTGACCCTGAGGAGAGGTTTGGGAACTGAAGCGGTGCTCATCTAGCCATCCAGTGAGGTATCAGTAACTTTTTGGAAAACAGAAGAAAATCGTGTTAGTTTTTATTGGTACTCTTAATTTGCATATATTCAAATGTGTTTTTTTCTGGCCAAATATGTGTACTACCCAGCTAAATAGCTTTAAATATTTTCTTTGACTGCCTAAGCCTTCTACACAGTACTGTAAATGTAGCAGATCTGATAGTGCCACGTATCACCGAGCTGAATGAGTCTCTTCGGTGTCTTATTCGCCATGAGAAAGAGCTTGCAAAAGTCACTGAGCTGAAAACTTAAGAAGACGTCTGACAAAACCTGAAGGGGGGCATTTTCAGAGCATTTTCCTGGAACAGATCCACAGTTCTCCTGGAGGCTAGGCCTCTAACCACAAAAGCAGTTTGTTTGACGGTGACTGGCGTTCTGAAGGACCGTGCAAAGTTTCACACCACTGTGTGTTGGCCGTCCAGTTTTGCCTCTTTCATTTTTCTCTCTCAGACAATCGCAGCAAAGCAAACCCCAAAAAATAACCACAGGTACTAAGCAGCAGAGCCAAACGCTGAACTGGAATTGATGGCTTCATGCAAATCAAGGGACTGAAAATATTTAAAATATTTTTAATATGATTTAATTTTCCCTTTTTATTTAGGGAATCTCTGTCTTTCTCTGTTTTGCTTTTTCAATGTGTACTTATTTGTATAAAGAAATGATGCTTTTTGTTAAAAAAAAAAAGGAGTAATAAAAAAACTTGTCATTGAAAAAGTTCTTGTTTGCAGCGGATGGTCTTCTCGGTGTCGGCTGGTGTCGAGGCGCATTGAGCACAATCCATCTCCTCGAGCGTCAAATCACAAGCAGATTCCCTTGGGGAACGAGGCCAGAAAAATTCCCTGTAATAAGAGCATCGGACCATCGGTCTGTATTTATGTTTTTTTTTCCACTGGCGGCAGATTTGTGAGCCCGAGGCTTGGAATTGATTTGCAAAAATAGCCTGCTGTCACTAGGGGCAGGTTTTTATGTATTCTTCCAGACATGGAGATGGAGAAGGAGTCCAAAAACAGCCATACCTCACATGGGACGGGGCGGGTGGCCCGCATGTGCGATCCCAAACGTGCACGGTGTTCCGAAACGGTCCAAAATAAACGCAGCGCATTCTTACATACCTGGAAATTCTCGGAAAGTATACTTAATACTGAATAAGGATTGTTCCATTAAATTCCATTTATCCTTGAACAACTTTGTTTAATACAGTTTCCCTCCTTGATTGTCTAGCACAGGGCCTGTAGGATGCGCTGTTTTATTGCAGTGGTGTTCTTAATTCCCAGGATGGGAGGAGGTCATGTGACACGCACTTCGGCTCATTTCATCCATGCCTGATTACCATTCATATAAAAGTGGGTCCGGTTTTCTCCTTGCCCAGAAAATGAGCCTAGGCCCTGGAGCCTGACCTTTAATCCTGCTCTAGTCATTGGTTTGGTCCAATGGCCTTGTGTTTTTTTATTCCCATCACATGTGAGCTAAACTCCTATACCCGAATGAAATCCTTCCTTATAGCCTGTGTCATGTGATCCTGTTTCCCATGGGCCGAGTCTCACAACTGGACCTCAACTGTAACCTAACATACCCCAACTCCTCTTTCAGGAGAGGTCATCTTGGCACAGGTTAATATTCATAAAAGAACAAAGAAACCTCGAGTGATCATTTCATCCAGGTTCAATTCAGAGGGCAGTTTCAGTTAAAGTAAAATTGTTAACCAGATCATCCTGAGGGGAAACTTGTGTACTTTTCATGGCTTAAAAGGCATTTATCATTAGACCCCCAGGACTCAGTCAGAAGCCTTAATGCTCCCTGAAGGGACAGCGAGAGCCATCTGACTGCTGAGCTTCACGCTGTCTCTGCAGATCAAGGCCTCCTTCACGGAACCCTCCTAACCGAGGGTATCTCCCTACACACCGGGGTGCTTCTACACCCAGCACACACATGAACATCATTTGCAGTTTAAACAAGGAGATATATTCAAAATAAACCACACTTCTTCCTTTGCAGACTGAGTCTCCGTGGTATTGGACAAGGGGGGGGAGGGCGGCAGAAATATGAACTTTCAGTAACTCCCTGCTCCAGAACGGGAGAGGAGCAGAGGTCCAAGATCCCGTCCGTCAGAGAATCGATGGCTGCAGAGTTATAAAAAGCAGAATTACTGGTTTATACTGGGCCGAGTCTTTTAGGACGGCGGTGGGGGGGGGGCAGGTGGGTGCAAAGAAGGAAATCCAACACAGGAGGACAGAGACACAGCCTGTGGTCCTGAAAACCCAGAGAAATGTGTTTGTCATTCATTTGGAAAGTGATGGTGTGGGAGAGTTTGTATGTGTGTGTGGGGTGGGGGGGGCAACAAAGTTAGATCCAGGGATCTGGAATCTGACATGAACCAAATGCCGGAGGGGGGGGGGGCAAGGTTTAGAGGGTATACTAACTATCCATGGAGGGAGAGGGATTCTGATTTACATACCCCTACCTGGTCAGAGGGGAAAAAGAAGAAAGGATGAGAGAGAGAGAGAGAGTTTGCTTCATTAACTCTTCATTGGTGATAAGAATTAGGTGTCTGGTTGTAGTTACATTGACCATGACTATCATACAGGTATCCTGGTGGGGAAGATAAGTAACCTGGTGCATTGTGGGAAAGGTTCCCTCTTGAAAAGGGATTGTCCAGAAGGGGAGTGTCATTGAGGGGCATTTCACAATCCTGGCTACTTGTCTGGGTTTCGAAACTGGGCCATATTCATCCCACATGCACTGAGCTCCGCAGACTAACTCTGTGGGGGCCCGACGCACTGGGGGGACGTGGCGGACCCGAGGCAGTGGCACAGAGTACCTGGCGACCTGGCTCTGTCAAAACACCCTCTGCCGGCAGTTCGCCGACCGCCGGCAACAAGACGGCCTTGTTCACCAGGAAACTAAACAGGGGCGCCTGAGCCACGGAAACAAACCGTCCACTTTCTGCCTGTGGCTGGAGTCTGGAGTCACCTCCTCGAGTAGCATTAAAGGGAGACTGGGATAGCAGTACAGTTACAATCCTGCCATGACAGCCTTGCCCAAACACTCCACGTCATTCCCCACACATGATTAATTCTTTCCATTTCACAGTTTATTGGTCGTAATGGGAGAAAACAACCCAAAAAGAAGGAATAAAACTGAGAAATGTCTCCAGCGTTTGCAGAATACCTTGTTTTTATCTTTCAGTCCGAGACGGAAGTTCTTTTTTTACCCAAACGAATTAGCTTTTTTCTAAGTTGTACCTTTTTATATCCATCCATTTGTCAGACCCAAACTCTCCCTTCATCTTTTTTTAAGCATAAAAATAAAGTAAATACTCCGGTCGGTGTGCAGACACCTACAGGTGTGCACACACAGCCCTGCTTTACCTTCGGTCTGCCCCAAGGCATTCATTCAAATCTTTGCATTTTATTCATCTGGCATGCATTCATCCAAAGCAACATCCCTTTTTCTTCAGGCTCAGAAAGTCCCGGAAGCAACTGGGGCTTAAGTTGCCTTGCTCACATGTCCGATGGTGAAATCACTCTGCCAAGTCTGGGATTTGAACCAGTGACCTTCTGATCACAGGCACAGTAGCCAAACCCGCAGAGCTCCACACCTGCAAAGCCCCTGATTCCTCTCACCCAGAGCTCGACCAGCCTGAAGCCTGCACACCTCTTCCGCACGCCTATAGCAGGCAATCATTCTTTGACAGACATACTACAAGACTATAAGGTTTCAGCGGGACAGCAAAACCTGGAAACAATTACGTATTTACTGACGAAATCTGAGTAATGCCTTCAGATACTCAAAACAAATTAGCTTGTGGCCTCATTCTATACATTAACGCTAAATCACCGCTGACAGGTAAAACAGAAATCACATCTGCGGAAATCAGAAAGGAATGAAATCACTTAGAGACACTAGCAAGGTTGCGGCATCTCCATAGCAACTGCAAATAGCTCTGTCTTCATCGGCGAGAATTTATTGCCCTGCTGGAGTCATAATCATCAGTCAGAAACATCAGCATCACAACATCAGCTTTATTCATTGTACAGTTTCTGTGGAAACGTGAAGCCTGTTTCCTCTCACTGGATGATAAATTGCAGAGTCTATGACACCATGAATGATTTTTTAAGCAAAAATATTAAAATCCAGCTGCAGCTTTGCACATTTTGGGAGCCTGGGTGCCAGATTCCGATATTCCACTTTGTCCTCTCTAGCCAGAATTCTGGAACACTGATGGGGAGGATTAGAACATGGAACGTGGGATAAACAGGGAATGAGAGGAGACGAACGGTAACCTTACTGAAGCAGCAATGCGTTCTGTGAGGCCTCACATGCTCGCGCGGCATGTAGCAGCCAGGAGGGGGCAGCACTGCTGGCACACGCCTCGTTCCTATATCCAGCTGGAGGTTCGCGCCCATCTTCCCAGTCCTCTCACCTCCGCCTGTGAGCTGGGACACCACAGCAGCCTGACTGGAGGTCTCCTGCCTCATAAATGCGATTTGGAGTCACTGAGAATAGCTTATGGATGTTGCTGATGAGGACCCACAGGCAGCACATATGTTCACACAGTAGCCATATTTACCTGCACACAATGGGAAGGAGACCATTGCAGTTGATGGCGTTTATGTCCAAAGCGTGCAACGGATCAGATCTTCTGTTCCTGTTCACTAGTTTCCATCCTGCATCGCCGCACAGCCAGTCTGCAAAGATGGCATGAATGAATGCCAGCCTTTTCCAGTTTTTTTCCTTTTTTATTAAAAAGAAATAATTCTAAAACTATTTATATGTAATATGAGAAAGTGAGCAGTGCACAGACGTCAAACAATCCTGTATCAAACTACTCCTGCCGCCCTGAACTTTTCCCACACGCTCTTAAGCAGCTCATTGCTGGGGGGGCTTCCACTACTTCTGATTCTTTTAAATTATTTCAAAGAAAAGTCATCTCTTCATCTGGTCGTGGTTTCCACATCACAATGTACTGCAGGTGATGGACATGAGCAGCAAGTAACAAACGCGGAATGCGATCCACATCTAATGGATTATTGCAGGTCTGCACCTCCCCTTTCAATCCGGCTGATAATTCAATGGGATTGGGGTCATTCGTTTAGTGTTTACAATAGACATAGATATCCAGGGTTGTCAAGTCTGCCATGACACTTACGCTTTAGACTCTCATGTTCACGTGAGAAATCTTACGGCAAATCTATATTATTCCTTTCTAGACCTGGAATTAGCTACATCAAAAGTGTTGGGGTGGTTTGCAAAGCCTACAGACTATTTACAAGGTAATAAAACTGTCACATATCCGTAAGTAATTGAAAATCTCAGGCCAGCCAGCTGACCAAAGTTGGCAACCCCGAATTTCATCCTGACCGACCTTCATTCTGATTATTAACGGATTATTAGGCTCTATGTAAGCGTAGCTAATGATTAGCCTAAAGACAGAAGGTGAGCTGTACTCATAAAATGTCTACCATGACCTCTGCGTAACCCACAGACCAGCAGGGGTTTCCCTAGAAACTTAAGCTGTACAAATATGATCTTAAATATAACCACAGAGTCTACAAAAGTGTTCAGTTACTTCGCAGTACGTTGAGTCTTTTCTCGACAGACACTTTTATCCAAAACAAGTTGTGCGGCTTTACAGTTTGACACATTAGCCCGTGTAAGCAGATGGAAATTTATGGGGCAATCAAGGCTAAGGATATTGCTCAAGGGAATATGGAACACACATATAGAAACACACACGGCCTCTCACACATGCAAATATACAGGCGGGAACACGCGTTATCACACACATACGTGTGCACAAACGCAAACACACGCATACTCACACATATGTATACACACGCGCAGGCACACACAGAAACAAGCAAACAGGTGGGAACAGACACATGCTGGGTAAACATATCTTTATGGGGACCGCTCATTCATTTTTATGGGAAATATGCTAATGATATTTAGTTTTTTCATTGCAGTCACAGATTTTTATTAAATTGACTTTTCTCTTATGGTCCCCATAAGGGAAAAAAACAGGCATTCGTCATGTTGTGGGGACATTGTGTCCCCATATGATAAGGTAAACCCGCTCACACACACACACACACACACACACACACACACACACACACACACAAACACACACACAAACACACACAAACACACTGAAGCTAAAGACTTCCTGACACTGCCTGCCTAGTCAAACGACTCCAGATTGACGGAGCGCCAAGTCGCCCACGGACACAGAGAAAGGTAGGGCTTTATCGTGCTTTTAGCGTGCCGCCATCCAGAGACAAACATCAAAAACTGGCAGCTCTCTGATAAAATGTCTGCCCGACACTAATCAGGCAGGCCTGGGCCAAGCCGAAGGGGATGAGAAGGTCTCCTGTGGATTTTCTTTTCTGTATTTTCAGACCTGCATTGTTCCCTTCCATTGCCGTGTCAGACTCCAATGTATTCAACACCACAGTCTCCCACCCTGGGCATCAACTATGGCAGCCCTGCCAAGCCAACTGCATATTTACACGCTCTTAGCTGACGCATCCATGGACAGCGGTCAACACCATGGCAAATTGAGACACACCCTGATCAGAATGCAATTTTTACCAGAGAAATCATCTTTTTAAATGTAGCTGACACCATTTATTACTTTTTCAATTAAGACATTTTGCCACGAGCACAGATGAGTTTTGCCAGAGACGCGTTGGTCCGTGTACGGACAGGTTGACGATCGCTGTGTGACTGTGAATCAATCACCTTCAGGCTTTCGCTCCTTGACAATGCAGCGGCAAGCAGAAAATTTGGTGAAGCGTGCATTTCAGCTGTGAGGGGGACAGGACCCATCCCATGTTTCTGGAAGACAGTTTTGACGCCCGTGGAACGGTAATTCAACGATAAACAAAGGCGAAGGCTCAGAAACTGACCGGCTCTGCGTGGAGCCGACATCTTGGCCTTTGTTTCGCTTTTCGCGGATTGGTTTTCAGTCGGCGTCCGCTTGTGACAGCCACCTTAAGAAAAGGCCACAACATAGATGCACATTTTGTGGTTGCCATGTCTGTGAGCGAGCGTTGGTGTGCGGTATAGAAAATGAACGGATTCCTTAGCATAAAATAAGGAACATTTCACCGACGGTCACGTCCCAGATTTGTTTCGCCGCAATCTGGGACTTTTCTCTGGATTTTGGGCCAAAGAGAAGCAGAGTTAACAGGAAAACGGAGTCGCGGCATGGGAATAAAGGTGGAGTGACATGGAAAGTTAAATTTAGTTGGAAAAGTCTCTTTGTAGAGGGAAAAAAACAGCCAGAGTTCGACAGCAGAAGGCCTCAAAAGTGGTCAGAGTGGGCTCATGAAATAAACAGCTCGGCGGGTCCCCCCGCAGGCCAAGAGGTTAAAGTTTGTATTTTCAGCATAAACAGGGTAGAAATGAGCAATGTGATGATTATGCTAGAAAATGGCAGCAATTCAAGCAAAAACAAAACAGTCATCGCAGGTCGCCGTGGGCAACCGACATCATTTCTGGACCCAACCCTGCTGCGACTCTCAGATTGCACGTCATGGGAGACGGAGCCAGAAAGCAGAGCGGATCTGACCCAGAGAGCCTCG
>JAABNX020000106.1:4225564-4253093 GCA_015163995.2 Mormyrus lacerda | reverse complement strand
ATTGTCAATTCTTAAAAACAATGGGATCATACAGACCAACAGTACTTATAAACACATTTGTAATTATATGAACAATAGTCTGACTGCATGGATCTCCTGCAGGTCAGCTGAAGCTCTAGATCACGGGTATCATCAGGGTTTAGCTGTCAGGTTCAGCAACTGGGGAATCGAGCCCCCAAAAACGCAGAACCTGATGGCGGACGTACCAGGTGATTCCCCGATGATGCTCGGCGGGGATCAGGCAGCTCCTGTGTCGGAGGAGAGTGTTACACTCTGCAGGAGCTCCGCGAAAGTGGAGTCACCGCCCCCTACAGGTATACCTGGGCAGATGACTGGGCTCACACACATAACAGGCTCCTGTATTTTAACATTATGGATTGTTGCGGCAGATGGGGTATTGTCAGAACAATGCACTGATAAACACCATCACAGGGAAGTGAATAAGTACTTTAGGACACGCTTCCATTATATGTAACCATAACATTCTGATGGTTGAGTCATGGCAACTGGACTTCTCTCTGAAAGGTAGAAACATTTCACAGTGACTGAAGAAGCTGCTTGGATGAGCTGTGAAATGTTTCTACCTTTCAGAGAGAAGTCCAGTTGCCATGACTCAGCCACCAGACAGTTTCACCTGGATGACTGAGAATCTTCACAGACATAACCATAACATCTGTACTGCACAGCAAATTATATTTGCCGTTATTTTGGTCAAACCACTTATTTCATCTATGGCTACAGAAGCAAATGTCATTTCACCTCTCATGTGATTGTGTTTGGTTTCTCCCGGTCGCCGTCCCCTTAAACAGACAGAGCAGAGACAGTGTCAGAGCAGCGTACACCTGCACTGCTGAGGGTAGGGAGAGATAGAGGACGACACGTGAGTGAGAGGGAGAGAGAGTGACGATAGAATATTAGTGAAGCAGAGTAAGAAAAGAGTCAGAGAGACTGGAGATGCAAAGAGTGCTGGAGCTTCCTTAGAGGGAGCTGAAGCTGACCGTGACTTTTCTCTTCAGAGAGGGACAGAGGAGCCAGCTCACAATTATCGGCTCGTCTCCGTTATCAGCCACCTGGGCTCCAGCGCCACCTATGGTAAGATACATGTACGCACACACACAGACCAGAAACAGGTTCTGTTTTTTAAGACGACCTTTATTCACTGCAAGCAATCACATGCGAGTGCTGTAATGTCACCCGCTACTCTTACTGTTATACACGTTTGTGTAGTAACACCGTCAGGTAGGGAAAATGCTTATATGAGAGTAGTTTCCCAAATGTTCGTATACTTGAGATGCTACATAGTCATGTGACCCAGAAGAAATATTTTAAAACACATAATCAGCGGGTGTCCTACCTGACTTTCCTCTAGGTCACTATGTCAGCGACGCTTTTCGCGAGGAGGAAAAGTGCTGGCTGTCATTTAGTGACCATCAGGTGAAGCGGTCAGATGAGGCATCGGTGGTGAGAAAGAGGGCCAGCAGCGCTTATGTGCTGTTTTACAGCCAGCAGGTAAACAGAGTAACACTGAATACACTCTGTGACACCGGCTGAATCTGGCGATTGGTATGGCGTGTGTGTGCGTGTTAGTATTGTGTCTGTCACAAACTAAATGTTCTTTGAGCTCTTCTTAGCGAACAGCGGGAGCCGATTCCCGTTTTTTGGAACCGATGTCTGTGTTTGTAGCGAAAGACTAAGTACAAACATCTAATCATGGGTAAAAATACTGCTAAATTTGGCTGAATTATAAAAGGCTGGAGTGGGAAAATGAAGAGGCGTTTGGGAGCCGAAAGAGACGATTCTTAGTGAGCTGGGCAAAATGGTCCGGCTCACTAAAAAGAGCCGAAATGCCCATCACTAGGTGCGTGCGTGTGTGAGAAATGTTTGAAAATATATAATAACATGTAATAAATATAAGAAATTTGTGATAATAAATGTAAAGTGTGTGTGTACGTATGAGAAATATGTTAAATAATAAATATAATAAATAAGAAATTGTAAATAAATGTAAATAAGTGTGTATAAGAAATAGTATTAAATAATTAATATGTATGCAAAAGAATTGTTGCACGTTTTTCCTTCATCTGGAAAAAAAGAAGGGATTTGACCGCAACACAGAAAGAACTTAAGAAGGGCCATCACCCAAGTTCTCTCATCTGACAAGAAAACCAGACATCTGGCACCTGGCACTTACCTGGCAGGACATAGATGCACTAAAGTCAACTGATAAAGCTATTCAACACAACCGCTCCTGGAATTTACAGATGCGCTCTCAGCTCAGTCTTATGTTACAGTCTCTTATGTTAAGCCAGTGCTACACCTTTTTACATTTACATTTACAGCATTTGGCAGACGCCCTTAGCCAGAGCGACTTAAATAAGTGCTTTAAGACTCTGCTATAAATTTTCCTTGATACTAGCTCAGTCGAACCAAGGCTATTAATACCCGCGATCTAACACTCTGAGCGCAGCAAACGGGTGGAGTGGGAGAACTTAGGAAGGTGGAACACAAGTCGAGCAGCTGCATTTTTCAAACCAGCATCTTGGCTCAGCAGCCAGAAGACACAGAGCTCACTATGTCAATTAAGACCAAAATTCTTGATTATTTGAGAGAGAAACTTGATGACCCTGCCACCCAGCAACTACTAGACATTGCTTCTTTTTTGGATCCACGTTTCAAAAGATCATACATTCCTGAGGAAAAGTATGAAGAGGTCAAACACAGAGCTGTGTCTGAAGTGGAGACCCTTCAACATGATGAGACCAGTGCCCAGCCTGAATTAGCTGGGGAACTTTCAGAAGCAGCTGAAGCATCACCACCAGCAGCCAAAAAGGAGAAGCGAAGCCTTGGTATCTTCTTTAAGAGGCCAACATCTTTATCAACATTGTCTGACAGAGATAAAATTGAAGCTGAACTTTCAACCTACCTACAAGCAGCTGAAATTGACACTGAGACAAACCTACTTGCATGGTGGAAAGAGCATGAGCCAATCTTTCCAACTCTCAGTCTTGCAAAAAATGATCTCTGCATACAGGCCACTAGTTCACCCTCAGAAAGGACATTTAGCACCAGTGGCAACATAGTGAACTGCCACAGGGCATCTTTAAAGCCAGAGGCAGTTAACAGACGTGTCTTTCTTGCACAAAGTTTGTGAAATTGTTTTACCTGAATGCATGTTCTTGCCACATTTTAATTGTTTACAAAACATAGCTTAAAAAAGCATATTGAAACATTATTTTTTTTTTAGGCAAACCTAGTAAAGTAGATACAGCATCTGCTCCTACGTCACCTAATATTCAGACAATTATCTTTCTTGCGTAAATGTTTAGATGTGTTTCTTGCATTAATGAGTATATTTTGGTTTATGCCTATGATGTAAAGTTGTAAGTTTGCAATTACATGTAAATAACAATATAAGTGTGTGGCTTCTTTTTGAAAGTAATAAAACATAGGAAAAAAAATATCGTTGCATATCGTATATTGACTTTTGGTCCAAAAATATCGCAATTTGAATTTTGAGCCATATCGCCCAGCCCTAGGTTTACGGTGCTTGTACCTGCACTCAATATCACCATCGGCTGGAGATAATGGATACAAAATACTATCCTGATGGGAAACATCTCCACCTGGTTTGGGAACAGCACAATGCAGGACAGACATGCTCTCCAGAGAGTGGTGCGATCAGCCGCACGCATCATTAACATTGAGCTTCCTCATCTGCATCTACATCAAACGGTGCCAGAAAGATCATGGAAGACCCCAACCACCTCAACAATGGCGTCTTCTCCCTGCTGAGGTCAGGGAAGCAATTTGTTTCCCAAAGGCCAACAGAGAGAAAATGAGGAGAAGCTTCTTCCCTCAAGCTATTCTGTGTCTGAACCAGGACAATACCCACGATGCAAGAGTGTGACGGTGGAGTGACATCATCAACGCTTCACTCCTCCCCCCTTGGTGCAGTTGCAATAAACATTTCACTGTAGGCTGTACTATGTATGATGATGCATGTGACAAATAAAATTTGAATTTGGTTTATCAAAGGAAATAAATAAATGAATTGAATGACAAAGAATGAAGTATGTCTTTTCTCATTAAAGCTGAAATACTCTAGTCTAACTTTTGAGACTTCGTGCTTGTCAAAGTGTGACAATGTCTCAGACAGACTGAGCTGCTGTTTCTTCCCAGCCTGCCTTGGCCAATTCCCACTGTTGCTGGAAAACAGGTCACATGACAAACAGTTTACATGTAATAGTTGATAAAGGCCAGTGTTCCAGTTAATGATGTTATTAGCTAAAATATATAGGTGATGTTTCTCATGATGTCGGCTCCATTCAAATACACTTTTGTCATTTCCAGTCAAGCTCACCTGAGTTGCGTCTCGAGATCTTTGACCTCACGCTATGTGCATGCATGGTCTCTCTGTCTCCTTTAACTGGTTCATCATGCTGCAGTCAGTGGACCCCAATCAGACGCATTTGCTGTGTTTCAAAATCCATTTTTGGATATTACTGTTCACCGTCCTCAACAGTAGAGGGTGATGTTTGATCTCTGTGGTGCTTTTTGCCTTATGATTTCAGAGATATGTCTGCTGTGTTCATGCACCGACTGGCACCATCCACACGATGTCAATTTTGTCAAAAATTTTGTCAATAACTATTGGTTGACAACCTTTTATTTCATGACTAAATACTAACGACAGCTCAAATGAAAAAATGGTTGACAATGAAAACCTTGATGTTCGTTATGCTCTGTGTCTTTGAGGCAGGCCTTTCAAATATTCTGTTAGCATGAAGGTGATTTTGCAGACACGATAATCCCAAGATTTTGCTTTGCCTTATAATTCACCAATAGTCATTCTTGGGGATTTCTTTGCCTCTCTTACGATCCTCCTCACTGTACAGTATGTGATGGGTAAATAAACTTGGGTCCTCTTCCAGGTACGTTTGTGACAGTTCCAGTTGTTGTCCACGTTTTTATTATTGCCCAAACAGTTAAAACGGGCATTTTTAGGCAAGTAGCTATTTTTTATACCCATTCCCTGACGTATGGAGGTCAACACACTTCTCCCTCATTTGGCAAAATGCGTGCAAGTCTTTAAGACCATGTGGTACAATTTCAGCTGGGACTGGCTTGAAATTTGCAGGTAAAAGGTTGCAATCCATTAATGACAACACGTTTTTATGACTGGAAAAAGAAGCCTCACTTTAATCTCATTGTTAGTACGGTCGTTTCCCTCAGTTCTGCAGTACTAAATAGCTCTGGTGGAACGTACAGACCTGTCAAGTGACATTTATCCGGCGATTTACCCTAATTCGAATTACTTTTTGTTTACATTGCAATACTGTAGACGACATTGAATACAATCATTACTTTTAATTTTAAACAAAACAAGATTACTTAGATTACAAGATTTCATATGGAAAAGTGGGATTCTGAAATCAGATCAGATCACCTAATCCAATCTCGGTCTTAATCTGGATTAAACTTTCGCTTTGTGTTGTTCAAAAGTTTGTGTTTGAATTGAGATACATTTGATGCAAAAAATCCCAACACAAGGGTGGATTTCCGGCACAAAATTAGATAATCACAAAAGCAATGTTTGCTGATGATATATATGTTATTTATATTTTATACAGTTGTTCAACTAGGACAGTGGCAGTGAAAGTAAAGTAGGAAATAAAACATGAAGCCTTTCCGTATAGTCAAGGGGGAAAAATCCAGTGAGATGCAGTATCTGTACTCAAAGCTCAAAACAAAAAGCTCTACTGTCCATTATATTTTAATGAAAATGACAATAATTACTATTATTCAATTCACCAGTCAGTTGCTCTGGTTTATTATGGTGTTTTCTGTTCAAATTAACTTTGGCTATTTGTGTCCACTGGTATTTCAGGTCTACCTGTTGTTCTTGATGTAGCCAGTAGGCTACACTGTTGGTTCCATTTAATGTACTAGTAAACCAGATTTGGTAATCCTGAAAATTCTGTATTTGGATAACAGTGATCCAAATCAGTTTTGCTTTGAAAAACCGGCATAAATGTAAAATAGATTACCAAATCCTGGATACCTGGATTACTTTGATCTAGATTAAATTATTTGAACAACTAGGCCTAGTTCACCTGAGCTCAGGGGCCTTTAAGCTGCAGGTGCGTAGCCAGACCAAATGGTTTTATTGGGATGGCAATGGGGTAATATTTTGCCAACCGGGGTGTGCAAGCAGCAGATCTGAGCTACATGACGCACGCACTAATCTTGGGAGTTCGAATCCCGCCTCCGCTCTGTGTCCGTGGAGTTCCCGTATCTTCATATTCTTCCAATATTCTCGGATAAGTTGTGCTGCTTTAGTTACTTAGTTTTCTGTCAGTCCAAAAACGTGCAGTCAGGTGAACAGGAATCTCTGAATTGTCCATAGCGTTTGAGTTTGTGTCTTGTGGCGGCGGCCCTGCCTTTTGTCCGCGGTGCGGCGGCCCTGCCTTTTGTCCGCGGTGTGCCCCTGCCTAGTGCCCTGTGCTGTCTGCAGGTTGGGCTGCTAAGCTGCAGACATTCCGTGTTCATCAAACATGGATGGAAGCAAAATAAATGGAAGGATGGATCGATGGATTTTATGTAATTAAGTGACACACTGTTATGCTTTTGTTATATATTTATTTCTTTTACAGCAATCAAGGAATAAATTATATTGACTTCATCAATATGACCTGAATCATTTTGAGTAACTGTAGGCCTATATCGTCCTCTCCCTTTCTGCTCCTAGTGTCTGTTTTCTCCTACACACAGGCTTCTTCCATTATACGAGTTGTGACAGGTAAATGACACTCACCTACTCCCAGAGCTCGATAATTCGTCACTAAATGGGGTGTGACCAAAACTGGCAGCTGAGCGCATCCTATTATGAGCTGCGGGTCTGTGTGCAGATTAATTAATGCGTCCAGTGACCGATGACACACGCAATCACACCACGCACCAGCTATCCGGCTTCTTATGGGCGACAATTTTAAAAGTGTGAGTTTTTCCCCACGGTGCGCTGTTTTGCCTAGTCTCCGCCCTGAAGAGTTACACCATCGTTCATTAGCATGTGGAATCGCGTCAGCGATTGCATGGCAAACAATTTTATTCATATAGATGTAAATCCAGAGCATGATGTCCGTTTATACAGAGTAAAACAAAAAAGGCCGCCCTCGTTACCTTTAACCACTGTGCTACGTAATGTACTGCAAACATTTATTTGTGTTTCAAAAAACAGAAATTCAAGTTCATTTCAAGGTTTGTGAAAGCTAAAGTGTTGTTAGTGTTTGTAGTTAAATTTCTGCCTTCCAGCAGCTAAGCTTCGGGAGGTGATTAAGCGTGAGGCCCCCTAGTGGCCAGTGCTGGCACCTGGATACAGACTGATGGGGTGAGCGGGTTCTCAGGTGACCGGGGCCAGCTTAGCTGGTCCATTTTAGGGCCATCTGTCATCCTGACCATCCCCCATTCCCAGCATGCCTCTGGTGCCATTTGCATTGGTGCAGTGATCCGCCACTGAATTCTGTGTAATACACACTATAATAAGGCTCTCACCCCATCCTCCTCCTGCCTGCTAAATCTATATCTTCCTTCCCCTCCACGCCCCGTCTCTCTCCTTTCATCATCCTATGTTTCTCCCCGTGGCTCCATCACACTTCCCCCCAGCTTCCACCGGTGCCATTCAGTGCATCATCTCTTTTATTATCGTTCCTTTCGCCGAGTCCGTCCGAGCCTTCTGATTCGGACTGTGGTGACACCGTGGCACTATGCAGGACCGTCCCCCGGCTTGTAGGCTGCGAGTTCCCAGGCGACGCACTGCGATTCCTACACGCGCTGAGCGGGGTTAGGTGAGCAGGCCTCCGCGTGCTTTTGGGCTTCGGGGTTTCCCTGATCGCACCCCGTGACGTAACCCATCGTCAAGCGCGCATTCTCCCGCGGATTCAACCCCTTCTGGGCTTTAACCTTCACTCTTTTTTAACCTCCACTGTTACGTTTATTGCCTCTCAAATGAATACACTGCTCTGTACCTTGTTTTACTATTCAGCTTCATACTGTACATCTATATTGTATATATCACTAGGGGTCCAAGCAACACAGCTGCTGAATCCCAATTATTATTATTATTAGTAGTAGTAATAGTAGTATTTAATTAATTTTCATAAATTTATTAATATGTAGCATGTAAAAGCATGCAGTTTAATGCAGTGTAATGACAATAAAGATACATTCTATTCTATAGTTTATTTTACTTATACTATACACACAGATGCACAGTCCTCATCACATACAGCAGATTCAGTGCTCAGAACAGCATGTTTTAAACAATATCTCCATTTAATAATTCACTTCCGCTCAGGATTTCTCAGTGTATGTACGCAAACTCTGAGATTCTATGGTCCAGTAATGCATTTGCATTTTAAAATATACGCTAAAATTAACGGTTCCTGCAAACAAAGCACTGGTGAGGCATATTCTGATGGAAGACGACATCTATGTTTTTAATAATTAGGTTTGATGCTCTGTTCTGTTAATTTCTCCCTTCCTACTGAACACGGGTATGAAAACAGCAGCGGTCAACATAAATGAAAAAAGCTGAACTTAAAATATCATTTACAACCAATCAATTTAAGGCTGATTTAAAGTTGGCAGTTTTTAGTTGGTGATCTGCAGGGTAGGAAGCGGTAATGAGCTATCAGAAGCCAACAGAAGCGGGTGGCACGACACTGGGATCTGAACTGACAACCTTCTGATCACAGGTATGGTGTCCAAACCCACTGAGCTGCATTCTTCTTGGAAGCATGTGTCATACAATATGTCAGCCATGTGTCCGTGCATCTGTACCTGCTTAGCAGATCAGTTCCCGGGAGCCTGCATTTCCGCGTGGTTGCTTAGTACGCGTATACCTGCCGGGGATCTACTCCCCCAGCGGGGCATTAATATCCTCCCGTCTCAGTGTAACAGCAACGTCTGCATTGGTGAATGACGCCACCCTCCAGGTGCTCAATGGGGCGAGAAAACGAAATTTAAAAAAAACAGGCCGAGGGGGAGACAGCCACCAAACGGTTAACGCAGCCCGTTCTCTCTCCCGCCTGTCATCTCCCTCCGTCTCTCCCTCCTCTGCTTCTTTCTCTGGCATCACACTCTAACAGTAGCCAATCCGGTGCTTAGACCCACCCCCTTCCCCTGGCTTCGGCTCCTCCCCCGCCCCTCGACTGCTTATATCTCTTCTACCGCCGTGTTCCGACACCAGAGCGTACCATGATCCATTGGAGGAAAGCGGGCCTCTCTGAGCAGAGCAGCGTGACACAGAGGAGAGAGAGAAAGTGAGTGGCTCGCCACAGACTCATCGTCTCTCCTCCCCCGCCTCCCCCTAGCTCAATCTCCCTGTCCCGTTTTGTTGAAGCGTTGGCTGATTCTTTTCATGCTTCTTCCATCCAGGCCAATGTTGGATTCTGACAGCAGCAGCATCGTCAGCAGCAACAGGAGCGGAGGCCAGTTCGCACACCCCCCAGCTTGGCAGCAGCCCCCCAGCCCACCTGTGTGACATGGGCGGCACCACAGGCCAAGCACCCTGCAGGCCACCGGCACCGCCACTGCCGGCCTCCGACCAGGAGGGGGCGCCAGAGGATGGCCCGCCCAAAGGCCCTGAGACCACCTCTACGCTGGATCGGCTGGCACAGGCCACGGGGGGCACAGAGAAGTCCTGGTACCGCTGCGTCTTCCCCTTCGGGGTGATATCGCTGGTGATCGGTGTGGCAGGCACAGGCGTCACCTTCACTTTCAACAACCTGCCGCAGACCAAGGTGGTGTCAGTGGTCCTGCTGGGTGTGGGGCTGGTCCTGGTTCTGACCGCCGCCGTCTGTTGGAGGGTCCATAAGATGAAGCGGGAGAAGAAGAAGGAAGGGGAGTTCAGCTCTGAGCAGTGTCCCCTGTGAGAGGGGTGCAGGGGGCGGATGGATGCACAGGCACGGCAGCGGAGGGTGAGGACAGAAGCTGAGAAGTGGGACATCCGCCTCATTTGTTTCTTGGGGGGGGGGGGGGCTTTTTTGGGCCAGATCAATGGATGGTGCTTGGCCCAGTTAGAGTGCTTGGACCCCCCACTCTCACGCCCACCTCCACAGTACCTTTCAGTGCAGTGGCGTGAAGGTTATCTGGCGCACTGCTAGCTCCCGTGCAGCCGTGGGATTATCTGCCACGTCATTCCACTTCCTGTTTTGACTCGTGACAGCGTGGGATCGCCCCCAGGGGGCTGGCCGGCGTCTATGCCCGAGCCCTGTCTCATCCTCGGGCGCCAGTTCTGTGCATGTACGAGATGGAAGAGAGGATCACTTCCTTGGTTTGGTTGGGGGGTTGGGGGTAAATCTGTGGTAGAGCGTTGGGGGGTTTGCATGTGGGGGCGACAGACAGGGAGCAGGTTGACGGATGAGCTGGGGGCGGTCGATCTATCAAGTGAGGCAATGTATAGATAGCATGCTGAGGTCAGTGCTGGTGTCAGGCAGGGTGTAAATGAAGGTCGTCAAAGTTTTAGTGCTTGTGTCAGTGTTCCGGTGTCAGTGTTCCGGTGTCAGTGTTGTTCTGAGTGCTGATGTAAGTATTGGTGTCGGTGTTGCCCTGAGCTCTGATGTCAGTGCTAGTCAAAGTGTCCATCAGGGTCTCAGTTTGCAACTGGTAAACCTGGACTTGTTGCACCTGGAACCTGAGTAGACAGACCATGCACTCTGCGAGTGTGTTTGTGTGTCTGTAAGAGAACCGGGCAATTCATGCCAGGCTTTGATCTGTGTCCAGGTGGGTGTGTTTGTAAAAGCAGTACAATCAATCACATTGTGCAGCACTTTCCAGTTAAGTGTGACCCCCCCCTCAGCACACCACCACCAGCAGGGGGCGACTTCCCATCATTCTTGAAGTACGTATTACTGTTTGTGTGCATTAACCCTTCATCACCTGTGCACCAGAGCCTTCCTGTCTCATCTGCATTTCAGAAGAATGAGCGAGGCACCCGGCCTCCGAGAGGCGCCCTCACGCCTAGTTGCCACCTGCCCCCCCCAGCTATCGGCATCTCCCACGTGTTCCATGGTGCGTGTGGCATCAGCTGACCTTAAATGTGTTTAGGCTGTTCTTGTATTTCCAACTGTAGGGGATGCATGTGCAATGTTGCTTTGGTCACGTGGGTCTATAAGGAAATTTCCTGTTAAGTGCCTGTTAACCTCAGCGCACTTGGATCGGAGGGGTGAGGTGCTTTGAGAACATCTTACATAAAGCGATTATTTTATTATGTTTTTTTTTTTTTTTTTGCTTTTAAGGCAACGCTGGATTTCCTTTCATGGGGTCGAAACACAGCGGAGCCCTTGTGTTTTTGTACTGATTATTTAAATTAATATTTCATTTTGTTTGTAATTATTCATATTTTTCTACAGAAATGAAAGAGAATAGACAATGTTCCTTATTTTTGCCCATTTGTAGCAAAAGTACGAGCTGTGGTATGTGTGGGAGGGATGCATTGTGTATATTCTGACCAATGTGGATAGCGGGTGGCCAATCAAGAGGTTACATGGACTGTGACGTGACGACTCCTCGGCGAATCAGAATGCACGTTTCATCCCCCAGCCCTTTACACCTGCTGCAGGCACCGAAGGGGTGTGTTGGCTGTGCTCTCCACTTTCTTCCCCTCTGCGCTCATTCAAGAGAGGGAGGGGGAGGGGGGAGAGGTGTGGGCGGGCGGGGGTGGGGGGTGGAGCGCCGCGGATTCATTGAGAAAAAAGGGGACCAGACGCAGGGGACGTGCCATGAATGCAGAAACTGCCCCGACAGCTGTGGTACAGCTCCAGGCAGACGGAGGAGAGCAGGCTGGTGCCCCCGACTGCTCTGCCAGCCCAGGCCTGATTACCATGGACACGCGATGTCAGATTTATGCCAAAAAATGCCAGCATGGCGTCAAAAAAATGATGTTGGCTTTGTCACGGAAACATGAGCGTTGTGCTTTTCCCAGGAAGGGCGCCTCGTGATTCCCAGGTAGAGTTCACGTCCCAGGAGGTCTTCGGAAGCTTTGTCCTCAGCTCAACCAGAAACTGTAACACTGGAACGCTGCTGCCGATCACGATCTGCCAGCGACATGGACCATGGACCCACTCCCGCCCCTGAAACGGAGCCCGGTTCCCGGTCCAGAATGCACGAGTCCTGCTTGCCGGTCTGTCCTGCACAGAGCTGAATGTACACACTGCAGTAGTGTCCCCCGGACCACACGTGTGTGTTATGTACCTGTCTCGTAAAAAATATTTTTAAAAGCTGTATTAAACATGAAAGCATATGATGAATCACAATGTGTCAGTTTTTTTTTCTGAGCCCCGATTGACGATATACCGGGCAGGTGGCCCCAGTAGCGTGAGATGGGTCAGCGCCCGGCTGTGTCCCGCCCCCCCGGTGTGCGGCGATCGGTGTGGAGTGAGGCGGGAATCGGCGAGGTATCGTCAGGCGCTATGACTCACGCCCCCTTTGGAACCGATCACACAACACCCCTCTTCATAGGTCTCTCTAGTCCCCCTCCAGTACACCGAAAATACCTTTGTCCTGGGAGAGACAGAAGCACGGCAGGAGAGCGATCGAGAGGCAGAAAGGCACACAGAAAGAGACTTTTAAATGAATGATTATTTTTAGACTTCGTTTTTTCCCCTGTGCCGGCAGCGGCCGCTGACTCATTTTGGCGAGCTTGTTCGGCGTGTCTCCTTTAATAGAGTACGGCGTTTAGCTCCCAGGGTCAGCTGACAAGGCCACGGCAACACCGGCTACAGTCTTTTTCACGTGATGGTCATAAATACCTATAGATGTGCGTGAAATAAGCCGATGAAAAACACCAAGACCATAAAAAGGCTGATTATATAAGCCTACATATTTGAAAAGTAGAGGGTTCGGTGCTTAATGACACGTAAGATGTGTGTTTGTGGTTCAAATCCCAAATAGGGGCCAATAATACAGTAACGATATCCAGATTGTACTTAAATTAATGGCAATGTGGGTGATCCGTTCGGAAGCTTTACATAATATTATGTGGCTGTTTATAACTGTCACTTATGTCTACAATGTGCTTCGTTCATTTTCGGATTTACTAATTATCTCACATTTGCTAACCGTCTTCGTGGGTGCAGGTTACAGCTACATGTACCTCGCAGAGATGGTGTGATGTGTAAGTGGACACTCACGAGTCAGGAAAGCAAAGCCTGCTTATTGCATGCCTCTTACTGGTAGATAGAGGAACAGCTGCATGAATCATAACATGAAAGGTACACTGGGCTTTAAAGATGCCTATCCGTCTTTCATAGATCAGATGAGGAACCTACTGCCCAGTTCTTTACCCAGGCGTCCAGAGCAGCACCTGCTGGATACCCGGCGAATCGCAGAGCCAGTCTCACTGTTCGCGTATGACTCACTCTCATTTAAATGACCCCTTGACTGCGTTCGTCTTCTTTATTGCCACCCAGTCCCTGATATTATCGCATACTTAATAATCGCTCCATAATATAGAAATGTGTCCTTCAGTTTTCCCTGCTTCACATCAATTTTTTTTAATAAAAACAAAAAGCAGACGAATAATTATATATATTCTTATCGTAAATTAATAAAAACATTGAGTTGACACAAAGGAGGAAAAATTTAGGAATTTAATGAATTAGATTTTAGAAAGGTTAAAAACTTTATTACAAACAGGAAAACTGAGTGACTTGGAGCATAATAACCGTTTGCTTATTAGAGCATGTATGATAAAGGAACCGTTATACTACTATTTATATTTAACTCATCCAGAGAAGCTTACATTTTTATGCATTTACTTCACCAAGTAGCGTATTTCATTGCGCCTTTCGTTGTGCATTTTACACCTGAAACCCAACACAATACCTCTAGGAAATGTTCGTAATCAGTACATTAGACCGACTTGCCACTTGAATATATGAAATATAATGAATATCAGAATACGAAAATATTTCCCACTATAAAGTCTGGAACGGCTTTCAAAGACCCAGGTCTTAACATTTCTATACACAAGCACACACACAGCTCTCGTTCTTACGAGGCCACCACATAGACCCCACATGCACACTGTCACCTCCAGGACCTGGTAAGCGCATGTTTATGTCTCTAAGCCCCGTTACGAGAGAGATGAGAGCAGATGCCACTGTTTACCACACAGGATAAGCAGTTATCAGGTCTCCCCTTCAGTTTTTATGCTGCATGCGCGCAGACGGAGTTAAACATGCAGTGTAACTAAGCGCATGTCCTGCTGTAACTCAATTAGCGATCCTTCGTGGTGCCAAACAAAACACGCCGCCCACGCCACGTTACTAAGATTGTCATTGTGAGGACGGACACCTGGGCCATTCGGGCAAATATGAGTCACCGGGGGAAAATTGCACTGCAACACTCATCGCCGGTGCAGACACAAGAAACCGTCTTTTTACTCAATTCACCTTCGTCCATCTATAAAAAGGTCACGCAGGCTTTCTGGATCCGCGTAGAGCAGAAAGGGAAGCATTATGAGACCAGGCAGAAGGAGGTGCGGGCCAAGGAATATCGCGAATGAAATAGGAACCCAGCTGGTGATCAGCACTGAGGATGAATCCGAGCCTCCTCACTGTCTGCAATCACTAGAACAGGTGAGTGAGCATAGATGTACTCAAGTGCAATATTAGGCTTTCAGACACCAACAGGAGGATTGCATATGTGCACCGGATGTCGCGTTGTTTGCATATGGAGCTGAGCATAAGCACCTGCTGGTGGGAGACGCCGTCTTTTTAGCCTGATCGAGAGGCGGAAATCGGCAACACGGCGCTTGAAAATAATGAGATGGGAGAATGAGAGAATGAAACGTGACTGAAAGCACAGGGGAGCTGACTGGCCAGGGAGGGAGTCACGTGACTGCTTGGGTCTGCACTTTCCTCCCACCTGAGTCTTATTTTGTTCTGGTATATATGGCCGTATCTTTTTACCCCTCCCCCAAGCTGTCACCCATTTTGTTCACTTGTTTCAATTACTGTAGCTTTTTTTATGTGATCTAGCTCATCTTTTCCTGACATGGGAAACAACCATAATATATCCAGTGTCCACCTTCCCCACCTCCTTGTGCAAAGTCAAAGTCAAGTTTTCTGTAATTTGTAAGTGTGGGGGGAAACTATACACTGACTTTGCTGCCATGTCATTGGTTGTCACGATCACATGGCAGGAAGTAAAAATAGTTCATAGCATGGAATCGCTGCAATACATTACATCTTTCTAATTACAGAACCTCATCCTTGTTTAAAACTTTCATTAAGGTGAAATATGACTCAGGCAAGTAGCGCGGGCAGCAAAGCTAAAAAGTAACCTGTTAATAACGTCACACTTAACGGCAGTGTGTGGCCCAGGGACTTTAGAATTCAGCTGTGATCCCTCATTCATTACATCAGTGTCTTCAACAGAATCCAATTCTGTTCCATCCATTATGTTACCCTTCTAGCAGGAGGAATGCACATTAATTCAGTTCAGTATGAAAAAAATCTCCGGGAGAGGAATAAATGGTCATATGAAGCAGATTCCAGGGGAAGCCCGTCGTCCTTCGGCCAGCACCGGGAAGCACAAGTTAACATGATTATCGGCAGACAGATCTGAGGGTGAGAGACATGCAAAGGAAACACTGTCGGACTTGTGATTAGAAGCAGCAGCTGCTGGGGAGCTGTGTTACTAAGAACGCCAGCGGTGGCCGCAGACAGACAAGTTGGCCAGAAATTACAGTCTGAAGAGTAAAAAACATCACAACTTCATCCTCAGAGCGCCGGTTCCAGAAACTTCTTGGGGGAGGTGTTTGCGTAGCCTTCTGATATCCATCGATTGTGATTACCGCGGCATCACTGATGATGATGATGATAATGATCGTCATTATGACCGTTTCATTATGGGTAACTTTCTTTCTCTGAGGTTGTGGCTGCACGTGACACGTCTAACACACATGAGCAGCAATCAAACCAGCGTCTTGTGTCTGACTATTGAATTTCTCCTCGATGGCTAAAGATCAGAAACATATTTTTTGTTACGGTTATGAGATGCATGAGATGTTTTTCTCCTTGAATAGCTTAATTTCCTGCAGGTCTTCAGCTCATCAGCTGTAAGCTCAGCTAAACTCCATCCCCCCCCCCCCCCCACAAATCAGATTGAAGGCAAATCTAATTTCAGCCCGAAAAATCCGTACTCTGAACTGCCCACGCACTGAGACTCCCACGCAGTCCTCAGAATCTCGGGGGGGAGGTATGAGAGCAAGGATAGTGTGGAGCTCAAAATGGAAGAAGCAAGGAGCTCCTGTGACAGACAATTCCGAATCCTCGGGTTTCCAGGAACGTGTGGGAATCCCCAGACCCCTCGTCTCTCCTTTCGCCTGGGGGCCGGCAGGTTAAGTCTCTGTGTCTGCAATGAGAAGGTTGCTGCTTTGAGCCCCGGTAGAACAGTCACATGTCTGTGGGGCCTTAAGCAAAGCTGCACGGTGGCTGATCCTGCACTGTGATCCCCAAGCTATGGGCACGAGGGGGTGGGCAAATAGAAGGATTTCAACGTAGTTCTGCACATGGCAAATGAAAAAGCAGGTCTGTTTTCCACTGTGCCAACCTGCCCCGTAGAACACATGGTGACTATATCCCCATAAATGTACCAGTCCATCCCAATCACAAACCCAGCAAAAGTGAACCACACCACGAAAGTCCTATAGTTGTACAGATCGACAAACTTGCTGAGCAGATCTTGTATGAAGCATGTGATGATTTCGCTAAGATCTCTGACAAGCGCAGTGGGCATTTCTCCTCAATGATTCGCATTTCATGCCAGTGCAGCTCTCGGGCACCTATGAATAAAATCCCCCCGCCACAAGCATTTCCCCTCGACAAGGCCGCCTTGGGAATGGCTGCATTTTTCCGACAAGCCGTGCAAATTCTCCACTCGTGTTGTGGGTTCAGACGAAGCTCATGTACATCTCCATTGGTCAGTAAGGTGACTTTAAATTCCGCAGAAAATGTTGGTGGTAACGGTATCACACAAAACAAATAACAAGCTATAAGACCCCCCCAGGCAGCGTTAAAGGCAGTTCTCTCCCCCGCATCTTATTTGTGTGTTCTGGCTTTTTGTCCCTCACGAAAACCCCGCTGTTACAATCAGTTCATGCACTGGGCTTCAGAGTCATTTAATCTCATGCAGGAAGTAAGTGGCTGCAGGTCCTTTTAGGAAACGAAATATTCTGAACCTGTTTGTCTACGAAAAATGTGAGAATTACACTGCATTTATTCCAGCAAGTGAGAAAAAACAGTTGTGCAACACTCGACGTCTGGCGTCAGGTCGCTGGAATCCATCCATGCGGAAGAACACACTGATTCCCATCTTCGGCCCAGAGGAAGGGAACTGGGAAATACACCAGATATTGATACTTTTCCATCCTCATCTTGTGCTTCATGAGACACACATGCAGGCAAGAATAAGCCTGGGGGGTCACAGCGCAGGGTCAGCCCACATGCTGCAGCCCTGGAGCTGGGGGTTAAGGGCCTTGCTCAGGGGCCCAACGGCAGCATCAGTCTTCCAGCACTGGGCTTTGAACCAGCATCCTTGCGATTATAGACACAGCATCTTTACCTGCTGAGCAACACACCACACTGGTATATGCCCCCCAGTTCAGAGAGTCTGCCCTCACTCCACGCTCCTCAAACTGTACCATTCCTATACCTGTGTTTAGACTGAATCTTGACGACGTCACACACTTACTGCATAATGGCTAAGATCTGAGCACGTGACTGAATGTTGTTTCCATGCCAGTGGTTCCCGGTTGGTTTGTTTTACATACAGCACTCACAGAGCATGCTTGCTCAATTCTGTAATAATATTGCAAATTTCCTGGTGTGATAACAAAAGTCCATTGACAAGCAATGTTTAAAATATTTGCATATATCTTCCGCTCCGACATTTTCTTTTTATTAAGTGTCGTAATTTTTTCGACTGACTCATTCAGTTCTGTTCTTGCCATCTTGCTGTTAATTGCAGTTGTAGTCACTGGTCCCCAAAGGGACACTAAACACAGATATTTGGTGTTTTATTTTATTATGAAGGTATTACTAAATAAACAGCACCCAATAACACTGCTTGCCAATGAACTTTTTAAGTCATAACAGCTTTTTTTTTGGGTTTCAATTGATTAGTACTCGAAGTTAATGCTTTACTTTAAAACTTTCAGTTGTTTCTAATGTGATATGTATTTTTTTGTAAACAAACAAAATAAAGATTTTTGTTATGCAAGCAATAAATTAGTGATATTTCTACTGAATTAATCAAGTGTGCACTGTTTACAGCAGGCAGGAACAGGAACAAAGCAGACTGCAGCGCAGCGGGACTCAAAGAGGGACAGGGGAAAGGAGACAATCACACACCCTCACAGACTCCAGCATCATTTTGGGGGTCTCTGTCTCTTTAAATTCTTTTTTTTTTTAGGTTGTTTTGAACTTCGATTGCTGATGTCGCCCAGGTATTTGCTGCGGGGTGAGTCCATGCTGAGTTACTATGGAAACCATTCAAATCCAATGGGAGCAGAGGAGATGCAGGTAACTTTCAGTTTTGGGTCATTCATCTCTATCTTGCTCTTGTGTTTCTCCCCCATCCTGCCTCTGGCTCCGCCGCGATGCACAGTCCTCCTGTCTCCTGCTAATGAAGATCCTTAGGAGCAATGTCTAGCTAATATTAAAATAAATATGTTCGCTTATTGACTATGTGAGATACTCTTTTGGTATTATGGCGATGTCATATGAATAAATAAGCACGTAATTTGTCTGCGTCAGCTATAAAGTGGTAAAATGTCTGCATGCAGGAATTGAAAATGGACCTTGAATATAAGTGATAGCAGATAAAAGTTGTTCATTATTGTGGGTCTGAGAGTTAGGGATACGAAACCCACCCATAAAACCTCACTTCCAGCCGGTCTCCATGGAGACCACAGCTGACTGGTCACGTTAGACTAAGGGGTGTTTTCCTTGTATTTTGTCGCCTATGGGACTTTGTTCGTCGTGGTTAACAATATGGGCAGTATTTTCGAGGAGTAGGGCCCCATCATTGTAATGCAGCACCTAAGATTGGGTGTCTTCTGAAGCACAGACCGCCTCGTTACCAGAAAACGCAGGAGGAATGGCTGCCGTTTTGCACAAATGGTCGTTCATTGATAAAATCCTACAGCTAGGCTACAAAAATAGACACAGAGCAGATATAAAAAGGCCTGCCTGCCCACACAGAGACTGGCTCCTTTCATCGCCGGCCTTAAAGGGTTCACCCTTCTCGTTTCTCAGCAGCTATGCACAATATCCCTTCATTACCCCGTCGCTAACGGGGAATCAGCCGCAGCTACATGGTTTGGTGTGAGTCCTCCAGCAGACTACGAGCTTAAGATGTGTGATGCAAATTTAAGCATATCATTAAATCATAATGTACAGACTTGGACAAATAGATGCATAATTCCACTGCCAATACAAAGCAGATAAACAACATTAAGTACATTTAGTTCTGGAAATCCTGGCATCCTGTCCAGGGTGTCCCCCTTGCCTCGTGCCCTGTGATGGACTGGCATCCCGTTCAGAGTGTCCCCTGCCTTGTGCACTGTGCTTCCTGGGACAGATTCCAGGGTGTTGGTGACCCTGTACTGGATAAGCAGTTGGTGATGGATGGCAGTACATTGAGATTAGCTGGAACAATGTAGCATTTAAATTAATTACTGAATCAATTACTGTTTTGACACTCTTGTCGAGAATGACTTTTATTCAGCGCCAGACAGGTGAGTCATCGCAATAGAGACATCCACAATGGTGTAAAACATATCAGCGCTTGTTGAATTTACAAACGTACGCTTAAAATGAAATGGCATCGAGTATCGCCGAGTATCACAGAGTATTGCCGAGTATCGCCAAGGGACAGGAACATGGAATTTTCCACATTGCTCTTGGTACAGTGGCATCCTCTCCAGGCTCTCTTCACTTGCCTCTCAGTGATATTCCAAAGCCGTCTTGGGGTTCAGGGATGGTCATTAAAAGCCTGGCTGGTGGCACCATATTTCCCGTAATTGCGGGTCTCGTCTGCAGGTGTCCAGATGGAGAGTGGCCAGCATAGCTGGGTAACTCCAGCTGGCTCCCGCCATTCAAGGGAGCTGCGTTGTGTGTATTTGCAGACTTTATTGCCCATTGTGACAACAGTGAGGAAAATTTTTGTGGTCAGAGACCAGGACCGGTGAGAGTCCCTGGATGACCTGGGGTGATGAGCCTTGCTCGGGGGCCCTGCGGTGATATTAATGCTGTCTTAATCAGGATTGGAAAGCATGCCTTATGGGACCCAGGCACAGCTGTGCTCATGTGTGTAAATTATGGGGGGTTGTAACCCCCCCCCCCCCCCAGTACTCAAAACCAGCCAATTTAACTCCCTGGCCCCCGTTAAATAGGTGGAGCGACTGGGCATCTGGGCGGCGTGTGGCGGAGGTGGAGCGACTGGGCATCTGGGCGGCGAAGGTGGAGCGACTGGGCATCTGGGCGGCGTGTGGCGGAGGTGGAGCGACTGGGCATCTGGGCGGCGTGTGGCGGAGGTGGCACTGCCTTTCACTTTCGCTCTATTAACAGGGCCCAGTTCCCAGCTGTGACCTCGCATCTGAGTGGGGTTATGTTAGACTGACCCGTAGGAGAGTGGCAAGGCTGCAGAGCGCTCCAGGGCCTCATCAAGGGCTTTGTTGTTCGGAAGCTATAATTCATGCAGAGAAGCCAGCCTTACCGTTAGCCAATGACACGTTTTGAAACATTGATTGACAGTGGAGGGGGGCACTCTGGCCAATAAGCTTTCAGGTGGGGCCGAAGCCTTTCTGGCTTCACCCCCGAATACGCCCCTGCTGCCCCGGAGCCTGTTTTCCCCCCAGATTCAGGCAGGGGGAGCACTAATGGTCGTGAAGATTGAACTCAGAATTCAGATGACGGGAACGAGAGGCAAACAAATTAATTAAGCGGGAAGTAAAAGTGAGGAGAGAGGAGCTGGAGGGGAATGTCAGAAGGTAAACATTGCAACTAAAAGCATATTTTTCAAGATCTTTTCACAGGAGATAAATGAAAAGAGCATGTCAATGAAACGTTAGATAAATAACATTAAGCTATTTGCATTTGGCTGCTTAAATACATAGTTGAGGTATGTTTAATAGTGAATGAAGCTTGTAGCATGACTGCAGTTTTCTGTGTGGGACATGACCCTATAACCTCTGGTCAAAAAAGTCCTTAATAACACGGAAATGCTGCCTGACCTCATATTCTCTTTTGATGCTTCCTGGCAGGACAAATGGTTACATACATTCTGTTTGCTAATATAGACACAGTATGTTGGCTAACCTTGCGACGCTCCAGCAACCAGAAGCAGATTTTCAGAATGATGGCAGCATTGACAGCATGGCCACAGGAACACAGGAACGCAGGAACACAGGAACACAGGAACACAGGAACGCAGGAACACTGGAACATGGGAACATAGGAACACGGGAACACAGGAACATGGGAACACGGGAACACAGGAACACAGGAACATGGGAAAACAGGAACATGGGAACACAGGCAGATCACCAATTGAGGAAAGAAAGCTTTTGGGCTTGTGTCCAGATGTGTGTTTCAGTGTGTGTGTGTGTGTATGTTTCAGTGTGTATGTGTGTGTGGTTGCCCACACACACACACTCTGCCACCTTACTCTCCTTTTATCTAGATAAATGACTGTCATCCCAGCAAAGCAGCTTTGGTGGTATGAATAACCCCCAGAAGATCCAGCCCATAATCACTCTCAATATTCCTCCAAGCCAGAACATGCTTATGGCACAGACACCTGCCCGACGACACCAGCAAACCTCCAGTGACTCGCTGCCTCCAGCCTACCTTTCCCATGCATTTTACTTAATAATAATTTACTAACTGCCGATACACTTGTGTAGTTAATCCCCAAAGCCATTTAAAGGGGCAGGCAAATCTATCACAGCTAACACACACTACTGCAGCTCTCTGAGCTGAAGGGTCATTTTGTTTGTCCTATTGGCTTCTTGTCTTGTTAGCAGCTGAGGACTGATTAGTTTGTTATGGCAGGACTATAGGACCCACAACCAGCCTCTCACCATACCGCTATCCTTTATTCGCATTTTACACTTTGCATTTCCCTTCTTGGAAGCCTTTATTTATAACTCGCGCACTCAGTCTGAAACGCCCGCATCTAATAAAAGACTCCTGCACTCAGGAGGTGCCCATACCCACTGTTCCTACACGCTTTATGTATTTGTTATTTTTTTCCTGCCATTTTACTCACAAGACAAAATCTGCTGATTTGCTGAGGTTATCCACAGCAATACCCGTGGGGCCATGTTGCCTGAACCAGTATTTCTCAACCCAGGCCATGGGCACCGGTGTTGGGGCTTTGGTGTGCAGGTGTGCTGGGATCTGGGAGGGAGTGAAAACGTGGACTGGGTTGAGAAAGAGTAGCGTAAAGCATCCGAATGTCAGCTTTTTTTTTGGCTGTCATTTAGATTTGCTGTTTGTCCTGGAACGATGTGATGATTCTAGAACAGAAGCGATTATTTTGACTGCACTTGACAGGTCAGATATACACTGAGGAAAAGTACACAGATCAGTAAACGCGACCAATCACAGTCAGACCCCGTGTTACCATGGCGACGTCCAACTGAATTGGGCGGGGCTGGAAGATATCAAATATCCATTAAAATAGTCAATGAATTTTAAACGGTCAGTCTGATGGTAAATTGTTCATATCAGAATCTATGTTACCTCAGCCAAAAAGTTTACATTTCTTATTCCAAAAAAAACAATAAACATTAACAGTGCAACCATCATGGTCAGATAATTTTTATTACACCATACTCAAATAATCAATTTTTTCATGTCTAGATTTATCCAAAATATGAAGTTCACCCAAATGTGTGGTAATTGAGATTTACTATTACTGTTATTTTATACTGAACTGATCATTATGTAACTTGCAATCTCTTATGCCTTTTTCATAAAAATGAACCACACAGATGACAACTGACCCGTAATCTTGATTAAGCTGGTATGATCTGTCATGTGGACCGACCGAGCGGCTGAAAATAGCCCAAATGGCTTAACAGATGACAAAAGACAGGCGATGCCCCAATGACCATGAGGATCAGACCATTAGCAGAATTAATTTTAATCCGTCTGGCAGCTGAAAACGGCAAAGCTTTTTAAAACTGACTCTGCAGAAATGGTCATCGTTCAGTGTTTATCTTTGCTCTGCCAAGGGAAGGCCACACTTTGAGGAGCAAGGGGACCTTATAGCGTGTCACCAGGGTCTGAGTACAATGGGGAGCGATGTGTAAATGGGTTTGGGCCTGACGTGAGGCATCATTAATATCAGTTTACCAGGAATGTTACTACTCACCTCTCTGTTAGAGGGCGTCTTCAGTATAATTACCCATCTGTAAATTTCTGAATTTATTAGGACAGACTTTGCAGTGGATCTCAGAAGATCCCTCCATCTCTAACATTTCCCATTTGGTTCGTGGTACAAGATGTATCCCCTCAGAAATCCTTTTATTGCCATCCACACAAGTACAGATACAGTGGAATGCTTTTAATGTTCACGTATCCCATCATGCTCTCCTTTTGTAAGGCATGCACACAGGCATGCAGGTGAGAGCGAGGTGGGGCGCTCAGCACAGTGTCGGCCATTTTGTCGGCACCCCTGGGTTGAGATCTTTGCGCGAGGGCCCAACACAGATGTGACTATTCCGCTGCGCTCTGGATGGAAACCAGCACCTTCCATTCAAAGGCGCAGCGGTCTAAGCCATACGCCAGCCCTTAGCGGGTCCGTTTCGATACAGCCTGCATGATTTTTATTATTTTTTTTTTGGGACGTGACCTAAAATGGCTACCTGAAATACCTGAAAAACACCCCTCCATCCACCTTACATCCGATCACCAGGTGCAAGGTCGGGGGGGGGGGGGGATGTCTTCCCTGCTAAATGTAGCAGGTGGAGAATAACGACATGTACAGCTGTTCACATTTCAGCATTACTCCCCAGTGGCGCGGCCTGGAATGGCGCACGTGAGGGTGACGTTTTCGTACTTGTCTGCACAGCAGGCGGGTTTTAATTCGTCATTAAATTGTTTTATGCTACAATATTGTTTTCACTTTATATTCGATAGCGTACCGCACAAGTGGATGGTACGGAAATGTATATGGAAATATATATAGTAAGCTTGTGGGATGTAGAGCGAAGGGTTAAGCAATCTTGTATTACCATGGCGACTGATCACCAAGCCTAGGGCTATAGACAAGTCCAGTGAGCCCAAACTGGACTTATGGCCGCTGTAGGGTAAATAGGGTCAGCTGGCTGCGATCACGGATTCCGTAGCATTGTACTGCTGACCTCTGAATTTAAATGTATATGTTAGCTGTTAAACCCTGTTTTCCTGCACCGCCTTCCTGCTCCCCTGCCACCCTGCTGATTTTAAATAAACGTGAACACGTGGGCTGCAGACTTCATCCGAACGTGTCGAGAGGCGCTCATTACCTCACAGAGTGGGGGCGAGGACCTGCTCGAGGGACGCAAACGCGGACAGCGCACCCCGAACAGAGACCCCTCAGGCAAAGACAGAGGGAAACGCAAGAAAAGCGGAAGCATAGAGGCTCCCGCCAGACATCGCTGCTGATCTCCGTGCCGCTCTTGGCTACCTAGTTCGAAGAAAAGGAAAATGTTTTCTTTAACAACATAATAAGTATTTAATTGCATCTTATGTCTCTGGCTTAACAAATTGTATCATTTTACAGTATTTTTCTGTTAATTTTCTTAAAGGCACTTTGAAAGTTTGGAAGTTGGTTTTTATTCCATTCCTGATTTCACCATCAGGATCCAATTCGATAGTCAATTAGAGGAGGATCTGCCTGATTGTGTAGGACCAGACATCAAAGGTGAGGCTTATACTCAAATCCACCAGGTGCCACGAGTAACGAGATGGGAAGATTCACCAAATGGGCAACATACTGTACCTGTGACTCATTAAACATTCAGGCATGGAAATGAGTTTGCAGGACACCAGTTTGGGGATCTCATTTCTAAGAATGCACTCTAAATAAGCACCACTTTCACCATGGGGGGGAGAGGATGGTAATTGCGAGACTAGCTAAGAAACACAGGTTTGACGGGGGGGGGTGTAAGATGGCCTTCTGGATGGCAATCCAAAAATAGACTGCAGCTGCAACGATCTCCGGTTCTGGTGTGTCTGTGCCCCGTAATTGAGACGGAAAGGGGCCAAACAATGGCATGTCTCTTCTGTGGGGTCTGGGGGAGGGGCCACTCTCTCCCCGCTGCCTAGAGTTCCAGCGGGTCGCCTAACCAACCAATTAGGCACATCTGAAAGGCGAATCTCATTATTGCTGTTGCCTCTCTTAATGGATTTTGCACACTGGTAATATAAGCCTGCAAAGTCGTCTTTGTTCCTTCTGTGTTTTTAGGTTCGCCTACGTTGACTTGCGTCGCGTCAATTAGCTCCTCACCAAAAAAAATGGTTCCGCTCTTTCCCCGTTGCTCGGACTCATCTGACAATAATAAGCATTTCTAATAATGAAGCTAATCAGTGTAAGTGACCTGTAACCTGTTCTGGTTATAAGCTTGAATCTCGAACCACAGCGCCCCCCCTGCTGCATGAGTATATATTTCCCTCTCTGCTAATGAACGTCCACATCACAGTCGGTACAGGTGCATCATGAAAGTGAGCAGATGGACTTGAAATTGTTCCCTCCCTCCTCTTCAGGATTCATCAACCTGTTCCCTTTTTTCCCCTCTTCTCTCCGCCTCACGCTCGTGGTTTTTATGTGCTTTTTATAGGGCTTCGATATCACACGCCGGATTGGCGGGTGGACGGACTCGTTCAGACGGAGGCGTTTTGTCAAAGTGTCACAAGGCAGAGCAGAGGGAAACCACGTGAGCATGAACAAGGCTGGAGGATATCAAGGGGGTAGCACTGTGTAAGCCTCGCACGTCTACAGATTTGTTTTCCTGTTCAATAGCGGAATTGAATATCAAAACCAGTTACTTGTTATGGGTCGCCTCACTTGTAGGTCGCTTTGGGTGAATGTATCTGGAGGGAGGTGTGTGGCTCAGTGTGTTTGCATGCTCTGCCTTTCATTTGAAGGTCAAATCCCAATCCCAGCAGAGGCCTTCAAACCAGGCCCTTAACTCCCAGGTGCTCCAGGAACAGTCTGACCCTGCTGTCTCAGAAATGTATGTTGCTTTGGATAAAAGCGCCTGATAAGTAAAATGTTAATGTAAAAAAAAAAAGTTTAAAAGTCACATGGTGGGTGTGGCCTGGTGTGACATGGAGGCGGGTCTTAATCCAGTTTCTCTTGCCTCATTGGCTACTGCTGCCCTGACTCACTGGCTGAGCTTAGACATCAACAATTAGCGACAATTAGACATAACACTCTCTCTCTCTTTCTCTCTCTCTCCTGCGCTCCCCAAAATATCACCACCCGCCTCACACTGACATTCGACGACTACCCCGTTCAGAAAAAGGTTCTGTTCCGGCCCCATTTCCGGTCGCCACCACCCTGACGTCTTTGAGGACGGTTCTGTCAGGTCCACCGCTCTGCCACGGCGCCCGTCAGCCTGGTGGCTTTTTAGAAAGTGATTCATTTTCTGTCGCAGGCATGAAAGGACGTGTCAGCTGGTCTCTCAGCTTGAAGTGTGGGGTGGGGGGGGTGTGTGATGACTCGCTCTTCTCACCAACACCCCCACCCCCCCATCGTGGTGCGTATTTTTTTTAATTCTTCCCATCTTTTGCCAGTATAGGTGTTCAATCCTTGGTGCAAATGGTGGGGGGGGGCAGGTATGGGGTCTCACAGAGGAAATATGTGGGGTAAGAGCGAACATTAAGCTGCCACCCCTCCCACAGGTCACATGGTGCAGGTCACATGGTACAGGAAGAGCCAGATGTCGCGTTAATCTGAAAGTGCTGCCACATGTCCCCCCCCGACTGGCAAAATCATTTACACCTTTTGCTGCATCAGGCAAGGTCTGTTTTGGGTATAACACTTACATTTCTTCTTGTACATTGAAGCAAACCAGTCAATGCAGGGGTGGGAGAACTGACACATATGACCAGATGTGTTTGTGATAAAGTTGCTTGGCATGAATTTCTAACTTCCATATATATTAACATATAAAGTGAGCTGCGAATGCAACTCAGACCCAACAAGCTTAACACAGAGCTCCCACATGCTGTACTTGGAAGGAAAGATCCTGCATCTTGATTATGCTGTGAAAAGTGCCATATCTGTGCATGTGTGAGGGAATGGTGTGTGTGTGTGTGAGTAAATGGTGTGTGCGTGTGTGTGTGAGTGTGTGAGTGAACGGTGTGTGAGTGTGTGAGTGAATGGTGTGTGTGTGTGAGTGTGTGAGTGAATGGTGTGTGAGTGTGTGAGTGAATGGTGTGTGAGTGTGTGTATGAGTGGTGTGTGA
>JAABNX020000106.1:4211957-4225464 GCA_015163995.2 Mormyrus lacerda | reverse complement strand
AGATTCCCCAACTACCCTGAATAAGACAAGTGGTTACAGAAAATCGAAGAATGGATGGATGGATGGATGGATGGATGTGCCGTATTTGTAGGTGAGGGCAAGATACATGCAGAAGGAGAAGGACACTAGTATGGGAGGTATGTGAAAGAGAGTGGTGAATGTCATCATCAGATTGGGCGGAGCCAATGACACAGGCATCAATAGGATGGGGGAGTGGTTAATGATATAATTTAATTGGGCGGAGTTGATGATACTGGGAAATGTAGGGTGGGGGAGTGGTAAATGACATCATTAGGAAAGGGGCTGCCAATGAAACCAGGGGGTTGGGGGGGGGCGAGAAGTTGTGAATGACGTCAATAGGTAAGGAGGGAGTCAATGAAACCATGAGGTTCAGAGTAGGTGTGTTGTGAATGACATCATTAGGTAAGGGGCTGCCAATGACACTTGGGGGGTGGGGAGTCGTGAGTGATGTCAGAAGCTTTTGTGGGGTCGGGGAGAGGGGGCAATGATGCCATGAGGTTCAGAGGAGGAGCATGGTGAATGACATCATTAGGCAAATTCTACTGTGAGGTTTCTGGTAGGGGAGTAGTGATATAATTATGTAAGGACCAGCCAATGATGTTTGAGACAATGGAACTTTAAGGTGTAGAAATTAACCAATACTGTACTATGAATACTGCATAATTCCACAGCAACACATTGCTCATGTCAGAGAAAGAAAGTCTCCTCTCTCTTCTGTTTTACAGGTAAATTAAAAAAATCTCTTCGGTGTGTAGCACAGGGATTTCATGCCTTGTGAACCACAGGCTGGCTGGCCTCGCTTCCTCCACCTGGTTTGGAAGCCACTCTACCCGGTTTGCTGCTCTATGCATAAAAACAGCCTGGACTCTCTCCTCTCTCTAGCTACTTGACCGGACACATCACAGCTGAATGCTCCCCATAATTCTGCGCTGGTGTCACGGCGACCGTGCCGGCCTGCACTTTGGTGGTCTTCTCGCTTCCTGAGGTTATTGATTACTAGCAGCATGCTCACAATTGCCGTGGATAATGAATCCCAGGTTGGCTCATCTGGGATATATGCAGTCTGCAGGCTGAGCTGGTGCATCTTTTCAGGAGAGTAAGGCGACTGCCTGGGGATGAGCTGTGAATGAACCAGGACATGCTTCCTCCAGTTTGTAACAGCTCTTTAGCATTTTGTTTTCTCTTTTTTGTTATATCTTTATTCAGCTTGGGGGGCCCTGCCCCCCAGTTTTATGCATTATTTCATGCATTAAGTCTCTTTGTTGTGGTTGTTTCTGCTGCCGTTTGCGTCCTTCCTGTCAAACCGTCACAGCCTGTCCTTGTTCAGTCCTGAGGCATTCTGGGTAACATGACAGGCGTGACGCCGTAGCGACTGACTTGCAAGCGTTTTGTTGTAGCTCTGGACCTTAGCGTTGGTATTTGTCAGGGCCACAGAGGAAGCTCTGGGAGGTACTGGGTGGCACGGTGGCTCGGTCGGGGGCACTGATGCTTCACACCGCGGTTGGGGGTTCCAGTCCCACGCCCTTCTGTGCGCGTGGAATTTGTGTGTCGTGGGTTTTTTTTCTGCAGCCTGAAGCAGGATTATTATAGTTGCCGAAAACTATAACTATTAGAAAACATTTCTATAAACTAAAATAAAATAAAATATGAAATTAAAAAATTAAATGCTACAACTAAATAAACGATGAATATTACTTTTTAAACAAACTATAATAGTTTGAAATTCTTAGGGACTACAACTTCCCACGACCTGAAATGGCAAAAAAAAGATGGCAGCTCAACATCACCTCCATCACAAAGAGAGCCCAGCAGAGGATTTACTTTCTGAGGCAGTTAAAAATGCACCATCTCTCTCAGTCTACGATGGTCCAGTTTTACGCTGCGATCGCTGAGTCCATCCTCACCTCCTCCATCACAGTCTGGTTTGGATCAGCAGCTGAACGAGACAAGGCCAGACTGCGACACATCATCCACTCAGCAGAGCGAATAATCGGCAGTGACCTGCCTCCCCTTCAGACACTGTACATCACCAGAACCAGGAAATGGGTAAACACCACACCTTTCAAGCCTTACCCTCCAGGAGAAGACTCAGGCCAGTCAGAACCAGGACCACAAGACACGCCAAGAGCTTCTTCCCTCAGACAGTGTCTCTCATCAACCAAACCAGTCTCTGAATGGACAGTCAATTAACCGTCACCTGCAGTGTAGAATCGACCAGAATTACTGGTGAACTACTGATAAACTCCCTCTACGATTAGATTCCTCACTCTTGCACGTTATACACACATACTGCTAACTCTGTATACATTTTGCACTCTCACACATATAGAGTTGGCTTGGCTACTTAATAACTGCACTATTTAAGAGCCCTTTAATTTATTATATCATATATATGTTTATATTCATATAGTTTTTTCTTTATACTACAATTTATTACTACTGTATGTACATACATGCACATACGTGTTACATGTTTAATCATATCACTATTATCATTACTGCTACTGTTAAAAACTAATTACCATATAATTTCTACATTACCCAATTGCCAATCTAGTGTCTTTTACTTCCTTTACATGCCTTTTATAATGTTTTTTTTTCTAAAAGCACCACCGAGGCAAATTCCTTGTATGGAAACATAAAAAAGATTCTGATTCTGAATAGAAATAAATGTGATATATTTTCCATTACGATTTTTAAATATTATTTAGCTAAAGTAATGATTTGTTTATCTTTACTTATCAGTAATAATGCCTGATTTCCCCACGTTGAGGACATTAGCACTTCATATACATGCAGGATTTTTTGAAGATCAGACACATACATCTACAACATTTTATTCTATATCTAGAAATAAAATTACCTAAACTGAAAATAAACTACTTACAAACTAAATAGAAAGATATTAAAATAAAAATGAATAAAATCAAACTGTATTTCAAATGAAAATTGATACTAATACAAAAACAAAAACTTAATAAAAAAATAAATAAAATTAAAATAACTACTGTATAATAAAGACAGTTAAGCTAACTGGTGTCTCCAAATTGCTCATGGTGTATGATTGTGAGTATAAGCTCCCAGTGCTGGGCTGGCGTCCCATTCAGGGTGTGTCCCAGCCTGGTGCCCTGTGCTGTCAGAGGTATGGATTAAAATATGGACGTGCACAGTTCTTTAGCTGCTCCAGTAGCTGCTCCACACCTGTGTCTGCAGATGGCGCTGATCCCATGATCACCTGCTTCTCCGGGAGTCCTTGTCCTCCAGATGGTCCCTCCCTCACAGCTCCCTGCCCAGATTGATTTTAGAAACTGTGACCTAGCTGGACAGAAGCGATATAATCATGGAGGAAACTCGGATCCTGGCGCCCTCCTGCTTTTATGCTAATTTTCACAGCTGGAGAAATTCCAGCATGTTGGTTGCAACAGCAGTGACCTTTCAGAGACTTGACCTGTCACTTTAAACACTAGACAATCACTGTGTCACCTTAACCAGACCATAACCTAACCACGGCAACAATTATGTTAGTATGTTACACCTTATCTTATGACTTTTGTGTGTAGTCAGGATTTCAGGTTCTTGGTAGTTGAGAGGTGGGTTTAATTCTTAATAGTCTAATCAATTAGACAGGGACTCTGTGCTGTCAATTACAGCCTGCAGGCAGCAAATTAGCCAATGGGAAATCAGTGAAACCTTGGTGGGTGAGTGACAGCTGACAATGCTGCTGTCGATCGTGAGTTCTCAAAGCGTCAGGTTTCCATTCACTGGCAGAGGTATTGCAAAGCCTTGGATGCTTGTGGGGCAACAGTCAGTATTTGTTTCTCCAAAAGGAAGAAAAAATTCTTTGTCTATTGTGGTCAGTTGCGTGTTTCCCTCCTAGAGATTCACAGCTGGCTTACTGGGTGTCCAAGAAGTCCAGGGCGCACTGGCACATGCACACTTCACTGGGTAGATGTTGCTAAGTGCTGACTGCACTGGCAGTTTTCTTTCTCATTTGACATTTACTCTGATTGGTAAAGTATCACATTCTGCTGGGCTCCGTTCAGTGTGGAGAAGCTTCATCACCAGTACCCCCCACCCCAATGAACCTCACCTCCCAATTTCACTCTGCCATTCCCGGCTGCCCCACAGCCGCCGCCTATGTTGTGTTGACCGATATTGGCTCTGCTGCAAACCTTTGGTCCACTCCTCTGCTCGCCAGGCCCCACATGCTGGTTAGTGTGCTCTAATGATGGCTTCTTCCACTTCTTCGTTTTCCTTGCCCCTCCACTGCTCTCCTCCCACTCAGTGCATTAGCAGGAGCACCCACCACGGTGTTCCGTACTGGGGGCGTCAGCACGATGCGCACACACAGCTTGATGTTCCGCCTCTCACATTCTGGTGGAGACATAAACCAACGGGTCATCCAAAATTAGTGAGAACAAAAGCCGCCCTCCCAGGGTAGTAATTATCTCAGACCTGGGAGATGTAAGAGAGAGAACAGGCAGTGGGTCTTGTCTCCTAAGAACTAGCACACAAGGGGGTACTGGAGAGGCCATATTATGGATCCTTCTTGACAAGCCAGAGTTTGATGAACTTGGAGGTCAATGCCCCTCCCCCACAGTGAGCTGAGGCTCCTCCCACAACACCCCTCCTCTACAATGAGTTGAGGCCCCTCCCACAACACCCCTCCCCCACAGTGAGCTGAGGCCCCTCCCTCAACACCAGCATTGGGGTTCTGTCTGTGAGCTATAAAGGTACCCGTTCTCACGTGAACTTCTCTTTTCATGACACTCCTGCGGCAAGTCCTTCTGCTCAACAGTATCACACCTCCCTCGCTCTCGCTCTCCATCTCTCTTTCGCTCCCTTTTGTCTCTAGTTTTTCTTCACTCTATTTAAACTCAAGTATGTTTTGTAGACACCAAAGACGTTTTGTAAGTGAGGTGCTTGAGAAAAAGAAAGCATTTCACCTTAGAAGTAACGCACAAAGACACACATCCGCTGGATATAATATACACGCTTGCTGAAACAGTCTCTCTCCCTTCTGCCAATCCTCTCTTTGGTCTGGACCGGAGCCCAGTCAGCAGATAGTTAATGGGAAGCCACATTTCTGCTGGGACCTTTAGGCACTCCAGCCCATCCCCATGTATGGAGAAGGTTCTGCTGTGTCTCTGGACCGGGGGAAATTACCATGGGGAATTCTGACAGACATTTTAACTCAAAAGAGTGTGGCATGTTGATGCAGTGGTTAGCAGAGGTGGAGATTTCAGGCCCAGAGAATACAAATCCAGACCAAGATTTTGTTTCAACCAACCAGTTCAGTATTCTGTCACTGTGACTCTTTATACTCCACTGGTTGGAGAAACAAAATCTTGGCCTGGATTTGTACTCACTGGACCTGAACCCTCACATCACTGGGACCAAGTGATGGGTCTCTGCCATGTTCTCCCTGTGTGCAGGTTGTGTGTTCTCCCTGTGTGTGGAGGTCGCATGTTCTCCCTGTGTGTGGAGGTCGCATGTTCTCCCTGTGTTGTCGTATGTTTTCCTCCAGGTGTTCCAGTTCCCCCCCTCCCAAAAACATGCTAAGGTGAGGTAGAGTTACCAAAACACACAGGCTGACTACAGACATGCGTATGTCTGTGTACGGACAGGCTGACCATGGATATGCATCTGTGCACGGACAGACTGACCGTGCTGCTCTGCATCGGCCAGCGTTATTCAGTTTGGAGATTTTGCTCAATAATGGCGAAAAAGTGTGAAAATCCATCCAGGTATTTTAGAAGAACAGCTAATGTCTGTATATGTCTGTATAGATGCACCTGTGTGCTATTTCAGCGGCATCCCTTGAATTTTAAAATCCTTCTGAAATATAACCTTTGAAATGGTAAACACATTTAATTACCATTTTCTGGAAGGGTAACAAGCCAAATCATTGCTTTGAACTTGCATTTTGGCCGTTGTAGGAGAGATATCACTAGATTGTTTGCATTTTATCTATTTAGTAAATGCTTTTATCCAAAGCAATGTAGACTTTGAGAAAGCGGGGTCAGGCAGGCCCTGGAGCAACTGCGGGTTAAGGGCCTCGCTCAAATGGTGACATCACTCTACCCTCCCTGGGCTTAGAACCGACGACCTTCTGATCACAAGCACAGCATCCCCTTAATTTGACGTGTATACAGTATTTGGTGTATTTGTGGCTGAGACACGGGGAGGACATGGATGTGTTGCCCCCTGTAGTTGTATAAAGAATGAATGGCGTTACGTTTTATGACTGTTCGCCCTGCCGAGGGTTTCATACGTCAATAATTTCAGCCTGTTATTCCTAGAATGTGAGCTGGAGTGCAGAATGCAGCAGAGTGGCTGATGATCTATGCTAATCACTACAAACTCCCAGGCTCCCTTTCCGGAAGGACCTCTGCTATTGCAATTACAGGCAATAAAACTAAGCTGCTTCATTACAGACCTGGCTATGTAATCACCCTGCACATGGCATCGTACAAGCCTGAGCCATAATGATCTGACATATTCTGTCAATTGTTGAGTGGTTTTGCGTAATTTCCATTGGTTAAGAAAATAATTGATGGTCTAAAATCCCACCCACCTTGGCTTTTGGGGCCTTTTCCATTCCTAGAGACCGCAGCTGTGTTTTGGAATGAAATGTGTTTATTTCTGATTGGTCAGGAGGCAAAACAGATGGCTGGCTTGATGACCGTTGTTCTTCCAATACAAGACGAGCCCTTAGCAATCAGAGTCCTTCGCTGTTGCCCTGGAGATTAAGCTCCTCGACTCGCATGCTACCCTAACCTCTCATGGAGCACCCTGACGTTCAGGGGTCAGGGTTAGCCGGCATCCTGGTGACCCCTTCATAATAACAGACGTTCACGTCTCTCTCGCCTGATTATTTGTCAGGCACCCGATGGCCGGAATTTCAATTGAGCTTTTTTGGCCGTGATTCAGACCTCAGCTGGCTGGACCTGAAGGCAGCCTCCGAAGGAGGAGGAAGGCTGGTGTAAGTCCAGACCCTTGCGGTTTTCAGCCCCCATTCCTCCATAGCTTCTGAGGACTGGAAAGAGCGTCACCAGCTGCTCATCGGTGCCCAAATATCTCCTCAGGCTCCGCCAGGCATAACGCAGTGGCGTTCCTGGGGACAGACATTTATCTCCTGCTAATTATTATCAATTATACAAAGTCTGCTGAGCTTCACCCATTTATTTCCTCTTAATCGCCATCAGAAACGTACACAGCGTGTGATATAATCGCGTCTTATCTGGTACCAGTTTAGTCAGCTCCAGGTATCTCGCACCTGATTGGCTGCCTCTGTTGCAGAGCCAGAGCTCATGGAAGACACGGAGAACATGTTCCTTTGAACCTCCTCCTTAGCGGTTCTCCCAGGCAGGATCTCACTGCGGAACACCAGCAGCATCAAGGTGCTCGAGACAGCTCTGGAAGGTGGGCGATTGGAGACATCTTGCTCAACCTAGTCCTGATAATCCCAATTTCGGTCAGATGGTCCCGACGTCCTGATGCTACAGTTTTGACTAGCATTTCTATGCATTTTTTGCAGGCCGGGAGAGAGAGAGAGAGTATTACTTGCTATCTTCCCCTTCCCCCAATCCTCGAACTTGGTGACAGGTGCCTTTTTAAACCTGGAGTCCCATTGAGTTAAAACCGTTTCATGTTTTATGGGAGCTGCTTTGAATTACCCAAGTGAGTAACCATACAATGACTGCTTGATGGCCCTGACCAAGACCCACAACTGCAACAGGGTGCTTTAGTCAATAAGAAGGATCTACACAAAGACTGTCATCCAGTCCAGTGCTGCTGAGTCCTGATAACAGGATGAGCTAAGTGACTGGCAGAGCAAATAGTGACTTACTAGGAATAAAGTTCCATGTAGGCTTAAATACTACTTCCAAGTGAACATAATTGCTGGTAGAAGCTTGCTTATCTGCCTTGCCAGCTGTCAGCTTAAGTATGGCTACCAGCTGTCAGTGAGCTTCTGCAATGGTCACTCCCCACCAGTAGGGGGCCCATCAGTGAAGATGGGAGCCTGGCGCTTCCATGCTTGGTCATAGTGGTAGAGTATGTAGGATGAACAGCAACACAGAGATGAGGAATTGGGCAATGGGTGGGGTGTCAGATGCAGTAATGCAGTGAAGGAGATGGTTAAGGGTTCTGCTAAAGTTCCAGTAAGGATCCCTGAAAACCAAGTGGCATTTCAGGACAACGGTCCCATTGCATGGCTGATTTTGGTAGATCCTCCGTACCAGCCAGCGACTGCAGTTGTGATCAGACTTTTAACATAAAAACATAACCCATCAGTCTGAAGAAATGACATCACTTTTCCTGAAAGAGTCGGCTGAATTTTGTAAAGAAAGAAACGGAGAACAAAAAGCCGGTCTTGATTCTAGTGCGACAGAATCATTTGCCAGACGCTTTTAAATAAAATCCTGTAGATGATTCAGAGATGTTACCGATTGGCTGTAGTAGAAATTCAACATAGCATATTACAATGGCCCAGCAGAAACATGCGGATTTGTGTTTCTGAAGCTCTACATGAATAGAACATTGTAAAACTCTCTTGGTCACTAATAAGGAACTATATATTCCGCTTCGATAACTGAGGCTGTCTTCAGATATTGACTGGATAGCGAAAACCGAATGACTTATAAAGACAGTGATATTATTCTAATTTAATTTCAAGGCCAGCTGCATATCGGGGCTGTATAGCTGCGGATCGGTCTTCTGGGTCCAATGCATCCCGCAGATTAACACGCACCCGGCTGTCTACAGCAGGGCTGCCGGATCCGGCTCCTGGAGACCTACCATCCTGCAGAGCTTAGGTACAGCCCTGATTTAACACACCTGACACAGATAATCAGGCCCTTCAGTTATATATCAGTATTATAGTCAGCTATGTTGAAGTTAAGATGGTGGAAAGGGGTTAGCGTGGGTACTGGCCTGCAGACACAGCCCCATACTCAGTAATGTGTCGTGATATGTTACTCCTGTGACTGTCATTACGGTTACCTACCACAGTAGGTCTTCTGTAACTTTGTACTAGACAGGATAACCTTCATTCACGTCCCGCGTCCATGAATCCTGGTCACCCAACACCTTGACGGCGATTTCTGGCTCTGCCCTCCTTGACCTCCCTCAGCAGGTACTCAGCACGGCTGACCGCAAGCACCACCGCGGGCTTTGCCCTTTCGGAGATGCTCTGGCCCAGTGGTCCGGCCATAACGATTTAGTCCTTGTCAGAATCACTCAGATCTTGATTCCTGCTTATTTCTTCTGCGCTCAACTCGTCGGATACAAGTACAGAATGTTAACTTACCACCTGATATACCTCAGACCTTGACACAAACTGTACTTTTGAGCTAGTCAACATTATTTGCTTCATACGGAGGTAGTTATAATGTTTTAGCTCACGGGTATGTATGTGTATGTGTGTGTGTGTGTGTATATATATATATATATATATATATATATATACACATATATATACAATATATGTACATTACCTATATCTAAATTAAGCGAACTATACGACTGGAGGGTAGTAGTGAGTAATGACGGATATTGGCTATTCTGCTGCACAGAGCATTCTGTGAATTGGACAGCGCTGCCTCCCTCCTCCCTCGCGTCCGGCTGTGACTCGCACGCGCGTGAATAACCCTTCGGCTGCTCTGCGGTCCTGCCTTCTGCCGTGTGGCGTGTACAAGCTGGTGGCCCAGTTACTCAAATCTTGACTTGAATCAGCAGAAACACGTTTAGCCTGAAACGTCAAACATGGACTTGCAAAAACAAACAAGCCACTTTACACGCACTTTACACATAAGGCGGGTCGTCACCTCTTGTAATATATCTTACCGATCACTGCTTTATGTGAGTACAGTTACAGATATGATCACTTTCTATTTTATTGTCTATTTTACTGCTTTATTTATATAATTTTACTCAAGCTATTTATTTTTTTCCATATTATTTTTCTCTAATTTACGTATTTGCCTTTTGGCATAATCCAAGCATGTTTGTATATATGACAAATGATATTTGAAACCTGAAACATCATCGTAAATCAATTGAAATAACACTGGGTAAATGATAGTTGAACAACTTGGGGGACGTATTATGATTTCAGTATATTTATCCAGTGTAGCTGCAAATCATAGACAAAAACAATTAAAAAGACTTTTCATACTGCTTATATTTTCGGTTGTATTCTTACAGGAGCTGCTGAGGTTAAGGGCTGACGATCCCCAATCACTGAAATGTCTGAGTGGCATCATTTCAGCTTTATTTTAGTTATCTAAGCTCATCATCCTCAGATAAACAGCCTCCTCAGGGCTGTGCTCATCGTCCTTAGATAAACAGCCTCCTCAGGGTTGTGCTCATCATCCTTAGATAAACAGCCTCCTCGGGGCTGTGCTCATCGTCCTTAGATAAACAGCCTCCTCAGGGCTGTTCTCATCGTCCTTAGATAAACAGCCTCCTCAGGGCTGTGCTCATCGTCCTTAGATAAACAGCCTCCTCAGGGTTGTGCTCATCGTCTTTAGATAAACAGTCTCCTCAGGGCTGTGCTAATCGTCCTTAGATAAACAGCCTCCTCAGGGCTGTTCTCATCATCCTTAGATAAACAGCCTCCTCAGGGCTGTGCTCATCATCCTTAGATAAACAGCCTCCTCAGGGCTGTGCTCATCGTCCTTAGATAAATAGCCTCCTCAGGGCTGTGCTCATCGTCCTTAGATAAACAGCCTCCTCAGGGCTGTTCTCATCGTCCTTAGATAAACAGCCTCCTCAGGGCTGCGCTCATTCTCCTGCAAATTCACATACCCCAAACTAGATTATTATTATGTGAATCCACTTCCAACTCTGTAATGTTTTTGAAATACACAACCTGTTTGTCACACTGCTCGCATGGACACATCCATCAAGTATTTTTTCTTTTTGCAGAGTGGCTACAGACAATTGAAGCACCGTTCCAGTTGCTTGTGGTCTCCAGCAACCCGTGCTGACAATGTGTGCAAAGTCTGTGGAATGTTTGATCGGCAATTTAATACCCAGCATCTTGTCTATTGCTGAAGCGTGTCCAGCATTCATTCCAGCTCAGCATTTAACGGAAACGCAGTGCAAATTAAAATTCATGGCGGCAATTTACTCATTTACATAGCAGGGGGTTTTATCCAAAGTGATGTATGATCGAGAATGTGGAGTCAGTCTGGAGCAAATCGGGCCTTGTTCAGGGGCCAAGCTGTGACATCATTCTGCTGGCCACAGGACTTGAAGCCACAACCTTCTGAATACAGTCACCCTGACGTAACTCACAGAGCCACACAAACCTCAGGGTCAGTATCAAGGAAAACATGGCTATAACTAAACCCTATTGTCTCAAAACTGTAAAGAACTGAATTTATACCATTAATAATATTATGGTACATAAACACACAACATTAATTTAATCGCGAAATAACTCTTTTAAATGTATAACAATTAACCTGCAATTTAGCACCTTAGGGCTACACATTTAATTGGGCAAATATTCTTAGAGATAAAATTAATGGGTCGTTAATTAATTAAACTTTATTAAAATATATGTCCTATGTGTCACAGGCAGCCCAGAATAAATTTCATGAGTTACCTGCCACAGGCAGAGATGTGCTCCGTGCCACGCCCCCCCCGCAACCTCCCCATGGCTTCTGGCGGCTTCCACCTGTCATCACCATCACCTCTCATCAGTCTTTAAATCTAACAGAACTCTGAGGAGCTTCTCTTGCTCTGCAGTCATGTCGTTATTATCTCTGAGTTTTCTGCTCCTATTCGGCTCTGTAATATGGATTTTTTTTCAGTTTGTTCTGGCTCTGACGTGTGCTTTGTTCTACTTCTGGTTTGGTTTGGGTTTGGTTTTGGTTTTGTTCTTCATCCACGATTGCCAGATCTCCTGCAGTTCTGTGTCCTCATCCTTTGCTCTGCTGCTCAGTCACCTTGGCTGCATACCTGTCACCACAAGCCCCCAACCCGGCCCCCAGCCCAGGGAGGGCTGAACACTCACAGGCTTCCCTGCTGAAGAGCATGTGTGCAGTCTGAGCTGTGACCCATCTGTCTAACTCTGCCTTTTTGTGCTTTTCTTTCCCACAAACCTGTTACTAAAGTTCTTCATTTGATGCCCTATTATCTACCTCAGTTTCATGACGCAGAGTCTTGACAGAGACAGAGACCTGTTAAATGCCATGTTACAGCCTTTACAACACAATGCAATACAGAAAGGGAGACCACTAATGGCATAGTTTGAGCTATAGGGGGGGGAGGAGGAACCGCTTCATAATTTAAATCAATTATTTTTTTGGGAAGGGATTAGGTTACATTAAATATTTATATATATGCACATGCCCCCCCTTGAACTGCTTAGTTCCTACGTTCCTGAAGCAGACATGATTTAGGCTCAACTAATGACGTTTATTGGAAAATTAAGTGAAATTTCAACATAAGCAAGACATCGGTGTAAGCAAAAGGTTAAAGGAAAAAATCAGTATGTGATAAAGGTGCTGGTCGGGGGGTGATATAAAAGCAGGCCAGGAGCCCTGTATGCCCCCCCCCCCCAGAGGTGTGGCTGCTTGAGAACCCCACCCTGCAAGACCGACAATAAGCACAGACAGCTAGATTTATCTTTGCTGTTTAACTGGCAGATGGAAAGTAAGATGGCATCAAGTCAAGTTGAGGAATTGTAATTTATTTTCAGAATTCAGTTTTGCTGTTAGATGCTTTTTCTGGCCGGCTGCAGGTGTAGGCATGCCCCAAAGCTGGGGAGGGCGATGGCAGCCGCGTGGCATCAAAACGGGAGGTTGGGACGAGCAGCTGCGTTTAAAAATGCATGGCTATTAACGGGGAAGTCCCGCTGCTTGACCTCAGCGTATTGCATCCATTTGCGTTCAAGTATTTTTCATGCTAAAATTCAGGAAGAGAGAGTGCAATAATTCCACCAGAATTCATCAATCGTAACAAAGACAGGAAATTCATCAGACCTGCACTTTCCTCTCGGCATAATGCTGCAAATTCACCCTTTGTTTGAAATATCACTTTCGATTATTATAATGTCATAAAATGTACATCGTATTTGAGATGCCATTATGGAAATATGGTCCTAGGCTCTGATTAATTCCACATAAATCTGTTTTAAGCAGAGCTCAAAGTTGATGAGTCTCTGTGGGCTGAGGGGTTAACAGATTCACAGAATGATGTGTGTAAATGACCATGTCAAGCTTTCTGCTTGGACAGATTATAATAATACTCTGACCCAGAACCAGGAGATGTTTGTTTCGCCGAAGATGGTAATATGTAAGTACTGTATATACAGAATGAAGTCCACTGAAATGACATTTTTTAGCATCCTGAAATGCACCTGAAATGTGTACTTGCATCCCTTCTTGTCTGAAGTACTGGGGGGGGGGGGGGGGGGGGGGGGGGGGGGGGGGGGGGGGGGGGGGGGGGGGGGGGGGGGGGGGGGGGGGGG
>JAABNX020000106.1:4189486-4201005 GCA_015163995.2 Mormyrus lacerda | reverse complement strand
TTCCGTCTCACGCAAATGCTGCGTGATGGGTCTTCTCTCATTCCGCACCCCCAGCACGCCATCCCCTCAGTTGTGTGGAGTTCCCCCTCATCTCTTACCCGCCGACACGTCGCTGTCCCCCACGTGTGGCTCTTTGGGGAGCTGTAGCGCGAAATTGAGGAGCGACTGTTGCATCCGAAAGCAAATGTCTTCATTAGGAAAACAAAACGATATTAAAAAGAATCTGTCATGGGTATCTGAACTACAGGCCATGATATTTTTCCTGAGGGGACGTTGCAGGACACAGTGTGTGTGTGTGTGTCTGTGTGCATTACATTGTGGGGACATTTGTTTGTTGATAAAAGCCTGTTAATCTGACGCTGTCGGGGCTATTTTTTTGAGGTTGAAACTCAATTTTAGAAAAATCTGTGTCTGCAATCGTAAAACTGAAAATGGCAAAAGTCTTGTATTTTGTTTGGTTACTTATGGTTAAGGTTAGAGCTGATTAGAGGTTAAGGTCGCCAATGTTGCGATTAGGGTTATGCCCTAGATGAATTCAAAGATATGAATTCAAGTGTGTGTGTGTGTGCGTGTAGGACGTCCAGACGAAGGCTGCTATGTAAACATGATGACGGTCAGGTTCAACCCTGTACGCTTCTCAAACAGACTTACTTAATCGAGCCTGGATAGGGGAATCCTCAGCTCCAGCACTGCACTGCTTAGCCAGCCAAAAATCAGGGGTGACAGTACAGTGGGCTGGTTCAGGACCCCCCCCGATTCCTCTGCTGAAGAATGACGTCTAATTTGAACAAAATTGCAGCATCTCACACTGTCAGCGGCTACACACCCGCCCTCCCCGGAATTATGTTGCGGGCACACCCCCGTGTCTGTTACCCAGGCTGCCCAGCTCAGTGGGCACCCTCACCCGGGAGGGGTGACTGTGGCATGGCGTCCCGCTAAACCACTATCCCTAAATTCATAGGTGTGTGACCCTGAGGGGAGTGTGAGAGTCTTTCTGGCATCAGTGCCAGGCACTCATCGTTTAGATGAAGGCAAGCGGGTCCAAAAATAACCAAGGCAGACCGTGAGCGGTGGGGGGGGGGGGGTGGGCTGGATCCCAGAGGTCGCGCCCTTCAGAAATCCGTAACCGTATCGAGATGAGATGTGAAATTATGGATCTCTTGAATTTAATGAAGTAGATACGTAACTTCACATGAAAAGCGGTAGGTAGGTGGGTAAAACTCTCCATTACTATGTACAGTGTGTGTCTGCAGAGAGGATCTTCACTACCTGAGAAGATGATGGTCAAACGAGCTTCTTTCTCAGCCCGGCAGCTTGTAGCTTCTGCTCCCGATGATAACGGCCCTGATTCATATGCCCGTCAGAGATGATGTGGCAGCCAGTGGAATGAGGCGACGGGCACTGGATGCCAAAGGAGGGTCACCAAGACAGAATCCATCAAAATCTCATCTTCATCTGCCAGTCTGACCCACTGTTTGCAATCCGTGAATGTTTGTGTGTGTGTGTGTATCTATGTGTGTCTGTGTGTGTTTGTAAACCTGGGCACTCCAGACGAGGACAACGTCCAGGTGGCCAGGTGTAGCACCAGTCACATGACCATGACACACACAACAACTGTGCCATGCAGGAGGCTGGCAGTGTGACCTTGATGCAGTGAACCCAATGGACCGGATCATTGCCATGCTCCAGGGGAGTTTGGTGGATTGTACCACTGAGAGTCTATGCGGGGGTGCCCCAATGTCTGTGTGTTGTGAAATTATCATTGGCAGCAATTAAGTGGAAAAAGTCATAATCCTGATTCATAGCCTCTGAACTTCTCAGAAAAAAAGAGTGTGTGGGAGGGAAGCCATTGAGTCTGTGGGTGGCAGTGTAAGCAGATTAGTCTGGTTTACGATTCTCCAGCTACCCCTATCTTATGCCTGTCAGTCTCCCTTATCTGCCAATGTAATGCTTTCATTTTTACACATTTACACAAAGCCATTCACAGACCTCACAGTTTTATCCTGTCTATGCTGAAACTGTAAACTGGCGACCACAACCTGAGCTCCTTAACCACTTTGCCACCTGGTGGTCCCCTTAGACATCGCTTACCATGAGGATTATGTTGGAATATAGGTCTTCTTTTATAAACAATAAATATAGCATTTCTCCAGGTACATCAAACCTCCGTCGCTTACAGCCTGCTGATCGAGAGGCTGGGTCGGCACCCCCTACTGGTGGGAGACTACGTCCTCATGGCAGACTAGGTAATCCTGAAGCTAAGCATGTTTGGGCCTGGCCAGAGACCAGCTAGGAAAGCTGGCAGTGACGGGAACACTGTGACCAGCAGGGGAGCCCATCCAGTGGTCTGTGTGGATCCCAATGCCCAGTGCAGTGACAGGGACACTGTGGCCAGCAGGGAGCCCATCCAGTGGTCTGTGTGGATCCCAATGCCCCAGTGCAGTGACGGGGACACTGTGCTGTAAAAATGGTGCCGTCCTTCGGATGAGACATAAAACTGAGGTCCTGACCCTCTGAGGTAATTAAAGATCCCTGGGCATCTTTCGACACAGTAGGGGTGGTACCCCGATGTTGCTGTACCTAACCGGTACAAGTCTCTCCTGCCCCTTCACCACCTTAACTACTGTGTGGTGAGTATCATCCGGGGGGGGCTAACACAGGGGTGGTGGCTGAAGTGGCTCCCTGTTGGGTGTCTAGAAAAGCATTATATAAATGTACCATTAAATCATGCATTCACCACCGGGGGGCAGGCTGGAGGAAATTAGACAGGGGGGGGGAAGGGGAGCAACGCAGATACACAACATGAGGCAGGACTCAAACCCGCAACCCAGGAGGGGGGAACTAGCAGTCTGGCCACCTGCCCCAGTAACACGCAATAGAGGCGAGGCAGGTTCTGGGTGGAGATACAGGCCAATAGCTCTGATTTTCTCAGTCTGGACCCACCTGTAGTGATTTAATCAGCAGGTGAGGGATTCACCATCACACACCTGGGAAAGCCCTCGGAGCTCTACCTACCGAGCTTCACCTTCGCGCTGATTTGCAGCAAAGTCACACCAGGACTCACACGTTCATTTCGCATTCAAAACTTTTATTCGGATTCTCTGTCACGCATTCGCTGCTTTACAGAGCGGCCGGGGATCACCTCTGCGAGCGGAGTGCTCAGGATCGCACGCTCGGCCAGGCGTCAGTCAATGTCAGCAATGCAGCTACCTTCTTAAAATGAAACATGCGCACAAAATAGCACCATGATCCAAAAGAAAATGGCCGTGTAAGTGATCTGTACGTATGAATCTCACCATGAGGAAGGAGATGCCTGGTGTTATTTTAAAGCCGCAACACTGCACAGATTTCTGGTGGCGTGTTCTTATCAGATAAAAAAAAACACCCAAAGATATGTTTCACAAGTGTGGCCAGCTCATGAATGCTATAAAGTCAAGCTTCTTCCCAGTAGTTAAATCAGGGTACAGGCCTAAATACTCCATGACATCGTCACCATTAAACATCATGCCGAATACCATGCCGGATCTTTGCACAAGTACACCCACAACCGGGTAAACTTTGGTTTGACTGCGATCATAAAAATCATGCTCCATTTTACAGGCACCACAGGCAGTAATGAATTCCTACAGACAGCTGATCAAACCTCCATAGCAAAAATAAATTAAGAAATACACCTATATTCAGTTATATGAGCACGCTTGCTCTTATATATTACTTCATAATATTGCAACAAGCCACGTTAATATAAACCCAATACACATTTCTCAAGTCAACTTGGAGCTCCAACACATGACTTTCAATGGAGAGGTATATGTGGAAGAAAGTGGATAAAGGAACGTTTGTGAAGGTATATCAACACATCTTCCAGGACCGAAATAGCCCGTACCATTGAGAGCTGAGGCAGGGTCCATCACACGCTCAGCGTGAACCTGGAACCCCAGGGGAAGCACAGGGCACAAGGCAGCGGGCACCCAGGACTCCTGTCCACTAGAGGGCGCAAATATTGTGAATAAATATCTGGAGTTGAATTGGTAAGAGCTTCGCGTTCGCGATCACGCACCTCGGATGATTGTCTGAGAGGCTCCCTCTGCTGGTAAAACATATATTAGCAGTCTGGAGAGAGTTTGGATTATTAGCCTGAGAATCCAGAGGATTCTGCCGTGTTTATTCCTGAGGTGAGGTAGCTTCCCTGCCGGACCTGAGATTGAGCTTGTCGAACTCGTCTGTGATCTCGCGCAGGCTTTTCCCCTTGGTCTCGGGCAGCATGACACCCACATACAGTGAGGACAGCAGGCAGATGGTGCCGAAAGGGACGAAGCAGAACGAGCCCAATCCGCTTACCAGGAAGGGGAAGATCATGCCCACCAGGAACAGGTTGAGCCACATGAGGGCGCCGGAGATCATGTAGGCCGATGGCCGGGCCGTCTGGCCGAAGACCTCAGCGGGCAGGATCATAGTCACCCCTGCCGGACCCATGCCAAAGCTGAGGATGTAGGCAAAGACGCAGGCCATGCTCAAGTAGGGCATCCCAGGCACAGAGCCCTGGAGCGTCAGGGCTAGGGTGAAGACGGCGGCCCAACCGGCCATGAAGGTGTAGCCTCCCACCAGCAGGGGGCGCCGTCCCAGCCTCTCGATCAGCAGGCTGCTAGCAATCGAGGAGAGCAACTCACAAGCGCCTGTGCCGATGGTCACGTATTGGATGTGGCTGGTGGCCACACCCACCTCCTGGAACACGTAGAAGGCGTAGAAGTAGATGCAGTCGTTGCCACAAAGCTGTATGGCGCTGCTGGTGGTCATGACGGAGAACAGCTGCCGGCGCAGGCCACGGTGCGAGAGCAGCTCGCAGGGCCGTAGGGCCCTCGCCTCCTCCCCAGCCATCGCCTGCTCCTGCAGCATCTCCGCCAGTTCGCTGTCCTGGACGGGTCTCCCACGGAGCCGCCGCAAGGCCAGCATACAGGCCTCGCGGTCGCCGCGGTCGATCAGCAAGTACCGCGGGCTCTCGGGGAACCAGGGCAGCGTCAGCAGCTGCAGCAGGCCAGGGACGGCATTGCTGGCCAGAAGGTACGACCACCGGGACTCAGAGCCCAGCACGTCAGTGAGACCCGCCACCTGGCCCAGAACCACGCCCAGTGCAGTGAAGACAGCCGAGGATAGCGACACAACGCCGCGCAGCCTCATGGGGGCACTCTCACTGAAGTACATGGGCTGCACACTCATGCTGACACCCGAGTTGACGCCCACCAGGAAACGAGCCAAGATGAGCATCTCGAAGGAGCCAGCAGCCTGACAACTGAGCACTAGGGCGGCGCTGGTGAGCAGGAAGATATTGTTCGCCAGCAGGGCCCGCTTCCTGCCCAGGAATACGGCCATGGGACCCCCTGCAAGGGCCCCTGTCAGGCCACCAAGTGAGAAGGCAGACACCACCAGGGTCCACACTAGTGTCACCTGGTAGAAGTCAAGCTGCACATCCCAACGTTCCTGGCACGTCTCATTGATGAACCTCTGGATGAAAGCAGTGGGCGCATTGATGATGGCGATGTTGTAGCCGTACTGTAGGGTTCCGCCGATCGCAGCTGAGCACACCATCAGGACCAGAGTTCTGGCATGACCCTTCTCCTCCTCCTCCTCAACCATGATGGCTTGTGGTTTGCGGAGCACACGTTAAGAGGATCCATTCATCTGGGTTCCACCAAGACTCATCTGTTTAGCCATTGGACTGCAGTAGGTACTTTACAGAGTAGTTTTAATCTGTCTGTTTAGTCCGTATAGATGTCCAGAAAACGAAAAACTGCAGGGTGAAGGGCTCCAGAAATTGCAGATACCGTCTGTATTTAGCAGCAACATCTTACATATGAATGCAGAACGAAAATAAGTTTTTGCTTCACTCTGTCACATTTACATGCCCCTCTCCCCCCCCCCCCATGCTGCCGTAAGATCAAAAATGATCATGAATCAAGCGGTCAAGATGTTACCTAACCGGCGTCTTTAGCACACGAGTAACCCTACAGCTACATAAATGTAGAGATTTTATATAGTGAGACTTCATATTATCCACAGAAATAAATCAAACGCTTCCCTTAACAGCATACTTAGCGAGGTGGTCACCTGCGGTGTAGAGAAATCGGCGTCTGTTTTTCTTCGCCCCCCCTCCCCGAAGGACACAGACCCCGGAACACCTGCCCCACTGTGTGACAGCAAAGTGCGGTGTGCTACTACGTCATAGCCAACGCGACGTTCCTCTGCGTCATCAATCCGCGACGTTAAGGGAGGCCTCTAACATAATCGGCCAAAATGTAAGTTTGCTGTGCAATCTGCGAAAATCCCAACTCGAAGTGCGGTTTAATTTCAAAACGTGGAAAAAATTGTGCGTTTTATGAAAGGGTGGCGTGGCATACATCGATATCACTTTAAATGGTTTCGCCGATCGGGTTGCTTTCCGCGGAAAATTTGAAGCACCTAGCTTGTGCAGAACGGTTGCAAAATAGCAATACGCACAATTAAAAGATATTATTTCAATTCAAATACACCTTCGGGGCCGCTGTGTTACCTAACGCGCAGATATTACCTGCGCCAGCTTTAGACACAAGCTACAGACATAGCATACATTCGACATTATAAAGCTTGTTGGTGTATATAGGACGTGTAGCCTAACCTACTTCGGAGTCTAAGAAACTGCGTATATGTCGCTCCTATTTCCTGACAGGCAGTATGTGTGTGGTATATTGAGCGATGCAACGAGTATTTCCAAAATAAAAGTTCTTCACGATAGCTGTTACGTGATGTATTTATGTTGTGCTGTGTATGGGTTTCTAAACTAAAGTTTTGAAAGCTTGATACACATAAACTCATTCCTGTACTCAAACATAACCTGGCTGACGGATGTTCGATGGGATTGGGGGGGGGGTATTTCACAGTTACATCATCTGTGCCCAAAGGCTTCATCTGCAGCTTATGTCCGTTTCAGGGCGCCTTCCCCCACAAAGAGGAAGGACCGCTCCGAGGACAAGGCGAAAGATCGGGGAAAGGACAAGACGGGCACCAAGGAGGGCGCGGACAAAGAGCGGAGCCGGGATAAGGGCCGTAAGCGCCGCAGCGCCTCTACGGGCAGCAGCAGGTACGGCAACGGCCAGGAGGTCGGTCCTCTTTAAGTGACCCGTATGCAGCTTGAGCGGCATTATTCACTCACAGCAGCGTAATACATGTACAGGACAAGACAGTGCGATATAAAAATTTAAAATTTATATGAGTCCAGTCACTGGAATGCGTAAACTAATACAGAATTTCCTTGGACATGTTCTTGCCTTCGTGGTCTCCTGGTTTTTGCTAGTCTGACCCAAATCAGAAGAAAATTTAGGGGAAAAAAATCACTGTTTCTGATCCTTCAACCAAAGCGTAAAATGTATTTACTTAACGAGCACAGAAATCTTGAAATCACTGCGTCACATTTGGCTCTTTCCCTCAACATGAGTCCAAGCTGTCATGCATCTACGGTCCTGAGAAGGTCAAGTAGGGTTGGGTTAGCTGAGGAGCTTCTCCTGGAGCTTGAACGTGCATTAGCAGGTGAGCCCGTACTGACCCGGCCTGGAAGGCTCTGCGGGGTGTACAGGCGCCCCTTTGAGAAGCGAAGACCAGACGTGTGTCTGCGTCGGTGTATCATGGCTGAGGCCGGTGATGGAGCGCTGGCACCAGGTGCTGAAGGTGACGGTGAAGGGCTCTCAATTAGGGTACTGCTGCTGGTTGGGGGCCACTTTGCACTTTATACTTACTTAAATCACGTATCTTCATGATGATGGCAGTAACAGATAGTATGTATCAGTGTATCTTGGGTCTTTTTCCCTGTACAAAACAAGTCAATGCCTTTTTTGTGTTGCAGTGATCGTGATGGTTGGGATTAAATCGATTTAGGAATTAGTGTGATTACCGTGATTATTAGTATGCTCGCCTGCACATAGTCTCTCTGAGTAATTCAATATGCAAGGTTTTTGATAAGAGCGATCTGTGTACAAGGGCAGCATTTGTGTTATAATTAGCGCAGTACCGTCTGCCTCCAAAAGAGGGCGTTTGCGGCACCAGATGGGGAGCCGCCAACCGGGAAACCAAGAAGGGGGGAGCCCACATCTCCCATGACTGCATGCTCATGATGGTCTGCACCTCCGAAGTCACCGAGGAAACAAGTAGCAAGCAGTGATTTTTTCCCACCTGTTTTTTCTATGCTAATCCTTGGCGACGGAGCCGGTTGACTTTTCCGGGAGACGCCTGCAAGACCTCATTACTGGCAAGGTTACCATGGAAACTTTCACGCCTGCTTTTACGTGGGATTTCAGAACCAGTTGTACTTTAGAGTGGTTGGTGGAGATTCAGGTTCCAGTTTGAGGGAAAGGACTTTTCTCAGGAGAGGAAAAGCTGAGGAGGATGTGTTACACGGAGAACCCTGAGGAGGTGGAGATGGAAGTCCAACCACCCCCCCCCCCCCCACCAGCAGAGGAGAGGGCAGGCTGACCGCAGAGTGGCGGCCCAGACCATCTGTGAGTGCGGCATGTGCCTTTGCAGAGGACAGCACCCACCTGTCAGGGCAGCACCGTGCAAGAAGCCTATTTACTGTGGCTATTTTTAGTGCTCGTCGCCACATCTTGAAAATGTCCGCTTTTGTGTGCACCCCCATTTTCTTTTGAATGGACTTTCTCGCCGCAAACCGGTCCCCACTGTCAGTGCGCTTGGAACTTTCCCGCTCGGTCAAGATTTAACCAAGACACTGCAACAGGGTAGCTTTTCTCCCAAGTTTTGCTTATCTATCTGAGAAGGTTTAATAGGTCAGATTTTCTTGCATAACTCCAACTCTGAGCATTGTGGGAAACAGACGTACCCCGTGGTGTTAAGGAGTCGGATATACGTTGCAAAATAAAATATTTTTAAGGAGTACTGGCAACTAGCAGGTAGCCTTCTAGTTAAGCATCTGGTTTAGTTTCTGGTGTGTGGTTCAGGTCCTTCAGCTACTGACTGGGCATCTCCCAGAACCTCAGACCTCAAGCCCAGGCAGTGCATTTCCAGTCACTGCCACTAGGGGGCGTGGGAGGGCAGGCCCCGCAGTAACGGCGCTCTGGCTGTCCCATGTCCCCCTCAGGTCCCGCTCCAGTTCCAGCTCCAGCAGTAGTTCGGGCTCCAGCTCAGGCTCCTCCAGCGGCTCCAGCTCTTCCTCGGCTTCCAGCCGCTCCGGTTCCTCCAGCTCCCGCTCCTCCAGCTCCTCCAGCTCCTCGGGGTCACCCAGCCCCAGCCGACATCGCCACGACAACCGCCGCCGCTCTCGGTCCAAGTACGTATTGGATTGGGTTGGGGACTGACACATTGGGAGAGGAGCAGTACAGTGCCATGGTAACTTGGCTGGGCTCGGTTCAGATGCACAGCGCCCTCTGCCTGTGTGGTGATGGTAGTTTGGGATTATGGGGACCCCTAGTGGGGTTTCACTGAGGTTTTAATTGCTCACTTACAAGTATGAAAAACAAAGTATGGCCAGATTTCTATGAACTTTTCTCAGTCATTGCATCATATTTTTCTGCTATGGTACAACATCTGGCTACAGATGCATTCCTGCCCCCTAGACACCACCGAAAAATGGGGGGGTGGGTGGTGGTCAGACATAGTGGTGCTATTACATGATGACTGATGGGGAAAGAACTGGATTGGCTTTCTCTGTGAGAAGAGTTGTACTGCATTGACTTTCATCCACGCCATCATCCAGGTCCAAGTCCCTGAAGAAGGACGACAAGGAGCGCCGGAGAAGGAGCCCCAGCCCCAGGCCTACCAAGGTGCACCTGGGCCGCCTCACCAGGAACGTCATCAAGGTGAGGGACGGTCTCCCAAGAAACGTGCCCCAGGACCAGCCAAGCGTGGCTCACAGTCATTGGCTGACTGGACTGTACATCACTGGAGAACCAGCCCTCTGACCTGGGAGGGGGGCATGGCCGAGAGCTGTGTCTTAAATCTTATTTGGAGACGGCTAGATTAGCATTCCCCACGTATGACTTGAGGATCAGCTATTTGTTAAAAGCAGAGTCCTGGGGCAAAGCAAGGTGCACCATCCAGCCCGAGCTGGGTTCAAAGTTCCCCGTGGTGAGAGGAGTCCCAGGGAGCGCAGATTGGAATGCACTCCTTCCGGGGAGACGACCTGCAGGGCTCCTCCCATGGTGACGAGGAAGCCCCAGGGCAAACGGGTGGGACTAATTGGCCTTTGGAGCAATACGAAGTGGAACCGCACAGATGATTGGAGTGTGAGGGGGGCGCTTACAGGGGAACAGAAGGTAGAACGGTGCAGGGCCACACAGACGCTGATTACTGAGCGCGAACGGGTTCTGAAACCCGCCATCCTGACATGAGGGCCCACAGAGCGCCTCATGGGAGATGTTTTGCCATTGCAGGAGCACATCCAGGAGATCTTCTCCACCTACGGGAAGATCAAGATGATCGACATGCCTGTCGACAGGCTGCACCCGCACCTGTCCAAGGGCTATGCCTACGTGGAGTTTGAGACGGCAGACGAGGCGGAAAAGGCCCTGAAACACATGGATGGGGGTAGGGAGGGTCCGGGGGGGTCGTTTACTGTAACCGTTAACAAAGTCATGGAGCTTAACTGGCTCAATGAGCATAGGCAGGTCAGGACTTACCAGAACTAATGCTGAGCGACCAAGATGTTTGTGCGGAGACCCTCTACACACCTCCCTGCTTCCCAAACCAAAAGCATATCGAGCTGTGAGAAGATGCTGCTGTGAAGAAGCGTTCCCTGCCATTTGCTGGGCCTCAGAGGTGGAAAGTTCATGTCCAGAAAGTACAGCCCTAGACTAAGATTGTGTTTTTACTTCTGGACCTGAACTTTCCACTGGGCCTGTTCCACTGGGAACTGCTGGGCCTGTCGCTGATCCACGCATCTCTGCGTGCCCCCAGGTCAGATCGACGGCCAGGAGATCACAGCCACTGCTGTCCTGGCTCCCAGGGTGCGGCCCATCCCCCGGCGGCTAACTCCCCCACGCAGAATGCCCCCGCCGCCCCCCATGTGGCGCAGGACCCCACCGCGCATGAGGAGACGGTTGGTCGCATACACTTCCTGCAGCTCTGTGCTGAAATTTCTATGCCTAAATGACTTTATTAAAAACATATCAGGGCGCATGGGACTTGAACCAACAATCTTATTGTTGTGGGCCCAGCTGTTTAACCATTAAGCTACTTGGGTTTGGACCTTAACCTCTTAGCTCCACCCAGTGAGGAGTGAAACTATCATATGAACAACTTCCTGGGATTTGAACCTATACCATCTTAGTGCCAAGTCTATTTGTCACGAGCCACTGTAGTTAAACCTCTCTGCCTTTTCAGAGGTGTGTTAGACAGAGTGTCCTCTCCCTCCCCCGCCAGGTCCCGGTCCCCACGTCGACGTTCGCCAGTACGTCGACGTTCGCGATCCCGCTCTCCCGCCCGTCGGCGCCATCGCTCACGCTCCAGCACCAACTCTTCACGGTAGAGCTTCCGCCAAC
>JAABNX020000106.1:4117941-4129956 GCA_015163995.2 Mormyrus lacerda | reverse complement strand
GAGGCGGCGCCCCGCCTGTGATTGGTCAGCTGACCAGGCTTCTCCTCCCTCCCGACCACCACAGGAAGCACGGTACTCAGCGTCTGCTCTCCGATGCATCTCCGGACGCTTTTCTGAAGCGGCAGTCGGAGGCAGAGTGGTCGAGACCCAGACTGAGACCGGACCCATGATACCTGGGACGGTTTCTGCACTGATACAGAAGCTAGAACAGAGAACCCAGAAGTGAAATCGTATCACTGCGTCTCGATGCATGGCCCGGCCCTACTGCGCACTGTGTGGCCCTGCAGGTTCGGACTCTGCCTGTGATCAGGACATCATTGGTTCAAATCCCCAGGCTGGCAGAATGATGCCTCCGTTGGGTCCTTGAACTAAGCCCTTAACCCCCAGCTCCAGGGATCCCGCATGCTGGCTGACCCTGCGCCGTGACCCCCAAGCTTACTGTCACTTCTATGTGCGTCTGTGTCTCATGGAGGGTGAGATGGAGGAGAAGAGGAGATAATTTTTTCCCCACAGGGATTAATTAATGGCATTTCTAATATTCTAAACAACCTGGCAGTCGATTTCTAGATACCCCCCTCCCCCCCCCATTTGTAGGCAGGACTCCTAAATCCCTCACAACACCAGCTGACGTTGCTCATCACCATCTCCGCTGTTCCCAAGCGAACTAGGGTACAAAATGTCCAACATTCCCCGACGGCAGCTTCTGGTGAGGGACACAGAGCACAAAGTACGCCCACGCCCCCCCACCCCACCCCACCCAGACACGTGAGATTCAAAGCAATCAGCACCTGCTCCAGTGGCCCATTGTTAGTCAGAACATAGCTCCAAGGTCCTTTACGGCCTATTCTCATGCCGGTGATTCACTCACAATGGAGTTCAGAGCTAGCCAATCCCTAGCAGGGAAGCCCTGGTGCCAGCCAATCACAAGAAAGAAATGATTTATAAATAAAACAATTATTTTACAGGAAATAACCTCAATGTATTCTGCCCTCCAGGACACATAAACGCTGCATGAGGTGCGGTGGGGATCAGATCTTCCTCGCCCGTGGGAATGGACAGAGTGGGGGTGTGGAAGCAAGAAACACTAACAGAGTAAAAATTCAGACGGAGCGATGTGAGCGAGAGGTTAATCAATCGACAAATTAGAGCCTGCTGAGAACGATCTATATGCTAATCCCACTAAACCATTATTGCCAGCGACGGATTCCAAGTTATCACGCCGGTTCTCCTTGCATCGTACGAAAGTCATTAATATTATCACCAATTGTCTCTTGATGTTTCACAGCCATCAGCGTTACGTGATGTCTGTCACAGCTCCGTGAAAGGCTCATGTCATGGAAGAATGACGGCTTCAAATTGGCATCAACGTGGGACCAAGAGCGAAACAGAGAGGACTGTGGGAGGTGTGTTAAAGGGGCGGGTCAGACAGCCACCCATCCCTTTAAGGTTCTACTCTGGGGACAAAATTTATGGGTGGATATTAAATAAAGAGCAGATGAGCTCACGGCAAGCTTGAGCGGGACCTAGGGATGGCCAAAGCTGGGAGATAGCATATACGATTCAGCAATGCATGGCAATATTCACATTTAACATATCAGACGGATTTATACAAAACAAGGTACAATCGATAATCATGGTCAGAGTCCCAGGAGCAACCGGGATTAAGGGCCTTGCTCAGGAGGTCAAATCAATCTGCGGATCCTGGGATTTAAACCAGCGACCTTCTGATCACAGGCACTTTTATTCCAACTCCATCAGGATATGGGAGGGGTGCATACAAGTACCTCCCGCCGGAAGCGATGCTTTCCAGAACCTTTCTGCTCTGATTGTTTCCAAGGCACTTTGATTTGGTAGAACAACAGGTGCCTATTAATGCCTGTGATGCAAATTAAATTAATCTGCATTCAAGGGAGCACAGACGGTGTCGGGGGGGATGGAGGGAACATGAGACTCCCCATGCAAGGAACACGGGTACGAGTGCCTGTCACTGCTGGCGCACACAGGGGACACACTAACCCAGCTGCTGACATCTGTGCACCAGTAAGGCGGCGAATCTTCATTTTAAGTGTTGGGGGAGAGAACACCCCCCAGGCCAGTCAGGTAAAACTCCTCCAGGGGGAGCTGCTTACTTTTTAGGGCTCAATATCGGGGGGGGGGACCCAGGGCCTTGGTTCCGTGTTACGCCCATCCTCCCATCCCCACTCAGGGAGGGGTATAAGGGCGGGGCAGGAACAAGTGTAATATGAGGCGGGGCAATGGGGGGGCAGGATATGGGAGCAGGGAATGGAGGAGAGGCATACCTGGCGCTGAGTGCCTCTGCGGGAGCCAGAGCTCTATTAACCGGCGAGTCTCTTATCCTGTTTTCATGGCATCTCGGTCTCATCACAGCACCATTTTAATTAGGCAAAAACAAGCATGACCTGGCAGAGAAGAGAAGCGAGGCCCCGCCCCACAGAAATGGAAGCAGGAGCCAATGGGAACCACTAACAGTAAGCAATTAGGGTTAGGGGCGGGGTTAAAACTGTGAGGTGTAACTGGGACAAAGACATACTTTTCCTTGATTTACTCCTTTTTTAAAATTGTAAATCAGGCAATTCACTTGTGATTAAAGTGCACATTTTAGAGCATTACAGCCCTTATATACACAGCCCCCCACTTCAGGGCTCCATAACATTTGGGCCATTTGGCTTCGCAGCTGTTGTGATCACTCAGGCGGGTTTGATCGCCTTATCAGTGCGGCCGTCAGGTACCCAGGCTTGCTGCTAAGCTTTCGGTCACCTTTGGAGTCCCCAGCTATGAGGACCAGAGTTCTGTCTTTCAAAGACAAAGAAGCCACCATAAGGCTGAAAAACAAATAATAATAATAATAAATAAATAAATAAATAAATCAATGGCTAAAATCAACTGGTTGAAATGTCATTAAGAACGAGTGCACTGGTCAGAAGAATCTGCACCACAGTGAATAAAAATCCCCAAACGCCAGTCCAACAGATCAGAAAGTCTTCAGGAGGCAGGTGTGTGCGTCAGGGACTAATATCTGCAGAAGACTTCAGGAAGGAAAGTACAGAGGCTGCGATGCATAAAGCAAAGCAGTGCTAAGCTCCAAAAAATCAGGATGGCCAGATTACAGGTTGCAAAAAGAACTTAAGAGTCTGCAAAATTCTTTGAAAGATCTTACGGACAGACAAGACCAAGATTAATCTGTATCAGAGCGATGGCAAGAAGAAAGTGTGGAGATGAAAAGGAACCGCCCAAGATCCGAAGCATGTATGGCTGCCACAGGCTCTGGCATACTCATCTTCACTGAACGGCAGTCGCACAGTGGATTCTGAGGTGCACAGAAACATCTTACCGGCTCGAGTTCATGCAAATGTGTCCAAACTGATTCTAAAGCAAACCAATGACCTAAAACATGCAGCTAAAGTAATGGCCCAATCAGTCACCTGACCTGACCCCCCCAAGGATCACGCCACGCCGTCCATCTGCTGAGGAGGAAGCAGAAAGGGGAGAAGCCCCCGAAACACGCAGGAGCTGAAGGCGGCTGCGTAACAGGCCTCGCAGAAAATCACCATTGAATGCTCAGCACCTGGCGATGCCCATGAATCGCAAACTTCAAACGGGGACATCCGACTAACTTTGTATATATTGGGCTGTAGTTTCTACAGGGTGAAGCTGAAATGTACAGTATGCAAATCCCCTTAACGTGCAGAATGTGCGTGTGTGAACTGATGAGGCTCAGTGCTCCTCCTGACTCGCTAACGAGCGACGGCCCCTAAAGCGCCACGCAGGCAGTAAATATTTCACTCTACCGGCTCTAAAATCAGTTTGGGCTTAATTAAAGCCAGATGATTTCCAGCCTTAAGTCGAGTGACTGGCTTTAACGGAGCTTATCTGCTGGGCATCACCAGTCGCGCGGACGCTAACGCAGATTCAGAGATGTTATTTCGGCGGGAGGGGGGCAGCAGTGGCACCCCACCCCCACCACTCACATCCCATCTCTCAGTGACTCTCTCCTCTCCATGAAGCCAATGCAGGGAGGTACCTGCATTGCATTGGTGATTCCTAGGAGACATGGCCACGCCCTTGTCACTGCAACAATGGCAACCATTGGCTAATTATTCTCAGTGGAATGGGCTAGAAATGCTATTCGTTGAGCTGTGTTGTGTATGGATGGGGTACAGATATAGAAAACTAGACTTACTAGCTCTACCAACAGAAAGGCAAACCAGTTGCTCTTCACAATCTGGATCTAATATATTACGGACATTACATATATTCATAATGTTTTTGCAAAGGGAGTTAAGTGTTCTGTCACTCCGCATGCATGCTGCCATCATGGATTACAGTGCTGAATACGCCCAAAGGGGGGCGCTATGAGGAGTTAGCATTCAGAGGGCTGGTTGCCACTGGGGGTAGGGGGCTCAGAGCAGTGCCGGTGTATGGCTTCAGGTAGGGAAATGGGATCTATGGTGGGAGGTGGGGGGGGTCCGGCAGCAGGCTCACCGTGGGCGTCACGGTAATAGGCGTGTGTAACGCTGCGGAATCGCTCCTGTCCAGCCGTGTCCCAGATCTGTGCAGGGAGAAGAATAACAACAAAAACAGGGTGAAAACCTCCGTCCGTGTGGTTAAACACACCAGAACACCCCCGGGGGAGTCGCCCAGCCCATCGATGGGCTGACGGAGGGCCCTGCTGGGGTGAGGCAGCCCCCTGCTAAATCAGCGAGTCCCACATCCTCCCTTCTCTCTGTCCCCCAGGCTCTCAGCCCCGGAGTGTGTCTAACATAGTGGCCCTTCAGCCCCAGACCCGAGATCTTCCCGTCCATCCGTACCTGCAGCTTCACCTTTGCCCCGTCGATGTTCAGCACTTTGTTCTGGAAACAAAAAAGAACAGAAAAGCGCGCTGGGTTAAGACCATTTGATCTCCTGATCGCCGTATCACAGAGATAATGAGGTAAAACATGTGAGATTTCTGGGCCCTTCTCTCATTGGCCGCAGGTGGAGATGATGTCATGGGCATTGCAGCCCATGTCACCTGGTTCCACCCTGCAGTGGCCCCGCCTCCCCAGTCTTGCCCCTCCCTGAGACCTGGAATTCTGACACCCCCTCTAAAACCAGGAAAAGGTGCGTTTCGTGGGGGTTGTAACAAAGCAAATAAAATCACAGGTCATTTGCACCACAGGGAAATCTGTCCCTAAGAGAAGAGCCTCAAACTGACGCCACACCTGGGACAACATCGGACTGCAGAATGAATGGCAATCACAGTATTGCACACATCCACTCCATTTGTGTGACTCTGCATTCCAAAGCACAGGGCTGATAAAACATCTGAAAACTTGCAGGGGGATTCTGGGTAATGGCCGTCCGCGAGGCAGGGGGGGGGCAGCTCAGGTTCCGCAGCAGAACATCTCGTGCTCATCTCCGAGTGACCGGAACAGAAAAACACAGTAATGACCGAAACGGTGAACTTCACGGACCACAAGCTGTGCCTCAGCGTGTGAACGTCACACTCGGAACACAAGAGCGGCTCCTGCCGATTGCACCCGCAAATACGCGACCGGCGCCAATCAAGTGCATCACCTCAGCTGTCAGCTGGCCCAGGATAGCAATTCATCACCATGGTGACACACAAGCTCTGCCGTTACCCTACAATCCTCCAGCTCACAGACACATCCCCCCCCAGCTCACCGTGAGCTCACCAAACTCACAGGGAGTAGCCTCTGGGTTATTACGGCTTGGGTTAGGTAGGTGTGTGTGGTAGATGGGAGAACTGAAAATTCTAAACAGGAGCGGGTGGTTGGTGCCAATTAACATCCGACGTGATTCACCCTTTCGATTTCATATTACCGTACCTGACACTCAGCTAGGAGGTTAGCAAGTCATGTCGCGCGCCGCCGTTACAAGGCTGACATCACGCTGCTATTCGTTTACAGCATTTCACCATTTCACGGTACGTTACACAGTGTGTCTGCAGCCGCCGACCTGCAAGTCACCTCAGGCGACAAACAACTGTGACGAGGATGAAAAAACAGGGACTGCAGCAGCATGTACACGCATTCACACAGGCAGGGAAATCAGACCAGACAGCAAAGTCAAACTGAAGCATGAGAGTCAAATGCCTCGCTAAATATCCATGCGCGAGCAGGACCTACCCAGCATATAAATAATCTTTCCGCCTTTCATGTTCTCGTCTCCAAAGCCCCTCAAACGACTTTTAAAATTTGTTGTCCTTCCACATTAATTTTTGTAATTTTCAAACCGGCAGGGCGGCGTTTATCTGGTCGCCTTCGAAATCCCCCCACCCGTCAGTAGAACAGCAGCCGTGAGTCTCACATGCAGGCTTTGCTCCCAGACTCGGAGCAGAGTCAGGGCAGAGCACACGTGCAGGTGTGGCTGTGACTCAGCGTTGATGTCACAGGTGGGTCTCCCAGCACGTGCCGCAGTCCTCCAGGCCTGGCTGGACGGGTACATGTGCATATGCCCAGACTGAGCGATGAGGCGTAAACGTCACAGATGGCCGCCTCTGTGTAGGGCTTGGCTAGACGGGGGGGGGGAGCGATTGCCCCCAGTCGACAGAAGGTAAAGGAGTCTAACACATCCCATTGCAGTCTCAGATTTAGAGTTCACTTATCCTCATGGGGTGATTTTCCCACAAATGCCCCCCCCCCCCCCGCCCCGTTTAGAAAAGCATGTACATATACATGAACAGACATGCACTCAGATGATTTCACAAGCAGATCTCAGATGTAATGCGCCAACTCTTGCCAACACGACACGGGCCAGGCAGACCGTCGTGGCAAACGCGGAGGGCAGCCAAAATGATCCAATCAGCCGCCAGCTACAGCGGACCACAGTCAGCACATCAGTCCTACCCTCGAGAGTGGTGTCCACATGCGATGGCTTCAATATCATGCGTTTTCTACATCGGCACCACTCCGATTCACAAACGAGATGATTGCAGTTCTTCCTTCACAGGCCAGCAGGGCGGCACCAGCGAGTCGGCAGTGCAGGCCCCGAACAGTATCTGAGCAAGGCAGAGTATCTGGAAAGAACATCAATCCATTTTCTGCGAGAGCTTCCTTGCATGCAGGCAGTGGGGGGGGGGGGGGGCGCATTCTCCACCAGGCCCCTCCCGGTCGCTCCCCTACCAAAGCCGGCTCCTTGACAGCTGAAAGCCTGAGATGTATGACCTGCCTTACTTCGGCGTCACGTTAGACAAAAGCGTCGGGTGAATGTAAACCCTCCCGAGCGACACCCGCACGCATCCACAGCTTCAGCCCCTCCTGCAGATGTCAGCCCCGGTACAGCCTTTCGGGGTCCCATGTGTAACTCAGAGGCCTATTGGTGCACCGCCGCAGGTCTCCAAGGGCTTGTCTTATTGGCTAATGGTCACATGACCTGCCATAATGAACACCAATATTCAATAGATTTATTACTCAAATTCAAATATTGATTACTAATGTATACAGACTCAGCCCACCCCTCAGTCTAAGCCACAAGCGTCAGTGCGATGTCCCCGCAGGGTTACCCTATTACCGACTTGCGCGAGGAAAATGACGTCTGTCCATTATCTGCCGCTTATCCGGGGTCGGGTGGCGGGGGCAGCAGTCTGAGCGGGGATGCCCAGACCGCCCTCTCACCAGCTACATCCTCCAGCTCCACCGGGGGATACCAAGGCGTTCCCAGGCCAGCCGAGAGGTATAATCTTTCCAGTGTGTCCTGGGTCTCCCCCAGGGTCTTCTCCCGGTTGGACATGCATGAAGCTCCTCCCCACGGAGCCGTCCAGGAGGCATCCTAGATAGATGCTCAAGCCACCACGACTTTCGATGCGGAGGAGCAGTATCTCTGCTTTGAGTCCCTCCCGACTGTCTGAGCTCCTCACCCTGTCTCTAAGGCTGAGCCCAGACACCCGGCGGAGGAAGCTCATTTCGACCGCTTGCATCCACCATCTCATTCTTTCAGTCACGACCCGGAGCTCATGACCATAGGACCGTAGATCGACCGGTAAATCGAAAGCATCACCCTCCAGCTCAGCTCCATCACCACAACAGAGCGGTGTGACGTCCGCGTCGCTGCCGACACGTCTGTCAACCTCCCGCTCCCTTCGTCCATCACTCCAGACGTCTAAATTGCAGCATAAAATTAAAGTATCGATTAACATTGGACGGCTGATATATACTTGCATGCATAAATAATCTAAAACAAACAAAAGACATTATGCCATCAAACTCTCTTCAGGAAAGGTCATTTTAAGGCAATGACAAAGACCGCAGGCCAAATTCAAAGGTTTCCAGCGGAGTTTTGCAGGTTTTTTGGAGTTACTGTATTACCACATTCTTCTTCTGATTCACACATTACTTCACTAGTTTTCTTGCTGGCTAGTTTCATACATTTTTAATAGCTCGATTTATGGCTGTCGGGCCCTAGTGCCATACAGGCCATTAGGCAAAGGAAAAATGAGGAAATGTTGTAAGATGAGTAAATAGTTACAGAAATCCTTAAAAATTCAAAAGTTGATTTCTGCCATTGATTTGTAAATATTTCTAAGATTCAAATTTTATGCAAATAAAGTTCGACATCCAAGTCCTAATGAGTACTTGTGTTCATAATGAGGAAACCTAGGAAGATAATATAAACCCCTAATGAGTACCAGTATTCATGAGTACCATTTGGTAAATAAACCCCAGCGAATGAATACAGCTGGTGAAATAAACCACATCTAATGAGTAGTGGTGTTCATAATGAGTACAACATAAAGATAAGACAAAGCTGGAACCTACTTTGATTACTACTCAGGGCATCGCTGGGTAGGTGGTAAGGGTTAGGTCTCCTTCAGGGGGGCAGCAAACCCATGATCTCCTTCACTCCCTCCACCCCCCGAGCTTCCTGGAGTTTTCCCCAATTGAACATGACACAAGACACAAGAGAGCCCAGGTTCCAGCTCCCATCTGACATCCCTAGGTACCACCTGAGATGGCCAGGAGGGGGCGCCACTGGCCAATACTAATGACATTGTACAGCATGTCCTGGGAACCCATTCAGGGGGCTCTCCCGACAGTTCCATCAGGACACTGGACTCACTCCAGAGTAAATTCAATTACTTCCAGCCTCTTACAGTATATTCTTCAACCCACCCCCACGTCCTGGATTAAGATGTTTGTCTGAAACAGAATGGGGGCAGGGGTGTCACATTTGCCCCTGAGGGTGTCAGGAAATCAATGTCCCTTGAAGAGTGTCCAGGAATGTAGACGGCTCAGTAGTGTCCCTAGAGAGAACAGACCCCAAAAAGAACATGGGGCATTGGTCATTGTCCCCACATCATCTGCTTTTTCATGTTTACCCGTTTTTCAGCAACAAGAGAAACAACCAGGGACATTAAGCTCAACTTTCCCTCCAGGGGGCGCTCTGAGGACATGTGCAGGTACAGTCAGGTCGCCCCAGTTCCATATCACCATTTCCTTTTAATTATTCCATGTTCCTACCCATCGCTCATGTCTGCCCCCTAAGGGCTACTTCTTCGGGCCAAATTACCACGACGGGCATCAAGGCACCGTCAGCAGGTCCCTCGTCGGTTACGTGCCGGAGTCAAGGCACCGTCAGCAGGTCCCTCGTCGGTTACGTGCCGGAGTCAAGACACCGTCAGCAGGTCCCTCGTCGGTTACGTGCCGGAGTCAAGGCACCGTCAGCAGGTCCCTCGTCTGTTACGTGCCGGAGTCAAGGCACCGTCAGCAGGTCCTTCGTCGGTTACGTGACGGAGTCAAGGCACCGTCAGCAGGTCCCTCGTCGGTTACGTGACGGAGGTAGCACAGGGCAATGAGGCCTCATGCCTCAGAAGCAAGGAGTGCGGAGAGAGACGGCTGCCAGGAAAACGAGTGCTGGACCACGGGCTTCAGGGACAGAGGTGAGGAACACGGTCCAGCCGAGACGAAGCCAGGCAGCCTGTGGTTCTGGCCCTTCGAAACTTGGACCTCGATTAAACCACTGGGGCGGGGGTGTACAGGTTCTCTAATGACTAATGGGGAGCAAAGGTCTGTGACGATGGGGGCTGGAAGTGGGGAGGGAAGGGGGAGGGGGCCGCAGGCAAGCCGGAGACTTCCGGTAATTTCTAGAACAAGCACTTGGCTGATGAGATCAACGGGAGGGAGTGACTACAGCTGGAAGGACGGTCAGGGCAAATGCAAAATGAGGGACAAGCTGACACAGAAGTCAGGAAGGACTAAGATGGAGAGACAGGGGAGGAACAGATCAATGCCCGACTCATTTTCCGGCCATGACATAATCCAAAGGAGGACAACAGGTCACACAGACCCCGGAGAAAAGGTCAGGGTGCAAAATCCTGCCCATATTTCTCCTCCTCTTCCACCCTCTGGACGAGACCGACCTTTGTACGCATCCCTAGTCGAAGATTGGACTGGGTAATCTGAGAGGCTGTACCTCCGGACTCGAGAAGGGGCAGACTCGAATACAGACAGACCAGCCAAATAATCATCATAGCTCTCGAAGCAAACAGAACCATCAGCAGGTGGCCTTCGAAAGATTACGCCATTGGCTCTGTAATGACCCGTGTCATTTCTGAGCCGTACATAAAGAGCATGAACCGTTCTCTCATTACACACCAGCGAGGGCCACGTTCCACAACAAAGGAGGGCCACTTTGTATCCATGGCGATGGGCGCCAGCCACTGCAAATCAAACTGCTGAGATTCACTTTACCACTTCTTAGAGTCGATCGCCACAGAGGGTTGCCACAGCAACGAGGTTCACCGTCCGTCTCCCGCCGATTACAGGGCTCTCGTTGGAAAGGCGGTCACATCATGCGGCCGTTGATCATCTGTTACTTTAGCCAGACTGATGGCGGAGAGCCGATTTGGAAAGCGAGTAATTGTTCATTATGTAAGAAAATTATCACATTTTACAAAAACTAATCAGCGATGTCTACAAAAGAGAATGACAGAGCACTTATATAACTGAAAGAACTGAACCCTGAACGGCTGCAAATTTCAATGTTCGGCATGGAAACCACTCACACAGGAACATGGAGAGGTATAGAGAGGGGGACAGACAGAGGGAGACGGGAATACTGACAGGGGTACAGACACGAGGACATACATGCTACACTGTCGCTGGCTTATTCTCACAAATCCCAAAATCAGAACCAAACCAACTAGTAAGAGTGTCACAACCCACATTGTTACCATTGGAACATTTAAGCTTGGTTTCCACTGCACCAAGAACTCGCATCAGTTCTAGTTCTGGGGTTCCACCTGGTCCTGATCCGGGACCAGGGAGGGGAGGTCACGGCCTCACCCGGTACTTCACATGCAGAAAGGGGGGACTTGAGGGGGCTTTGAAATTGGGCTTTCAAGTTCGAGTTCAGTGGCCTTTTTGGACATCACCCCATAAACTGGCAAAATTAAAGAAAAATGGTCCACGCAAGATGGGAGCATGTGGACTCTGCGGGTGTGTGCGTGGGGGCAGGGTCTGCTGTAGTTTTGTCGATGCATTTTTCCACAAACATTCCCACAGGTGTTAAACCCTGAAAAGCTGTGGGCTCATTCAGACCAACAATCACCACCATTTATAATCCACTCTTTTGCAAAGAGAAACAGCACCAGGGATTTGCTGGAACGTGGTTTGAAACCGCAAAGTGCCCACAAAAACAAAAAGGTATTTATCAGAGTGTGTGTGTGAGCCGAGTGTCTTGTCTGTGAGTGTGTCTTGTCTGTGAGTGTGTGTGTGAGTTGAGTGCTTTCGGATTGCAGATTGCTGGTTTCGGAGGGGGGAGGGGGTCCTTCCACTGCACCCTCGATTGAGGTTCTCCTGACCTCGAGTCGCTCCAGCAAACTGCCGCGTATCTGTGGGCAGAGGCTGCATGGAGGGCAAGTGGAGCGTGATATCATCACTCACAACTGAGCCATTGATTGGCTGCTCCGTGTCACCATCTCTCCGCCAGCCCAGCCCCCCTTAATGCCCCAGGTCACCCCCCCCCCCCCCCCACACCGTCCAGCCAGGATGGATA
>JAABNX020000106.1:4104566-4117841 GCA_015163995.2 Mormyrus lacerda | reverse complement strand
ATAATGGCTGAAAATGCCACAGTTTTTCTACCCGTCCAGCCAGGATGGATAAAATAGGAAAACAACAAACGTTCCGTGTGGCACCTCTGGGCCTATCGGGATGGCCTGATTTTCCAGGCAGTGCTGTTACCCCCCACTCAATCCCACCAGCCCTCTGTTGGTCGTAAACTGTCACTACACCTGGGGCGCAGAAGGCCCTGAAGAAAGTTTTTTTTTTTTTATTGGGCCACAGAAACAAAACAGACTCTGCCCCACCCCCACACCTGCCGACTGTGATGGCGTGGAAAGGCCCCGCCCCCTCAGCAAGGCATTGCAGGGTCCGGCCCACTCCGCTAAAATAACGGCGCTCCGTAAGAGCAGGCGCTTCAGTCCTCAGCTCGTCTGAAGAAAGGAGCCCTTTAAAATGCAGAGTGGCCCACTTCTCTTCTCTCTTGTTTTTTTTTTTTTAACAGGTCTATTTTGGGCCGTGGATCCAGAACTGCATCTGAAACCCGGCGCTCAAGCGGATCTCCGCCTTCCGACACGAATATCCCACGCTGCTGTCACATGCCGACCGGACGCGTCAGAATTCGATTGTACAACATGCAGCACTGCTGCGCTGCAGGAGAATCATTGTAACTTGCTGAATGCTCGCTGTAGGATCACTGTAGGACACTGGGGAGCTGTGGGAGGACTATAGGAGGGAACTGTGGAGTCACTGTAGGTTGGGCGGTTGGTGTGGCAGGGCCGTAATGCGCCACACAATCACTGGAGGGTGCTCTGAAGGGACTGCAGAGTCACCGTAGAGCACTGCACGAACACGTCGCACTGATCCTATCAGGAAGCTGGCTTTTACAGCCCAACTACATGCAGATTTCCATCTCCCTGACACGGAGCCTCCATGCAGCATCCAAAACACACAGAGTTAAAGAGACCCGGCTCTGGGGAGGGTTCGAGGACGACTTTCTGAATCCCCTCGTGGCCGAAGAGGAGCCTCTCACCGTGCAATAGATTCGGCATCGTTCTGGCAGTAAACATTTGCGGGGGCACTCACTTCCCAGTCCTCGTGCTCTGCTCTCTATTACGCACACGCACGCACACGCACGCACACACACACACACGCACATCACCCGGCGATGTTTGCTGTCGCTCAGTCGCCCGTGCCGGATTGCCGTTTATAGCAGCAGCTCACCGTGGGTTTCCCAGCGCTCCGGGCCTTCCCGATCCGTTTCACTGCACTCCTACCGGCGCTCAGAGCGGTGCTGCCAGTTCCCAGCCCACGATGCACTGGGGCATCCAAACCCTCGTTAAACAAACAGGAGAGATCCGTGCCCCTGGCTTTTTGATGCATGAAGCAGCAGAGGTGTCTTATTAAGGAGAGCGACCCGTCAGACAATCTCAGCATCATTAATGTTATTGCCATCATCAAACAAACAAATTTAACACCGTTATTCACCTGGGTGCTCACCAGCTGTTTCTCCAGTTATTCTCCGTTATATTAGTTTTGCTGCAAATATTAAGCCGCAGAATCCTTTTATACATGTTGATAAATTTCTTTAATATTCCAAGATGTTTCTAGGTACATTAACCACCACGCCACCTGATGGACATTCATATAAATGTGTCCTAGCAACGCACAATCAGATACACAAACCTGCAACCTGCCGGGTGCCAATTACAAAAACACACGCGGCGTGACGTGGGTGTCAAGAGGAAGAACGTCACTCTGAACACACACGCTGTGTGATATTAAGCTCAGACCGATGGCGGACTCTCCACCATATGGGTGTCACACCGGAACAGAACCTGTGCACAACAGCCCAACGGGCCCTGGAGGAGCGGACTGGAAGGAGACAACCTTAGCAAAGAGAGAGCAGGTGCCACACAGGAGGAAGGTACACACATATCCTTACACAGGGAACGACCAAGGACCCTGACGTGCACTGCCATTAATGACCACCAGGGGAAGTCTGTTTGCACCACGCCACACCTACCATTAAATCAGACTTACTTTGAGTTTTCCCCCCCATACAGCTTGCAGCCTTTCCTACTAACGACATCACGGAAGAACGATGAGCCACGTGACGGCTTGCAGGCCCTGTGACACAAAGTATCGATTTGATTTACTATAGTAAAAGTCAAGCTTTGGAAAACTGGTGAGAGATTACAATCACCCAGGAAAAAGATCTGCTTCAAAGCATTATGGGAATAAAGACCTCACCTATAGAATGTGAGAAACAGACCTTACAAGCAGAAACTACACAGTTCACTAGCAATTCTTCGGTTCGCTTCCTGGAAAAGTTAATGAGTCTCTCACAGTAATACTGACTGTACAGATGCTGAGGGACGTGAGTCGATGCCATTTCGCGCCACCATTCTGAGAGGCCGAGGGCTTCGACTCATGCAATGTTAGACAATATCCTCAACAGAATTTGATTATAAGAGGGTATTTTCCTCCAGTGCCTCATTGTACACAGCTGTGTACCGGGGACCAGCATCGGCCTGTCACCTACTGCCTTATCACCCCGCGCTTTAAACCGCCTTGTGCGGGCAGGCTGGCCCCGCCTTCATTCCAAGTGAAGCTTATGATTGGTTCAGGAAAAAAACACCTCCGACAAAGAAAGACGAGGCGTGCGCTGCATCCCGATCTGCTTGTGCGAGTATCCCTGTGATCTCAGACATGTGCATGAGTGTGTTTGTGCATCCTTCTTCGCTTGGTTGAGTGTCCCGGTGATGTCAGACACATGCTCGTGCGAGTGGGCACCGCCTTCTGCGCTTCCGGGTGCGTCACGTACCCTGAAGTCGATGCCCACAGTGGAGATGAAGCTCCCAGCCAGGAAGGCGCCGTCTTTGAAACGAACGAGCACGCACGTCTTGCCCACGCCGGAGTCCCCTACCAGCATCACCTGCAGACGGGACACGGCAGAGAATCAACCCCAAGTGCGGCCACAAGGGGGAGCCGCAATGCAGCACACACCTTGGCATGACGAACAGCGACAGACAGAACAAGAAGCTTCCGCAAACCTCCAGGCTTTTAAATGGTCCTCTGTGTTTGGGGGCGTCTCTCCAAATTGCCTACAAGTGTGCAAATGTCTCACAGCGTGTTAACCGTGCGTGCAAGCAGGTCTTTCTGGTGTCCCATCTCACTATGTGTATTTTTATGACACGTATCACTAACGCAACCAACGAGAGTGTACGCCTGGCAGATCTGGGGAAATCAACAGCGGCACACGATTATAACCCATCAATGAACCATCCAGGTCCCATCCCGAATGTCAGCAAGCTTACAATCAGTAACCACCCCCCACCCTTAATTACATACACAAATGAGACCCCTGCTGTCTCCCCCCCGCAGACAAATTAAAAGGCATCCTACACCTGAGAGCCACAATGGAGTGACAATTAGGAGAGAAATTTCTAGAGGAATTCAATAATGAACCGGGCAGACAGCGATGTTGGGATCACCCTCCCCACGCTTAGCTAGGTGTACCGGAACATTCCGCTTTTCCTTGCGGAGGGACACGGCGCCGGTTACCCAGCCGCTCGGCTTTTTGTGTCAAACATCACGTCTGTAGAGGAAGTAGAAAGAATTGCCAACAGCATAATAATATGAGGCTGATTGGCACCTCGATCTACCTGCTGCATTATTACAGTGCTACAGGCACAATGAGATGTGTCATATAAATCAATTACATAATGTAATGTGAAAATAAATGGGCTATTCTCCCTTTATCTGCTCTTGGGAAAATAGGACTATGGTCTGCCTGATCTACTCACCTTTCCTGAAAATGAAGTTTTAATTCAGCCAGTTAAATATCTCTCTCCCGGGGGAAATTTACCTCAAGGTCAGGAAAAAACCTACAGATATTTAATTTAGCCACTTTGTATATAAATTAAGCGTAACAATATTCAATAAGTAGGTGGAACAATCAATAATATATCCGCAGGGAACATAGAGAGAATTCTGCATTAATAAAGAAGTCATCTGCAATTAGGCCTCGGCAGAAAGCGGCAGAGGGAGCCAGGCGCCCGAATACGGGGATCCCGGTCCAGCGAAGCCCCGGAAAGTGGGGGGGTGGGATTGGGTATCTACACTGGGAATGTACACCTGTATGGTGGGTGCTGCAGATGGCACAGGGTGCCTAACCTGTCCTGGAGGTCACAGCAACGGGCGCTCGCACAGATCGCGGTGAGCAGCGCATAATTAACCCCTCGGAGGATTCACTGGCTGTATATCGACGGCTCACACAAGCGCTATATGGACATTCTGCTGACACCCCCTACCACCCAGACGCGCTGGTCTCCTTGGGTTTGCGGTATTTCGTCTCTGAATTTTCTGAATTAAAAAAAAAAACGCATGTAAAAAGTGAGCTATAATACAGACAGCCAGTCGAATAACATTATCCATAGTGTTTATGTACCAGTGTGTGAGCAATAACGTAACAGCCATTTACTACAATCGTCCCACAAGTTAGTAACATTCAGTTACGCCATAACACAGTGACAGTGCGCGTCGGCTTTTAACGCATGGACATTTTTTTTCTCCGATCTTTATTTTATTTAATTAAAACATGTCACGAGTACACTAGTTGCTTTCATGAAAAATTGTGTCGAATACAAAAAGTTATTAATTACAAATTACTCCAGTCACTCTGTATATGAGATTTTGTAGGAATGTCGTAATTTAAATTGATTTTAAAGCCAAGATGGAGCAAACTTGGCACCCGAGGTATGGTCAGGCGAGCCCAAAGTGTCCCCGCAAACGTGCTGCCCGGACCCCCCCAGCCAAAGGATGCAGGCTGCGTACGGGGGAGGGAAGAAGCGCACCTTTCCCATAAGGTTAATACGAGCATATTCCCCTAGATCGCGGTACAGCCTGCGCTTTGTGCTCCAAGCCCTCTGCCCGGATCCCTAACAGTAAGTTGCGCCTCCGGCACCCTTCGCTCCGGCCAGTGCAGCTATGAGTGACCGAGGAGCAGCATCTCACCTTAAATGCCAGGTCGTAAAACTCTCCGCTGCTGCTCAGCGACGGTCTGCTCGGCCGGACGGCGCCGTCGGGCTGCGCATCGCCGCCGCTCGCGGTGCTGCCGCCGCCGCGCTTAGCACTCTCCCTGCTCCTGGGCGACGCGCTCGGGCTGCTTTTCGCTTTACCTGCCTTTTTCCTGGACATGTTTCCAGCAAACTGTTTACTTCACGCTAAAAAAAAATGACAGGAGTAGATAATGTGCTTTACTCGATTAAAAACGCTCCCGGACGGTGCCCTCGGGTTGCAGATCAGCGCAAAGGCACTTTTTGTCCCCTTTGCATCTTCAGCATGACTCCGGTGCCAGTCGCTGTGTCACTTCTCCTGCCACTTTGCTGATGCACGGCGCTCACTCCGGGCTCAGCCGCCTCGCTCCAGCACGCATGGCGCACGGACGGATGGGGATGGGGAAGGGGTTTATTAACACTCACAGCTCCACTCTGACGGCTGCGAATCGTGGCGTCTTGCCGGTGCCACTGATTTCTCTCATGTCGGGCGACGGGAAGCTAGAGCGCACCTTAGGGAGCGGCGGGGGAAGCTCCCGCTCTACTAGTTGGAAAGCGGGCGCTTTAAAGGTGCAGCGCCGTCGTTTCAGAACACCTTGCCCTGAAGAGAGATGAACATTTTCACCCGCGTCCTCCTGCGATGCGCATAATCAATACAAGAACATCAGTTAAATGTAAAACAAACAGTGCTGATGCAACTGCGATGTAATTATAACGAGGCGCTCAAAGAGGGGCCCGCTGTCAGTGGGGGAAAGAATACTATTAAAACGCTGAGATTTATACATTTTAAGGACTGACCGATTACTTCTTATACTGAAAGAGACTTAACATAACATTGACAACTCTATTGCTTCTGGCGACAGAAAATTGTGATGTTGAACAATACAGCTCAAAACACTTCTATTCAGAGGTTGTCATTGTATATAAACAAACACGCAAAAACGGACAAAGTACTACCCAGCCTTTTAGCAGATTGTTGTAGGGTTTCACACCAATTACCATCCCTATAATACTATGCATGTGGCACATTAATTGCAAGCGCACTTGTGAGGCGCGTCCGTGTAATCAGCGGCCGGCGGTGCCCTGCTGCACACACCGCGAAATGTCACTGTAACTTGAGTACCTCCTGCAAACACCACCTAACTGTGACTAAAACCCATGTCCCTTGTCATTTCGGGGCGGCATTTTTGCGCAAAAACATTTGGTTCGTTTCAGAATAGAAACGTATCGGAATCAGTGGCACGTTATCGCTTTAGAAAAAGCAAGGGGTAGAGACGTAAGTCAGACTAAAATGCAGCAGCAGGTTTTGTAGGCGCGAGCGCACTCCCCCCTAGCGCCTGTTAAAGCCATTCACAGGTAAATGTTTAACCTGAGCCAAACTCAACGCCAAACTGCACAACTTGCACGTTACTGAGTGATAACCTGAAAAAAAATATTACTGATACAGTTCATCATCTAGAAAAGTGTAAAATAAGACTGATTAGGGATTTTCTGTAGATTTTGGTTTGGATTCCTCTGGGGGGAAAAAATGCGCAAAAGGCTGCTGAACTGAATGTTAAGTATCAGGAGATGCTATCTGCCTTTGTTTATAAGTACTGGGAACCTCAGGAACTAGCAACATAGAGAGCGAGCTGCATTGTGGGTAACGCAGCAGCCGTATGCCCACGACCTCGCCCTCCTTAGAACCAATCCAAACATGCTGCACTTTTAAAGTGAGATTTACACTAATCTGTGTCCATTAGCACTCTTGTCCGGGTCATCAACCCATGATGTAACTATCAATCACCTTGATCACGCTGGACAGACAGCATTTCAAACCTAAGGACTCCAACAAGTCTTACGGTTCATTGGATTTTGTTAGGAATCCAAAACAACCAACGAAAACCAGAATCCCAACCAAGATATGCGCATCCCATTCGCTAGCAGATGAAACTCGCTCAGTTCAATGGGAATCGGAACAGAAAACGGATTTTCCCCCGAGGACGGACCCAGCAGGTGAAAGCTCAGTTTTGACTCGCAGCTTTAGAATTGATTTGATCAGTGTTTGAGCTTCTCTGTTGTCCTGCTTTCCATTCATTTCCCATCTCCCCTATCGACACGGAGAAAACGGGGGCCTCGTAACTCATCACATGAAGGTCGTGCGTTCATGAGCTTTAATATCTACAGAAGCTGTAAAACACGGAGCCCTTTTTGGGCAAAAGCATGAGGGGGGGGAAAAAAACAGAAAAAAAATCCACAAGTTACAACCTGCGAATGAAACCGAAGTGTGAGTTACAGATGTGAAACAGTAGTAATTCGAGGACTTTCACACATAACAGAAACAGCTGCAAGTTTATTTGTGAAGATAAAAAGGTGACATGCTTCTGCTGCAGGCTTCGTCTTGGGCAGTAACGTCACCGATCGCTCTGTTAAACGCAGACACCTCAGCACAGCCAGGAACACAGAACTGAGGATACAGATCTTGGTAATCAATGTGCTTTTATTATATTCTAGATATATTTTCACAAACATTATCCAGAAGAAACAGAAAGAAGGACTGGTGTGGTTGCAGGATGAGGGCCAGGGCAGCTGAAGACCGCAGTGTTTCTGTCCAGCGTCTCGCGGAACGTATAAGAAAGTCCACTTTAACCGACGGAGGTCCAACTGACCTCTATAGTATGTGGATGGGCTCGGCCCACCCAGTCTACATACCGTGGGTCATTCCAGTTCTGGTACAGCTCGGTGGACACTGCTCCATGTCCTTGCCGTTCTGGAAGTTTAATTGGTGTCTGGGTGGGGCCAGTTACGGGATGAGAAATACTTCCTGAGGCCTGCCAGGTCCACCGGGGGGAAGTACGGCCCCAGCCGCTTCCGGATCCACCACTTGCCCTGGGCCGCACTGGGACTGCCGGGCATGCTGAACTTGTAGCGGAAGTGCTCTCCGCGAATCCACCTGGACATTGGGGACAGGGGGAGCAGGGAATGAGCCTCTGTCCAGTTTATCCTTCCCACGGTCAGTGACTGCGGGGCAGAAAAATTCCTGCACCGTTACGCCACTGGGTTGCGAAGGATTGCCTCATTGTGGGATCGCATACCTGTGATATGAAAACCCGCCACAAGAGGGCACTACAGTCCAACAAAACGCCAGGCTCTGTCAGCGAGGCTAAATAAGCTGACATTTAGGGGCAACACACAAATAGTCAAAACTAAAACCTCAAGCTGCCTGAAAATCCTGCCGTTGAGTCTCTATGCTAAGGTTACCTGTCAAAAACAATAGAGAAAAATCACAAGTCAAAAATCAAACAAGTGTGTCGTCATCATGTCAATAATCCTCCTGCAAAGGTGGGGGTCGGGGGCGGGATGTGGGGTGACAGCTGTGCTGCCCCCCGCTGCGGGAATGGGATTAGGGCCTCGGGGGGGCTTGCCTTCGCCAGCCATTCACCCTGAGGCCCTCACATCCACGCCAGCAGCTGACATCGGTTACGCGGAGCGCGCAGTTGTCTCCTGTGGCAACAGCTGGACATTTTGGAGGGAAAGTGAAGGAAGCCCACAGGATTTGGAAAACAAGTCACTTATCATGTGTGAGTGTGTGCCTGTATGTATATGTGTGTCTGTGTGTCTGTGTGTGTGTGTATGTGTGTGTGTAAACACTTTCATATCCAACAGGCCAACAAAGTTACAGCACTTCAATTTAGCGCTGAAAAGTTATGATTTTAGATTAACTGTTACGTGCTTTACACGTCATTGCTAGGCCCTTGGAGACGGCAGACTCACCTGGGGTTCGCCCTGCTCTGGAAGGGGTTGTGCTCCAGCAGAGACAGGACGCTGGAGTCGTTAGCCAGGAGCCGGCCGGCTATATGGATCACCCACTCGCTCTGCTCGTAGGTCTGCGCAGGAAGCACTGTGCTTAACAAGCTCAAATTTTTACCCAAAGAGAGTCACTTGTCTTAAAATATAGTGTTTATACACCTGACTGTTCTACTGGGGGCAATAAATATTAGGTCTTAAGCAGGAAAAATCCTTTTGCATTGGCAGGAAATGCTGTAAAGTAACCAGCATGAGCTAGCCTGCACTCGCATGTAACACGCTAAGCTACCTGGCACACGGCGTCACGGTTACTGAAATGGAAGGCTGGCACTGCGCCAGCCACGTGGAGCCCGGTCGGGGCGGCTGACCTGGAAGGCGGCAAACCACATGAGCCAGTCGAGGCGGTAGTGGTAGGGCGAAATCAGGCAGGGCCGCCTCCTCACATCTCCCGGCTTGCACTTGAACTCGTACTCCTCCCACAATGCCGCTGGGTCCTGCGGGTCAGCGCTGCTTGTGCCCTGGAACACCACCTCCGTCCGCTCCTTGGTGATGCTGGGGGATGGTAGGAATTCGACTGGCATTACGGACTGGATCTCTTTGAGGATGGAATCTACCTCGCACCCATGCAAACAGACGGGGTATATGGGCAGGGGGGCGGGGCCGCTGGGGGTGTGGCCTACCTGCCAAAGGCCCCATAGGTGTTGACGATGCGGAGCGGGTCAAAGGACGTATTCATCACCTGCCGAGAGCTGAGCAGGTTGAGCACCACGGGGATGCTCAGGTAGCCAATCAGAACAGCCAGGGAGATGTTCAAGACACGGCGGACCAGCATGCCTGGTGGCAAGGAGATGTGCAGCCCCAATCCTGCTTAGCCTCGCTCACACTGGATGGACACCGCAGTGTCCCCTCTGCACACCCACTGGACTCCCTTCTGTGCCGTCAGCGGCACGATCACACACGCGTCGTCTTTAATCATCTCAGCTAATTAAATGTAACGCCTAATTAAGTTTAGCGTAATATTTGTGTCACAGAATTGTTACTTCAGTGTTATCTCTGTGGTGGGGACACACGCAGACATGGACGTGTGCGCGTGCGTGCGTGTGTGTGTACGTCTGTCTGTCCGCAGCCCACACCTTTTGTGGGCGGTGGCGCCTTCCCAGCAGCCTCCTGCCTCTGGATGCTGCACACGGCCCGCTTGGCGCCGCCTGGCGCGGAGCTGAACAGGAAGCCCAGGGCCGCGTCGTCGAAGCACGCCAGACTGGGCACCATGGTCAGCCAGTTCAGGAAGCTCAGGTTGCCGCTGGCGATCAGCGTCGCCTGCGAGACCCGGAAGCCGGCAGGAAGTGAGGCTCTTCAGTCCCCTTCACCTCATTTTATACCCCCTGGACCAGTGTGGCCAGTGCCAACGAGGGCAGGGAGGGAATCTCACTCTGGACTTTAGTGCAAACTGTCAAATCTCAGTCGGACCCCAACACATATGCCAAAGTGTCCCGGGGCAGCACTGAAAAGCAGCACTCAGAGAATTACAGACATCTGGGACAACCTATTGCCAGCCATGAGCGAGTATTGCCCATCTCCACCACCTGGTGGCAGTGTGGCACAGAGACTGCCAGCGTTGCCGTGGCAAGCCAGCAGCGCCCATTCAGTCTCTAAGACAATGCGGTGCTGGCTTGCCACGGCAACGCCGGCAGTCTCTGTGACTACGAGACACCTGAGAGAGAGAGAAGCTAAACTCGGCTGAACAGAGGGTCCTCAGCACCTAAGGCTGCTCTCTTAAACGGAAACCTACTACGGTGATTGTCTCACTGAACTGCAGTGCAGAGCCCTTATCACTGGGTTCGAGGTGTGGTCATGTGATCACTCTTCATCAGCAGGCAGAGTACACAACAGAGACAGGGTCAGGAGCCACTTAATTCAAAACTTATACCCTCCTCCCCCCGCCCGCCCGCCCCACCAAGAGAGCGATGTCATCAGTAACAGCACACAGCTGCTCTAAATTCCCGCCGGCAGCCACTCTCACTGAGAGGGGGCTCACGGCCCGGGAATCTGCCCCAGACCAGACCACGGCGCCCCCACCTGGAAGAGCAGCTGCAGGCCACCGTTCACCATGCACAGACGGCGGCCCAGGAAGGTGAAGAAGGGCGCGATGAGCTCGATGAAGTGGTTCACCAGCGTCTCGAAGCGGTGGAACCACCAGGGGGAGCGGTGCATGTAGTAGGACATGGGGTTCGGCACTGGCTGGGTCTGCGTGTGGGGGGGGGGGGCGTCATTCAGGCTCAATTAACACATTCAGTCAAAAGAGCCCCATTTGGCATTTACCTTAAAACATTTATCAGAATGATACTTCAGCAATATATACTCACTGTTCACTTTATTAGGTACACCTTGGTAGTACTGGGCTAGGCAGCCTTCAGAAATGCCTTAATTCCTTAAGGCACAGATTCAACATGCTTTGAACCACCACAGGGCTCGTTAACACCCCCAATGTGCCGCAGCGCCCCCCCCACCCGCATCGAGGAGAGGCAGCTTGCCAGCCCACCCACCATGGCGCCCACAGTACAGCAGCCGATTGGTCCATCAATTAACCAATGGTGTCTGATGGGCACTGTCAGACCTAACCATGTGGTCATTGGCTCACGGCTCTTTCCTGGGAAGCTGAATGTTTACATCTGGCTTTGGAATGATGGTGTAGGTAATTAATCGAGTAAATCGAGGTCACCCAAACGATGAGAGCTTCTCGTAATGAACCACTGGACCAGAGTATAAGGATGGATTTGATTCCCACAATAAACAGACAAGTGGAGCACGGACTGTGACACACACACACCAATACCCTGATCCCCGTCACGACGCCCTTAACCCCTACCCATCCCTAACCTTAACCATAAGTAACCAACACAAATACAAGACTTTTGGCATTTTTCCTTTTTTGATTGCATTCACAGATTTTTATAAAACTGAGGTTATCCAAATGGGGACCTCAAAAGATGCCCCCAAAAGCAGGGTAATTTCAGGTTTTACTACAGTTTGGAGACAACACCAGAAACTGCTCCCCATAAGGGAAAAAAATATAACAGATATTTATCACGTTATGGGGACATTGTGTCCCCATAAGGATAGGTAAACCCGCTCACACACACACACACACACACACACACACATCCTCTCCCATGTCCCCCCCTGGAGCCCTTGGCTGGGACAGAATAGCATCTCTTGCCAACATTCACGATGTTTCCTTACGTCCCGTAAGAGCAGAGACAGGCCTGGAACTAATAAAGCTGCTTCTCCCTTTTAATGCGCTTGGAGATTTGCTGCCGACCGCATCCGTCCACTGAGCAGCGTGGAGGCAGGAAGGCCCGCCCCCGAGAAGAGGGGCGGGGTCAGGCCATCCCGGGCGGGGTCAGGCCATCCCGGTGAGGTCGGCAGAGGCCTGCTGTTACGGGGTAAGCAAGTGGAGGAGCGTGAAGCTTTTAATCTGATCTCAGAACAGAATGTATTGGCGGGAGGGGGGTTAGTTTCCACTTAGGGAGGTACACAGAAGAGAATTTAGCCTGACCTAACCCCCGTAGGAAAAAAGAAACACATTCGAATAAAAGGTGAGGCTCCGTGATACGGAGCCGCCGTAAACAGGCCCCAAGAGGCCGAAGCGCACGTCTCCTTCCCACGGTCTGCATGGGCTTCACGGAGGTGTGTAATCCCCTCACCTGCCCCCAGGCTGCATTCTGCGTGTAGGACAGGCTACGATGGATTAGCAGCCCCCCCCCCTCCACCCAACAGGTGGAGGAGTCAGGAGAGAAAAACAGGAGGTCGCTGAGGCCCGTGACCCGATCAGAGTGACAATTAAGTCTGCATGTTCATTGAGCTGTTACACATCTCTTCCATTTCCACGATTAACACTGATAGAAATTTTGGCATTTTTTAAATCGCTGGACCAACCAGTAATTAATCCAAAAATGAAATACTGCATATTCAGAGCATTACACGGTGGTACGGGTCAGGAGAACGAGGGCTCTGTGCGCCCCCCCTCCCCCAAAACCAGCTAGAGCCTCTCAATCATGCAGATCCCGCCCCCCTACTTCATTCCAGCAGCTGAATGGGGGCAGTGTTACGAGGCGTTGTGGAATCGCGTGCAGATGGCAGCGGAGGGGGGGGTCAGGAGGGGGGGTTAAAGACGTACAGCTTCTCCCCAGGCACAGACAGGGTCACGTCAGAGAGCGACATGGATAAGAGACGTGGTTCGTCTGGGCCCCGTTAGCAAAACCAGTTTGTTTGTGTAATAAGCAAGATCTGGGGGCATCACGCCCCCTAGCTGCGGCACCTAGAGGCACCATTTGAACGGGTACACAAAGTGCCCTTTCAGCAGCTGCAGGGGGGGCAAATGGCCACGTGTGCAGCTCCCCACACACACACACACACACACACACAAACACACCCACTACTCAGCACTCAGTATGGGCAGCGGGGCCAAGCAGAGAGAGGGAG
>JAABNX020000106.1:4075003-4088100 GCA_015163995.2 Mormyrus lacerda | reverse complement strand
GGAGGAGATGAAAAACATATCCCCGTGGAGGGGGGGGGGGGGGGAGATCCTTACTGCCAATTCCCATGATGCGAGACATGACAGGAACAGAACAGACAACACACACACACACACACACTCACTCACTCACTAAAGGGGTCTGTGTGATGCTCAGAGGCCACCACTGTCACGAAATGAACTGCAGGTGGCGTGGCGGTGAAGGTGACAGACTTGCACCAAGTAGGTTGAAAGTTCACAGGAGCAGAAGGCATGTGTCAACACTAGAGGAAGGGGCTTCAAAGCCCCGCAAAAGTCAGTTACCCCCCCGTAAGGATGAGTACTGATACAGTAACCGACAGAAAAATGATCAAAGGTGACCGTGACATGGTGACCCCACTCAGTGCGGCCCGTTTCCGATCCGTAACCCTGTTTCTCTGCTGCTGGCGAAAGGCGCCAGGAAAGTGTACATCATCACCCTGGATCAAAACATCAGCCAGAGGGAGGATTACAATCAGGTGATGAGCTTTGTCTCCCAGGAAACACTCAGGATGTCCGTCAGCTGAACAGTATGCGGACATGTCACGCGGCCCGGCAGCGACCTTCCGGCGCGTCGCCCGCCCTCCCCCGAACAAGGGGCGCCCCAGATGCACGGCGAGCCGCTCCGCACCACGTAAGGCTGAGGGGAGGGGGGGGCACCAGACAGGGAGCAAACACCGCCTGGAAGTACTTCAGTCTTAGCGGGTTAAAGAAATAAAATAAATAAGATGCATAAACAGCCCGGCCCCCAGTCCACAAACACCATGGTTTACTGTAATTGTTTCCTTCAGGGCAAAACCAAACACCACCGAGCTAATATCTAGTAATAAAAGCCTCTAAGTGGACCAGTAAAGCTCTCATTAAGTTGTTTTTGCTACATGTATTTTCTGGGGTGTGGGGTCAAAGGTCAGCAGGACGGCCTAATGCGCAGCAGCTGCCACAGGGGCGACACCCACCCCGTTATAGTCCCGTGGCAGTTGGGGCCCAACCCGGCAGCCCCCGCATAACGGATGCGGCACGTTCAGCCCGTGTGAAAATGGGGGGGGGGGCGGAAATCTCCGGCAAGCCACGGCTGTGTCCCAAACACACACTCACCACGGGAAGGGAAAAAGCCTGGGCTTGGTATTGGGAGAGGACGTGCATTAAAATGTCAGGGTTCCTGGTTATGGCTTCCAGGCAACCCTGATCACCCGTGCATGCGTGTGTGTGTGTGTGTGTGTGTGTGTGTGTGTGTGTGTGTGTGTGTGCGTGCTGCTGCATGTGTAGTGTTCTAGATTCACAGTGAGGACAGATATTCAAACTGCAACTGTATGCATGAGTAAATGTGCAAATATAATAAAAATAAAAAAAAATGAAAAGTTCACTTACCAAATGAATACCTGTAAGACAAAAGAAAGGAGAAAAAAGATGAGTGTGAGGAAAAGCACAGCTACTACACAAAGCCCGGGGAGGGGGGGGGCATTTCATCCAAGCTGGTCTCTTTAAACCTGCACTGTGAGAAGCAGACTAGACCACAATCCAGTGTGGAGGCCGCACTGCCAGTCGCCATGGTGACCCACACACCAAACAGGCGCAGACCCGGGCTTTCACATTATGTGTTAATTTGGGGGGGGGGGGCTTGTTCATTACTACACCATTATACAAATAGTAGTTTGGGTAATTAAGGCTCTGTGCATTTGCCCCAGCACTCATTATGTGGGTTTTGTAAGACAGACACAACTGTGGGTTTAAACTCATTCAAATGTACCAGGGCCCCTTTGGGGACTCAAACCAACAACCCTTCACTTCTGTCGTCGGGCTGCCTGTGAAACCTACAAGAACCTGTCCCAGTGCCAAACTGACTTATCCAGAAATCACCCCCCACCACCACCAGACACACACACCTCCAGTAGAGTCGAAAGCAGCTGTCATACAGCGTAACCCCCCCCCCTCCCCAGTTCATTACACACATATATGATGAGTAAGCCCCCCCTCACAGAAGAGGTAACCATCCCTCACACGGGACATGAGCCATGAAGTCAATCCCTCCATGGGGACTGATCACAAAGGCCGCACAGGACAGCTCCCTCCTCTTTTCAGGGCTGCTTTTCAACGTGCAACTGAGATGACATCAGAGTCAATGCCGGTAACCAAAAACAGGACCGAACTTCCATTCATATTTCCTTAAATGGCTTAAAAATTGAAACCCTAATTTTCTTAAAAAGGAGTTTTCAGAGGGTATTCCTCTACAAAAGAATAATCTTTTATATAACTACAAAAAAACAAAAGATGAATGACAGCACTGTAAATCTGGGCCATGGGGGATTTTCACTGGACACATTCGAAAGGTTTCTGCAGACTCTGGGATGCTGGTATTACCAATCCAGTACGCCGCTTCGCGATTTCTCACCAATTCTGCTCCACACACTCAAGATCCTTCATGACTGTATAGAACCACAGCTCTAGACCTCAAATGACATGAAGAGCTGACCAAGATCTTCATAGCAAAAGTGACCACTACTCTGAATCACCTTCACAAAGAATGTCCAGTTGTATCAGATGTGATGTAAATGTACAGGTCACATTAAATGCAATTAAGCGGATTCTCATGATTTAATCAAATTGGTTTGTTTAACCACTGCATAGGCTGAATTAGAGATTAAATTAAAATAATTTTAAGTATGAAGTCTTTCTTATTCCGAGCGCAGCATCAGCTTTCGAGAGCTCAGTGCACCAACATCACGTGTGAGGCAGTGTTTGGTACACTTTACTGGAAGGAGCACAAGTTACTAACCATTATGAACAAACATGGGATCAGTACGTAACTAAAACGATGGGGTTTCTGGTTAATTAATACATTAAGTAAGAGAGTACTGCTACATTGTCTGTGGCCCCACAAGTAAAGTGTCACCTGGTGTTTTTTCTGTTTATGAACTGGCTCAGTCTCACTCTGAAGTCAAGCTGGAGTGACTCTGGACTCACTTAGCAAACCCGTATTTTCAATGTTGGCGCCATGTGCCTCAGCAGTCGGCACTTACCAGAGCTGGCCCACGCTGACCAGCGAGTGGTACAGCACCCAAAGCAGTGCCATGATCACCATGTTGGCCCGGCCCGCCAGCAGCACAAAGCCCGACAGTGCCAGGCCAGCCAGGGCAATGGCGTCCAGGTTGGCGTCCATGTCAGCCCAGTCCAGGAACCAGAGGATGGTGGGGGCGTACGCCAGAGCGGCTGCCCCGATCTTCCCGCCCAAGTAACGCTTCACGCTCCTCAGGTACTCCTGGCATGGCATCAAGCCCCGGTCACCGATGAGCTGCTTGTTCTGGTTGTAAGCCACACAAAATGCCACGACTGCGACACAGGGACACACAGGGACAGGGACATATCCCATGAGACACAAACATATGTATACAGGTCAGAGCACAGAGACACAGAGAAATGGTACCATGCAGGGAGTAAATATTTACAGTCGTAGACAAATATGCAGCAACAAGTCAGCAATATTAGAAAGGACAAATCACCCACAATTTAAAGGCTATTCTCACCTTACTATATAGTTAATATCTTAGTTATTTCTCAGTCTGCAGAGAGATGTAATCATTTTATGGAAGTAAGACTGGTCGACCTCATACTACCTAAATTTAGGGTCTGTTTTGGAAATTGCAAAAACGGTCACATGGGCCGAGAATATTTAGTGGTTAGAGGTTTTCAAACGTGTGTGTGTGTTAGTATCGTTATTATATTGCTCGTGCTGTTATATAAATAAATCTATTTTGAAAAAAGTACAATAGTAAAAAGAAGTGATGGATAAAGTTCAACTACCAAAAAGGAAAGCATATATTCAACAGCAGTGGATAATGTCCAATAAGCACCTTTAACGAATAGTGACCTTCTAGTTGTTTTAAAGTGTATTATTCTATATCTATGGCATTTAGTAAAGAGCACGAAGGGTAATTATACTTCAATTGTTTCAGAGTGGGTTAAAGGTAACGCATCACACTCACAGTAAATAAACGCCACGGACCGAAGAATCACAATTCGCGTCAGCCAAAACGTCCCGGTCTGCAAAGTGACGTCACTTGTTTTATCACACTCTGTAGGTTCTTCATTGCCGTCTCCATTATACCGCTTCTCTGTTAGGTGTCCAGAATCATTCGGCGAAACGGTCCGTCTTTTCCTAAGCGAACTCCCAGCGCTGCCCAGTGACTCTGTGGAAGCAGCCATGTCTCCTGGCGCGCATGCTCGCTTTGGGGGGGGGCGTGTCTGCGCGCAGGGCGCCTTGTCATTAGCTGCCTAAACAGCGTCACCTCTCGGGGCACTGCGCCCCACGTCCCACCCAGCATGAATAAAAAAATGCCGTAAAATGTATGACTGTATGCTTTAACTTGCGATATTTACTATACTACTATAACACTTCGTGCTTGAATTGCATGGGCTACTTAGATGTTTATTGTATTGATTTACAAATAATATATTGGAAATGGTATTAAACATTATACCAAACTTACCTCCTAACTTTGCCGAACTCCTGGTAACGGAGGGGAACTTGAAAATAAATGAGTTAGTGATTCAGTATCACCACGACGTGGGTTTCTAGAGGCGATGTCCGACAATTTCAGTTTGCACTATTTTACAATTGCAGCGTTCCGCATTTGTTATGAAGTCCAAGAAAACCTAGTCTTTCACGTGATATCACGTCAAATGTTTTAAGAGATAGTTAAGGCAGGGGTGCCGATAGAGATTTTCGGCCCCATGGAAGCATATCATATTGGGCAATTTTTAATGTCTTTCGGGGGCCGTTAGAATCATCGTAACCCCCTTTAGAAACAATGCGCTAGCAAAAGAATCTGCTTTTCAAAATTAGATCGTTTTGAATGGATTCATGTTATTAATTGAACTATATTTAATCAACTACTCATTTCGTAAACTAAACAAAATCGTCAGAAATATCTATTTAAACACATTCATTCAACACATTCATTGTCATGCAGTGCATATAGACCGCAAGACTAAAATTAATAAGATAGTTTACAAATTTAAACGCACAATGACGTGACAGTTTAGGACGGTTGCAAACATTTTGCATATGTTTAATATTAAAGCTATTTGAATAGCAAAGTACCCGCTCGCTCACTGCAGTTCAGGTAAGGTATACGGCGTACAGTTAGTTTCTGAAGCTGTCAACTTGTAAGAAGTCGGCCATTATACTGAAAATACCATTTAAACTTTTATATGTACATAAATATCCAATAAAAATACATAAATGTTGTATGCTTCGGAGTGCTCTACCTTCCCCCAGCTGTAAACAAATGATATAATGAAAAACAGTTTAATGCTTCATGTAAAACAACATTTATTTAACATTTCGTTCCAAAAAAAAAATAAAGCTAGTTTTAGATTATAAAGCGCTACAGTCCTATCTTCAGCGTGATGCATTTAATTTACAAATTATATAAATATGTCCGCATGCCTATGGCTGACTCTCAAGCATTACGGCTTGTTTTTAAGGATCAGCAACACTTGTATGGTGTACCCTGTACTGTATGCGTACAGTTTTCTTGGTTGATAGAAGAGACCCTCAATCCGTGATCTTTTCGTTGGCCGCCTGCTATAGTCCATATACCCTCTGTCTATACCTACATATAGACACTGTATAAGGTCAAAAGTGATTTAAATGTTCTGTTCATCGGAAATTGTTACAATGGGGTTCTATAAACATAACATTAAATACAATGTGTTGGCTTGAAGCTGATTTACTGTCGAAGCTATAATTCAACACGAAGCCTTAAACATATAGCAAAGGTTTCCAAAATAACCACACGAAGCAGATGTATTTAATTGCATCCGATAAATACCAGTGGTATGTGCATCATATATGACACCTAATTCTTTGTCACCTTGGGACATACTAAATGGGCCAATCGGAGACGGAAACTGTGATGCGTTGTGACCAATCATAGGCAAGAAGGTGGAGCAGAGGGATAGAACTCCAACCAAAGTTCTCTCATAGCTAATCCACTGAAACCCAGTGCGGGACCGAAGCGTCAAGTGGCGGCAGCTCGATCAGAAACAGGCGAAATAAGAAACGTATAATTCAACTGGATTGTACGACAGCAGCAAGCGTGAACGGCATTTCGATTTAATATGATATCCTGTATCTAAAACGCATTTGGCTCTATTTGCATTGCATTAGATTTAGTCCCGCACTCACAGTCCACTGAGTATATTCATTGCTTGGAAGCTCTTTCACCGATGTTACAAATGACGGAGGAGAACGACAAATCTCTTGCTGATCATCCATGCAGTCCTGCCGGGACCACAAGTTCCATGTCTCAAGGTGACTCCGATTCAGATTCCCCCCTGTCCCCAGCCGGATCCGACGGGCACGGCACTCAACTGGTGTCCGGCTTGGGCAAGAAGATGGAAGGCGAGGAAGATGACCGCTTTCCAGCCTGCATCCGAGATGCCGTGTCGCAGGTCCTCAAGGGATACGACTGGTCGCTGGTCCAGATGCCAGCAAGGGGCAACGGATCGCTTAAGAACAAACCGCACGTCAAGAGACCGATGAACGCCTTCATGGTATGGGCGCAGGCTGCGCGCCGGAAATTAGCGGACCAATACCCCCATCTCCATAACGCAGAACTGAGTAAAACTTTGGGCAGACTGTGGCGGTAAGTCCGTTGGACCGGCATCAGTTTTTTATATCTGAAAATAACGCGTATCAAAGGATTTCTTCAGACTTCATTGATCATTATAAGTAGAGTTGTATAACTCTGGAGATGCTGAAGTAATGGAACCTTATTTCCCAATCGTGTTGTGAATTTTAAACAGCCTACTTTGGAAGCTTGTCACTTCACCAAACGCTAATTTTCAGTATGTTGTTTGTTCATAATAAACTTTTTACAAATGGGTCCACGTTGACATGCGCTTTCATAGCGCCTATTCATTGTTATAATACCTTACCATGTCCATAAACCTGTATTCGTCTGGCATGGAGGACACCGCTAATAAAGTAGATTTATGTTCATACTTAAGCAGTGTATGCGATTCGAATTCGGCAACCCATCGCACAGATTTCTCACATATTCCCTAAGGCATTAAAGCTCGTCTTCATCACAGATGGATAAATGCTATCCCCGTTTTCCCGTTGGCCTGCCTCGCTTTATTGATTTAAAATGATTCCTAATGAAAATTATGTTTTAATAACCCCGCGCAGCTTGCTGTCGGAGAGTGAGAAAAGACCCTTTGTGGACGAGGCTGAAAGGCTGAGGGTCCAGCATAAGAAAGATCACCCGGACTACAAGTACCAACCGCGTCGGCGGAAAAGTGTAAAGCCGGGCCAGAGCGATTCGGATTCCGGAGCTGAGCTCAACCATCATCCGGTGGGTCAGATTTACAAACCTGAGCCCGGAATGGGCGGCTTGGTAGGCCTGGGAGACGGACACCCCCACCAGGATCATACAGGTGAGAGGCGTGCTTTGTTGGTAAAATATCATATGAATGCACCGTCGTAAGTGGACGGTTAATACACTGTGCTCGTTTAAGTATTGAGATATTTCTTTTCATCACAAAGGTCAAGCTCATGGTCCACCGACCCCCCCCACCACCCCTAAAACAGATTTGCAGTACGCGGCGAAGCACGACCTCAAAGCCGAGGGCCGGCGCCTTCTCGACAGCGGCCGACAAAACATCGACTTCAGCAACGTGGACATCTCGGAGCTCAGCACCGAGGTCATCAGCAACATGGAGACCTTCGACGTGCACGAGTTCGACCAATACCTACCCGTCAACGGTCATGCGCCCCCGGCCCCTTCGGGTGCCCTGCCCCCCGATCAGCTTCATGGGCAAAGTCCATCTGGGGGCGGCTCCTACGGCGTGTCCTACGGTCAGCCCAGCGGTTCGGCGTGGAGCCAAAAGGGCACCGCGCCCTCCTCGCCCCCCAGCGACGGCGATCCGACTCAGCAGCGACCGCACATCAAAACGGAGCAGCTGAGTCCCAGTCACTACACAGGCCGCACCCACGGCTCGCCGTCCCACTCCGACTACAGCTCCTACAGCACTCCAGCTTGTGTATCATCGTCATCATCATCATCATCTGCTGCCGCTTCCTACTCCAGCTCCCCGTGTGACTACACGGACCTCCAGAGCCCCGGTTATTACAGTCCGTATTCCGGTTACCCCTCCAGTATTTACCAGTACCCGTACTTCCATTCCTCTCGCCGGCCCTACGCGACCCCCATCCTAAACAGCCTATCAATCCCTCCTTCTCACAGTCCGACCACCAACTGGGAGCAGCCGGTATACACTACCCTTACGAGGCAGTGACCCGTCAGCCGAGAGCAGATTCCGGGAGTCACTCCGTTGTACTTCTGCACTAACCGAGGACGATAATTATATTCAACAGAACATACTTAAGTGCCTGCTGATTTTTATGGGCCTGTGAGAAGCCGGTTGTCCCTTGAAGAAAACGCCCGTTTGATGCATTTTCCTACTTATTTAATGGAATTTTCCGCTTTAAAAACAAAGCTTTGTGTTTACCAGGACTGAATGCTTAACTCCTCTGCGAGGACACTCTGCATTTCATATGCATACATGTACAAACCCACATCCGAGAGCCCCACGGGGGCGCACCTTACAGACAATGCAGAACATGCCGCGGTTCCAGTCCTGACTATGATCTCTGACTATCAGGACATATTCTGAAACACAGAGACACATATCGTTATTTCCAAGTCACCCCAAAGCAGCTACGACCGCACCCCTTGACCAGTCTTACAGTTTCAGCAATTTGATGGACCCCGCCCAGTTTTACCGAAACTGTGGATGAGAGAAATGTAATCTAATTTCAGTTTAATTTTTGTTAATTAAATGCGTATTTATGTTTATGACACTTATGGTTTGTTAATTAAATGGTTACGTGTCGTGTGTTTTGGTAAGAGGATTGTAATAAGAGAACCGACATTGTATTAGAGTAAGAAGCATTTTTTTGCGGTACATGATCCTGTCTTTAAAAACTATTAAAAACTAACTAACGCCAGACTTCCAGCAGAATTAAATGCAAAAACAACCAAACCAAAATGGCTGAACGAAAAGCCATTGCATTCAACAGGTGCTTAACACCCTACATTAATTTCAGAGATTAGTCACGATCTGCTGGTCAAGAGAAGCCGGTAAGGTGATACACAGCATTTTACCAATACGAGCCCAGCTGGACCAGAACTGGGCGGGAACATTTACAGACTTTGGAAATCCCACTGCGGATCCACGGACAAACTTATAAACAGTGCGGACTTCATTAAAATCATATAGGCTGTTAAAGTTTTAAGACAATAAAGACTGGAATCCCTCGTGAAGATTTTATCGGGTTTGACTAACACGTCTATCTGCGTACGTTTGTATTAATGTATCGCTACGGATTCTTTTGTATTCTTTTGTATGCGGGCATATAACTTTATCATGTAACAAATTGCCTTTCGATATTTGTTTTTTTACACAGGGTTTACTTTTGTTATTCATATATTATGTGAACAGCATATGCATCGTGTAATATATTATTTCTAATATTCTGATAAAAGATGGAAAAGAAATCTTTGCAACCTTACATTTTAGAAAATCCTTGAAGCGGTCAGATATTGAATGCATCCCGTACCTAACGCAAACACTAAAACTGCTCTGGACCTTAATACGCATAACCGTTTGTCATTACTTAAACTTTCTAGAGAAACATAATTCTTGTTTTTGATGTATTTACTGTCTCACAGTATAGTTGCATATACGGCGGCTGTGGAGGTGTTTTTCATTTGTTTACTAGGAAAATTGCACAAGCGCAGCTAACATTTTTTGCCAGTCCGCTTCTAAAAATAAAAAAAATGCATAAAACTATCCTTAATGAAGTCTGGCTTTTTGATAACTTCCACGTCTCATTGAGGCTAAATTAAATTAGGCTTTCGTGCGTAGCTGCAGGAAAGATTTTACTGCGCATGATCCTGCGAAAATGAAAGACACTTAACGCCCATATGGTTGCTTTTAACTACTGATACTTATCGCGCTCTAACGCGTGTAGTCATGGCATGTTGAATGAACATGTAAGACGTAGAACACGTCTGTTTCCATATTATTTCCGATTAATCACTTGTATCTTTCTGGGTGAGTGCTGCTGTTGGTGAATCCTAGGCAGATGATTTCAAGCTGTGCGCATCATGGGGCTGCATGCAGTAACATCTTGTTAAAGAGGTTGATTCTGAGATGCGGTTGATTTGTTATGGACTTTCCCTGACTTAATTCATCCCGAAACAATAGGCACGTTAGTTACACTATGCCTATTTAATCTCATTCTTTAAAACGCAAAGACGTTGCGCCTTGGAGGATAAACTGAAAAGATGCATACTAGGCTGATAAAAACCGATGATTTATTATAGTAATACCTGTGCATAGGAATTGAATCAAGGGTCAGATGGATTATCAAAATATAATTTCTGGAAAATGTCGAAAGATATATTTATGGTTACAAAAGGAAAAACAAAATCTTGGTTCATAAGTTCAGGTGGCACCAGTGTTGCTGCGGTCCGCCTGAACATTTGTCTCGTCTTTTCTCGGAGCGTTTCCGAAATAACAGCTGCATCGCGATCCCCTTCCCAGTCTCTGCCTCACTGTCGCGGCTTCAAACAGGCAGCTGTCTTCGATTTCAGGAAGTCAAGCTGCTTCTTGGAATCGGACTTTCCCATATCCGAAGGTCTCTCATACAACTGGCAAGCTGTAGGCCGCGTCAGTTTCTTCTTCTTCTTCATATTATTGTTATTATCGTTCTTCTTGTTAGGCGCAACTATAGTATTGGTAGTAGTATGGGCTCGTAGTAATAGTGGTTTCGTTCAGTTTAAACTTACCTTAGAAGGACATGTGTCAACCATAACATACACCGAGGTAAATAGAAGAAATATTTAAATATTAAATATTGTGAATAACAAAATGTAGATAATTAGTTAACTCAGGGGCAATGGCACACAATTCTTGGCAATATGTCTACTGAATTGCAAAACTGCTTATCACATTTCACGAGGCAGATTAAAGTTGAATTTAGATGGTACTTTTGTAACTAAAAAGGACCCGGGTGGAGGAGTTACACACTGGTGACGTTTGTCGTTAAAATGTATCGGGCGACTACAATTATATTGTGTGTGTGTGTGTGAGTGTGTTTGGAATATGTTTATATTGCATTGTGGGGACCAAATGTTCCTCACAATGTAATAAATGCCCCCCCCAAAAAAAAGTGACATAAAAACCTATTATTTTGACGCTGTGGGGATCATTTTTCAGGTTCACACAAAGACTTGTGACCGCAAAAACTAAAAATGAAAAACAAAAAACTTGTGTTTTGTTTGATTACTTATGGTTAAGGTTAGGGCTTGGTAGGGAGTAACGTCGGCATGTTGGGATTAGAGTTTTCCCCATAGGAATGAATAGAGAGTCCCCACAAATATATAATTACAAACCTGCGCGCGCGCGTGTGTGTATGTTAATTTTAAGGTTCTAATTGGGATGTACCCATTGGGTCCCACCCAATAAAATTCTGGCAATCAATGCTCTGTGACACGTCAGAGGGGCCCCATAGTGGCCGCATAATCATAGCAGGCGACATAACAGTGTGTGTGTGTGTGTGTGTGTTTGTTTGTTTGGGGGACAAAATAAGGCAATAGATTACAAACTGCGCTGTGGAAGATCGCGGCTAACATCCCAGTTTTTTGGTGAATTATATTTGTTATTATTATCAGTTTCTTCTGTATGTGAAATTCTAGCGTATCTTCAGCTTTGAAGACGATAAACATGGACTGTAGGACGCTATAGATTACAGATTGAATTGGTATTAAATTTGCATTCATTTTATTTAGCAGACCAAAGCGACGTACAAATTTGGCAAATAGCACACTACCAACTTATACAACTGTCGACTAAGCATAAATCCAGTTATGCCGAGCTTCCAATGACCGCAGTCAAAATAAGCAGTATAGCAGCACAAGCTACGCAACTTCCAACAAAACAAGAACCTAATAAGATAATTCACTGACGCGAAGTCTTTAAGAACAAAGCATGGTGACTTTTTTCTAGGTAGGATGCTTTGGGACAGCGATCACGGAAAGAAACGCAAACCCTCAACTCGTTAAGGTTGTCGGTGCCTTATAATAACTCATGTCACGTTGGTTATCACATGGAGAGCTCATTCTGTAAGCATGGGAACTGAGTCGAGTGACTCTGGATGAGCTTTACCAAAGTGGAGTGTTTATATTTGACGGTTTTGGTCAGGGGTAAAATGTGCCCCAGAATGATGACTCAGGGAAAATGTGAGGACGATGTTTTCTCGATGTAGATACTCATGTAGACTTTAATTAATTCATTTTCTGCTTGTCATTTTCAGAAGGGCAGTGCCAGGCCAGTAATTCAAATGCAAATCCGTATGTAAAAAAGAGAAAACGGAGCTGGTCCCGGTAGTTACAGCAACAGGTCGCGTTTCCTTGTACTGGAATCGGCGCACGGCGCTAATTTGGATGCGATGAGCCGCATGGAAATAAGGGAGAACCGCGGATGCCGATTCTGGCGGAGGAGCGGGACGAAGGCACGTCCGGACCCGAGGTGGGGGTGCGGGGGGCACGGTGCCAAGCGGCCGTGACCAAGCGCCTGTAGGAGAAGCCAAGTGCCAGGACAGCGAGCGTGCAGAGTTAGAGCCGCTGAATTTTAATGATTCATTATTATTATTTTTTGTGGAAGGGGTTCTTTTGTCCCCCTTTATCCGGAGAGCAAGAAAAGAATTAATTGGACAGAAAATGGCAGGGCAGAGGAACTGACAAGTCATTAAGGGGCCGGTGAATAGGCGATTAGACGCACACGAGGGTGCATCTCCTCTCTTCTTCGTATTGCGACGGTTCGTAAACAAAAACAACAGCAGCACTTGGAACAATGGAATTATCTACCCTCAAAATGAAAATCTTTAAAGTAAAAAAAGACATATAACAATAATAGAAAAACAGATGGGATGTGGGTTTGCGGGGGGGGGGGGGGGGGGGGGGGGGGGGGGGGGGGGGGGGGGGGGGGGGGGGGGGGGGGGGGGGGGGGGG
>JAABNX020000106.1:4026062-4047631 GCA_015163995.2 Mormyrus lacerda | reverse complement strand
ATAGATAGATAGATAGATAGATAGAGCTGACCTGTTTATCTCCATGTTATCCTGCATCCCCTACTCCTATATGATCTAGATTTTTCCTTCTTATTCCTACAGCGGAACCTCAGGGGTTAATGCTCCACCCAAAGTGGTCTTCAGGCCAAACGTAGACCACACCCACCTTCCACTCTTTTGTACGCCCTACCGACGGCAAAACAGCACACTCCAATTTCAGTCACGCTGTTTGTGTCGCTTCCAAATGGGGGAATTAAATATTAAATCAAATTATTCATGGAAAAAAGATATATGTGCCCAAAAACTGCCCGTTTTAACCTATCAAACGTGCATTTGTTCCTGTTAAAATGTCATTTCCATCCCTATACAGACTCAGATAAAACATAAAATATATAAAAAAAAATCTTCCTTTCTACCAACCCCTAACCTTCTGGCCACTTTTTCCCTCCTCTTTCCCTCCTCATCTGCTGTGTTAAATTACACAAAAATGACTGAAGCTTTTCTTTTGACATTTCTGCTATTACTGCCTTTCCAGCCACACAATTTCCACGCATTCTGATACCGTCTGCTTCGAATGCTGTCTGCTTCGAATGCCGTCTGCTGAGTTTCATTCCATCAAATTACACTGAAATGATAATGTCTCAGTTTTGGCCTCATGGTCCAGCCTAAGTATGCTTTCAAAGAATTTAAGACTAAATAAAATTAGCCGCCAAATCGAAGCCTAGAAGCAGACTTAATGATTCAAGGAGTGTCTGCTTCCATGAGTATGCAAGATGTGTGTTCTGGGAAGTCTTGGGTTGTCAATTAAAAATAAAGGCTTGAATAGAGGAAAGAAAGGTGGACAAGAGATGCGTGCCCTCTTTAGACAGCAGACATTAAAGGCACGACTTACTCAGGGAAGCCATTTTTTGATGAACGTTTCTCAGAAATTCTGATTCCTGAACATGTTTTGTTGCCACAGGAAATGATGTCATCAGAAAAACAGGATGTGAAAAGGCAAGATATTCTATCACTGATGGGCAAGTTAGGCGAGGTGGATGGGCTCAGCAGATGGGCAGGGAGCGACACACATTTCAAAAGGCCAGGTTTTAAAATTCTTTTTAAATATGGGCTGATACTGTGACCCACCATCCAAAAAGCCGGGCTCATTAGCTCATTTGGCCCCGTGTTAAGAGCAAAAAGCCCCCGTGTTAAGAGCAAAAAGCCCCCGTGTTAAGAGCAAAAAGCCCCCGTGTTTGAGCCCAAACTAAACTCTGAGAAACGTAATCTGAACATCACAAGCACCACAAAGGGAACAAAATAGTAACCGGGGCCGATGATGCGTTTTAGAAACGTAATAATTCAAAGTATCTCCTAGAAAATGATGACGGTCGTATGTGTAATGGGGCCTTTGAGAGGCAAGCGGGACGTGAGAGTCAGCAAGAAAAAAAGATGTGAATTAATGAATGTAATGAATTATGAAGGGATGTGCTGGCTGTTTGTCAGTCTGCCTGCTGAGGACAGTGGTATGTATCTGTTACATGCGTACCATCCCATAGGTGACCTGAGAAAGTCCACGGATGCACGCAGTGTGTGGGGGCACTGGGGTTGAGTGCGGAGGGCGGGGGTGGGGGTATTCATGAATAAAAGCAGTGGAACCATACAGGCTTCAGCACGCAGACTTTTAGGGATAGAGTTCCTGCCACAGAGCCCTCAGGATCGGCTTTGCTGTGCTGCTGAGCCAATCGGTGTCGCAGTCTCTCCAACGGCAATGCCCCTGCGCTTAGCATTATGGATAATGCTGTGCACTCATGACCTAAACACTGCTGCTTTAAGGGCGGCTGTCTGCTGTAGTGAAATATTCAGTCGTCTCAATGGGTACAAATATAGGCCGCCCAGGGTAAATGTAAAGTCGGCCGCCAGGTCACGTGACCTCGGCGAGTCCATGGGGATAAGGCTGTAGAATGAAATCCCAGGCTGCGGTTTAAACAAGAAAAAGGCAGGTCAATGAAAGTCAATGACGAACTGGACCAGCTGAACAGGAAATGAGCCCTGCGGGGAACAACCACCCCCCCTCACCCCCAGTCCTGTGTACTTAAAACATAAACCTTTATATGTCACACCGAAGCACATGGGTCCGGGGCCGCGAGCCACCCAGGGGCCACAGGGGTACGGCTGTGACGTCGAGGGGAGCTTGGGGCTCCAATGGCGGACATCTGCTTTAGGAAAGTCCCAAGCCGTCAGGCCCGGAGGCCAACTCTGCGGCAGCGGGGTGCCTGGGGGGCAAATTGGCAGCCATCTCCACAGTGAGCATCAGCTCCAGCTGGTCCCAGGATTCTCTTGGGGGGGGGGGTGTTTGGGTGTTAAACGTTCAAAAGCTTTGTTCTAAAAAATGGCTTGCTTTCTCTTGTTTACAATAATTAAAACAAAAATAATCTGTGATTGGTTGGCATTTGCCCAAGCTCTCTGCTAAGGGGATCTGGGACTGGTGTGCATATGTTGCCAGGTGTAAACAGGCACAGGAGGGTGCAGGTGGACCTCTCTCATACCCCCCCCCCATCTCATTTCAGCTTGTGCATCACTGCTGCTGAGTGCTAATCTAAAGATCACTGAGTTCATTACGCTGATTTCCAGCCCTGATTAGCAGCCCATCCATTTAGCAAGATTTTCCAGGCCAGTCCCCTCAAAATGAAGGCAGGTATCATCAGGTCACTGCCCCAGATTAGCACCATTATGGGAAAAAAATGCCGCTTTGGCATCTTTGATATAGCAGGAGAGGTAGAGGGATCTCAGGATACGTCTGGCAACCACGAAGCTCGGAACTGTGTAAGAGGGAAGGGGAATCTCACAACAGGTCTGGCAGCCATGTGGCTTAGCACTGTGTCAGAGGGATCTTTCAGTTGATACAATTGAACTAAACGATTGTTGCTGTGGGACTCTCCTCATTTCTATATATTGCATCATACTCCGCCATCAATCTGCCACTCTTCTGATTCAACAGAGGGGGGAAGAAAACATAGGAATCATATCGAACTACGACGCCCATCTTAATAGCCATTAACAGGCAGATCTTCCGTGCTAGGGCTGTCACCCTCAAAATACTCAAGGAAGGTTTATAGAGGAAAGCCTGGATTTTGTTGAGGTCACATTTACCATGTCTTTACTTTGCTCGGAAGTTTGTGATTGGCCGATTGAACTGTCAATCAGAAATGTACTCAATGTGTCCCACCTACCGGGGGCCATGGGCGGCGATAGGCATGCGGAGCAGCATCCAGCTGAGTCGTTTGAAAGGCTGGATATTATACAATTTTGTGACCTGTGACTTGCTTCCCTAATTCCTCGATTCCTTATTTCCTCAGCATGCACCGCAGAGAGCCGCACGTGGCTTGCCGTGTGCCGCCAGGACGTCAGAGGAGCGACGGAGTCCTACCCCGGGTCAGGAAACGATAAATGACTGGAAGTGTCACCTGTCTGAACCCCAAATGTCAGGCAGAAGGCGGAGTCTCAGCTGATGCAGATGCATGTGCATAATCAAGTGTGTTACGGATCCGTACTAAGCATGGTCTACAGCAGAGGGCGGTTACAGTAACGCCACACCCTGGCAGTTATAGGCATATATATCTACAGAAACTCCCAGTCTTCTTTTGTCTAACCATAGATGCTGTATATATATATCCATTATTTATACCACACCATGTACACAACGAATACCATTGTATAGATTTACATTTTCAATTTGTCTCACACATACGGCGCTCACAGAAAGTCTTGGGATGCTTTTGTTTAATTCAGCAACAATGTTGCAAATTTATTGGCTTTATAGCAAAATTGTTACTTTATTCTTCTATTTACAAAAAATATATATATCACATTAGAAGAGCTATTCTGAGTTAAAAAGGTCATTGACAAGCAGCCTCACTGGGGGCTTTTTAATTAGTGACACCTTTGCAATCACACAATGCACCGAACATTTGTGTTTAGTGTCCCTTTGGGAACCAGTGACTACAACTGCGATTAACAGCAAGTTGGCGAGAACAGAACTGAATGACTCAATCAAAAAAAATAACACTTAATAAAAGAAAATGTCTGTGTGAGTGTTTTATGCAAATACATTAAACGTTGCTTGTCAATGGACTTTTGTTATGAAATCAATAAATTTGTGACGTTACAGAATTACGCGAGCGTCCCGAGACTTCCTTTGAGCGCTTGTGCACTATTTTTCACTTTCGGATTAGATGCCAAACTGCATTTTGCTGTCTGGGTACGTGTACTTTGTACCATGACAATAAAGTTGAATTTAATCTAAGTAATCTAATTACAAACACAGCTGTGGACCTCAAGTCCCGGAACAGAGATGCATCATGAAATGTCTGAGAGAGAGGTGTCATGGCTGCCGTTGGCTTCACACCCGTAACCCTGCTCCCACTGACTGTTCTGGAAGCCTGGGAAAGAGCTGCATTGTGGAAGGTTTCAGGCTCTGAGCCCAAAAGCTTCACTCACAGGCTGGTCTACGTAATAACACGCTGCAGGGTGACAGAAGCAGATAGAGCGAGTGGCCCCAACAGCAAGTCTGATCAGTAGGGTGTGTGTTCACGTCTCCTGTCTGGACTCTATCCCCCGGTGTGTCGACACACAGGCCGGGCGATTACGTAGCATTGACCGAGCTCCTCGTAGCTGATGAAATTAACCTTTACTGTTACAACCTTTCTGTGCTTCGTGTTGAAACTGGCGACTAGATTTCCCCACAATGTGATAAAAAACCTGCAACTTGTTACCTTATGAGGGCATAAACTCAATTTTATAAAAATCTGTGACCGTAATAAAAAACCTAAAAATGGCAAAGTCTAGTATTTTGTTTAGTTATTTATGGTTAAGGTTAGGGCTGGGTAGGGGTTAAGGTTGCCATGTTGGGATTAGGGTTATGCCCATAGAAATGAATGGAGAGTCCCCACATAGATATGAATACATGGACTGTGTGGCTGCGATCAGTCAATGCTGAGGGACTCCCAGGATTCCGATGTCTGTCACACCCTGAGTCACATAATGTTAGAGCTCACATTAGACAAAAAAAAGCTGAAACTGTATTCAAGCCTCTTCTCATAAAACCTTCTGTAAAAAAAACTTTCTCGTAAAATTGCTTTTCAAAGTGCCTGCGCGTTCTTTTTGTCTTTATGAATTAACACTCTGCAGAGCTGCATTTTTAAGCATTGCATTTTTACTGTTTGAATCTAAATGATCTTACCATTTATTTAATTTGGAAACTCGTTCTTTAGTGTTTGATATTACCCACATATCGCCTTCCTATTTCTCCAGTGCAGGGTGTTGATGAGCCTGCAGTCTGTCCCGGGCAGCTCATGGCACCACACAGACATGCTCCTTGGGCGGGAAACCTGTCCAAACACAGAATATTCATTCCTCTCCTACAATCACTCAGCCTCTAAACTGCGCATAGTTATATTAAGTGATTCCATCAATACTAATGGATGTACATTTTCATATTAATGTGGCTGAAAGGTTTAGAGTTCATTCTCCTTCTGAAAGGTTCATAAAGTGTGAGTGCGTGAGAATGGCTGCTGGGGGGGGGGGGTGTTTGTTTTGTGTTTCGCTTGGTCACGCGGAACACCATAAGAGGGCCGATTTGCTCTCTCATTCGCTTAAACTGGCAAACTGGCAGATGTTGTGGGGCAGTGTGACTAAACACGGAGGGCCATGCTGAATGTACCCCCAAAAAATTGTATGTTATCAGAATATAGACAAGGAGGCTCTTATACGGTGCTTGTTGGAGCAGAATGACACGAGGAGATAAGAGGGGAGCAGCTGAGAGCTGCAGACGTCGGGGACAGGTGCGAGTGTAGCCAAGCGAGCAAACTCAGCGCTTAGGACACGGCGAACCTCCTCCCACACGCTGCCACCGGCCCCGCGAGCTGCCAGGCTCTTCCTCCCAGAAATGTTATAAATCCACAAACACTCATGACATATTTCCCTCCTTCACAGGGCATCTGAATACCGCTGTCCTCCACACCCCCTCATCATGTGACGCCCGCGAGGACTTCGCTATCTGCACCGTTCCCCGCCATAGGTGCCAGCGGGTCCTCCTGCAGATGTCATCGCTTACAGGAAAAGGTGTGAAGGGTGGGGGTCGGGGGGGTAGGAATAACGACATCATACCACCTGTTGCTCTTGTCTGTAGTGCCTCTCACTGGGGGCTGGAGTGCCTTCCATGACAGACAGGTGGGAGGCGCGTTATGGCCATTAGCAAACACACAGTGCTTTTTTTGCTTCCTTTCGTGCTTCTTTGGCAGTGTTTCTGGAAGCTCTGTGTTTTCATACGTCCAGCGTGATTCCCCCCCTCCCCCCCCTGTTATTCTCCCTGGCCCCTTGCTGTTGTTGTCCTCCTGCAGCATGGAACAAACATCATCTTGAACTCGGTGTCACACCAGCAGGGTGAGACTGAGATTAAAAATCAGCCCAGAATTTTACCAGGCGGAGGAGGGGACTGGAACATTTCAAAAGCTGCTTTGTTTCATTAAGTGCCTCACTGTGGGATGAAATGGCTTCTGCCGAAACGCTTTAGCTCTCAAATGTAATTCTCCTACCCGACACTCCCACGCCAGTGTTAGCGCCAGTGCTAGCATTTCCTGGAACATAACAATGATTTTGAAGCTCTAACATATAGCCACAATGCTATAGGGACAATACATTAAACCTACCATGCAATATAAGCTATATCCTCCACATGTCCACGCTAGCACTTCTGCTACATCTCAATGCTATTGATGTCTGATTCGTCAACGAATCATTTTAATTAGACCTGAGGTGATTAATATACGTTCACAAGACTGAGATGATCAATGTTTTAATGAAAATAATATTTTAATAAACATGAAGTTTCATTAAAAGTACAGTGTTGAGCCAAATATGACGGGTCTTTTTTTTCTCAGAATAAAGTGAAAAAGTGGTGTATTTTAATATTTTGGGGTCTAGAGAAAAAAAGGGAATACATGGTGCCAAATTAGATGTGTTTTGACTTACAGTAATATAGATTTGGCCCCGAGTCTGAAATGCAAGAGAACTGGCAGCTCTGGTAACGCGTGTGTTTAGCATGTATCCCTGAGTGTTGCGGCAATGTTCCCTGTCCATGCCAGTATTAAACCGATAGTGGCAATTAATAAAGACAGTACCCTTCATTTTTAAAGAGCTGTCATATTATTTATTGTTATGGCTCAACCTTTTTGCGCAGTACGGTTATTTACATTCTTCATGTGGGTCTGCTACAACGAAAACATTCTGCACCATTAAGAGCTATTAAATTTGTAATATTCATGATCGACTCCACCCGCATAATACACTTCTTTTTAATGTTTGCTGTTTAGTACAATTATTGTAATATGATTGCATGTGGTTGCTTTTACAGCTGTGGTTGCTGGTGAAGTTGGTATATGTTTTTGTCAACATAATTCTTCTTTAGAAAGGTAAGATTCCGTATTCCAAAAACTTTTTTTTCTAAAGATATTTGCCAAAAAGTGTGCGTGTGGGAGGTCGTCTTATATTCAGGCCAATACGGTAATTGAACGGCTAGGAAACTGCCCCCCACTTCCAATCGCTACTCAGTGCTATAGCAATGACAGCATTATCGCAACATCACAATGCTACAGGAACGATAGCACTTCCGCCACATCGCTACAGGAACGATAGCACGTCCGCCACATCACAATGCTACAGGAACGATAGTACTTCCGCCACATCACAATGCTACAGGAATGCTAGCATTAACACTAATATCTTGCAAAGAGCCAATGAGTCGCACGCGTAAGCGGGTGAATCAGTTTGTGTATTAAATGTGAAGTTCTTCATAAATTGGTACAGGAACTTCTATTTCATGCAAGTTCTAGGTTCTGGAAAATGCATTGTGGGTAATCCGCAGCCGGAAGAGTGACTACTGCCGCGGGTAGGATGGGCAAACGGCGAGTCCGCAGTGAAACTTGTCAAAATTGTATTATATTATCACATGTATGCTGTATAAATCCCTTACTGGGAGTAATATGTACAAAGTGCAGCAGGAGTTGCGTACTTGCGATCATCTATGCTTTGAACAGTTATATTTTGTCGGTTGACCATGGCCTTGAAGCATTGCCATGGCGAAAATATTAATATGTAGTAAATGTATTTAATTTGGGCGGATCGGATCGTTTTCTGTCCATTTAAAGTTATCGCTGTATAATGACCCTTTTTGCAGTTAAACAATATTGTTCACTTATATTGTATCTTTTGTATGAGTACTACCTTAAACTTGTTGGCCTAGCTAGCAAGTTTAGTCAGTGGCAAGTTACCCCGATAAGCCAGTAACCCCGCTTCGTAGTACGGGCCACAGGATAACTATGGGGCTTTCGCACAAAACGGACGACTGCAGGGCGGCGCTCAGAAAACCATTATTTCCAGTAGCTCGCGCCACTCGGTGAACTCGCGCCCGCAGAGGTCAAAGTTTAACCCGCTGCGCGCGGTGACGAATATTCAAATACCCACGCGGCCAATGAAAACGAGCCTTGTTGCCCTGCAGTCTGCACCCAGCGGCCAGTGCAGCGCATTGCATGCTGCGTTGTGTCTGCAAGCCCCGTGAGCAGTGCTCCGCGTTGCCGTGTCGTGTTTAGCGATAATGTTATTGATAATGGACGGAGTATAATTGTTCTTTGCACATTGGGTATTTATTTATTTAATTATTTAAATGTTGGTATGTCCACATTTGAAATTTACATGACGTATATGATAACAACGTAAGAACTTGTTTAGGTACAGACTGGAGAGTATTTACCCCATACACTTCATTTTATTATCCTGGAAATTTACACGCTGGTTATTGTAGTTGTAATTGTACTATTGCAGTAATTTAAACTGTAAGAATTTTAGTAATTGCAGTAATTTGTATTATAGATAGTATTAACTCAGCAGCATTGCTGCTGAGGGCAGGCTAGATTTTTTTCCCTTCTAAAATCCCGTATTATCATGTGTGCTGACAGAAGACAGACCCAGTAATCAGGAACAGCAGGCACTTAATTTAATATTTTTTGTGTGTGTGTTTTGCATATACACGTGCTGTTGTCTAGGATGATGTCACTGCATGCTGTAGAGTGGATGTGAAAGGAGAATTAATTTAACCTTCACTATCCATTGGCAGAATATAATCTTGTATCAGACAAACCTCCCAAGATTATTTCTTTGTATAAGTAGCTCTCATGAGTAAAGCTCGAGAGCCATGTTTTCCTCAGCGCAATAGTAGCATGTTGTTTACAGGAGCCTGACAAAGCGTATGCAACATATCGTGCATTGGTGGTTCAGTGGTAGAATTCTCGCCTGCCACGCGGGAGGCCCGGGTTCGATTCCCGGCCAATGCAACTTACTTTATTGCATTCTGTTGTATTTATTACCTACAACCAAGAGTATCACTAGATTTTTTTTAATTTAAATTTAAACGAAAATCAGTGAGAACTCACTGAACTAACTAGCATTCATTTATAGGGGGGTAAAGCACTTGTGACACAGCTGCCTCCGACTGCTGCAGGCATTTCCTCTGCATGCCTGTGATATACAAGCACTAACATTTCCAGTGCATGACTGTCCTTTGCCGTCGTCATTATCATCTTTTCGGCCAGCAAAAATGATAGAGTATGACAGAATTAGTCAGCTTTCGTAAAGGAGTGACCCTGGTAAAGAAGGCGGATGGAAAAAGCCCTTCATTTAGGTGTTATTTTTTCGGCCATGGAACACTCCGGCTAAATTCATAGCTGGCTATATTTACAGCGGCTTTGGGTGTGTTTTCCACAAGGCCAAGTTCAGTAGAGCAATGTAGAAAATGTAGACCATTAAACTAGGTACTGTGGTTGTATGTAGACCATTAATAAGGTAAGTCTGTCTTACAGTTTGAAGCAACTAACAGGTATCAATTGAAAAAATTGCTCGCATGTTTAGGTAATTAACAGCACATTATCGCTGTGTATGTGACATTATTCAAAGTCAGACTGCACTGGATTCTCATTTAATAGGGTCTCTGTAGCCTCATGACCAAATTAAGAACTGAAATTAAGTGCTGTTTCATACCCTTTGTGCATCCATGTAATGCTGCCATTCAGTCTCATTTATTTTTGTATAGCACCCATCGTGACATAACACATTTAATTAAAAATCAAACATTATGGTCATGAACTGACATGAAATATGAATATGATAATAAGATAAAATATGAAAAGTGACCCACAACTCCATGGTTTAGTAACTGATCAGCTGGCTACTTGCCCCAAGGCCATGCCAGCCATAACTCAATCAGAGGGCAGAGTGGTTCCTGCAGACTCGCCCTGCCTCAGACCAGCGCGTCTGTCAATCCTCTGCCGTGCCTAAGGTGTAAGCCCTGCTGATGTCTGCTCTGTGTATCTCGGCAAGCAGAGCGACACAGCAGCCTTGTTTATGGTAGGTCTGCAGTCTGGATCTGAGTGTCGAGGCTGAAGGGGTGTCTCATATATGCTGGCAGACGCTTCCATAGACTAGGATCCGGGTGGCTGAAAATGTTACTGCAATTTCCATATATAAAAATAATGCACAGGGGTGGCGTGGGGGTATTTTCTTCAGGTGCTCCGGTCCCCCCACCCCCCCCCCGTAAGTATGACGTTGCCATCGCTCTCCGTGGCAGCAGGTGCACATGCACGTGACCCTCCCCCCACCAGAACCCCCAGCCTGCATGTGCGGCTCTGCCTGGCTGATGACACATGCAGATAGGAGAAGGTGTGGCTAGAAGCGGGAGGCGGCTTGACTGAATGAGACGTGCTTCTTTCCTGCCAGAGACACATTAGCTTGGACACATCCCAGATATGAGCTTTCTCTGAAAATGTCCTGAATTCAGATTGAGGGGCTGCCAGAAGCATCTCCATGCTGTGCAGTGACACTCTGCGGCTGGCTTTGCTTCTTACTTCAGATACAGTTGAAATTCAAATACAATGCAATTGGGCTAAATTACATTTGCAAATTGCATATGTGCCCTGCGATAAAGTGGCGCCCCAATCAGAGTGCCCCCAGGCCCTGTGCTGCTTGGCATGGCTGTCGTGAAGATGGCTGGATTAAATTTAGCTTTTGAAGGAAATTCAATGGAAAACAATATAGCTGCGCACTCCTGACCGTGAAAGGCAGCGCTTTCTGGTTATATTCCGAAGTGGGGAGACAGGAACGAGAGCTAAGGGGGATCCAGGCAGACACAGGTGCTGCTGCTGGTCCTGTCTCCATAGCGATGCCCGTGTCTGGCTGCCGCTGGCCCTGTCTCCTTAGCGATGCCCGTGTCTGGCTGCCGCTGGCCCTGTCTCCTTAGCGATGCCCGTGTCTGGCTGCCGCTGGCCCTGTCTCCTTAGCGATGCCCGTGTCTGGCTGCGCTGGCCCTGTCTCCTTAGCGATGCCCATGTCGCTGGTGACCTCCTGCCAGCAAGCGCCTGCTGCGGACGTCGATTTTTGCCGTTGGCTACCATGGCTGCGAACCCACCCAGTGAGTGAGGATTGCAGGCTCTTAGTTTCCTGCTCCAGCCTTGTCATTTGTGGGTCTCGGCTGATAATAATAATAATAATAATAATAATAATTTATTTGCTATGTGGCTCTCCATAGCTTGGAGGTGCAGCACCCCTGGAGCCGGTGGGTTAAGGGTCTTGCTCATGGTCCCCCCCCGCAAGACAGGGCTTGAACCAGTGACCTTCTGTGCTCAGGCACAGAGGCTTGGCCCACTCACCACTCACTTAAACAGGCCATAAAGATGTCATCATCATAAGGAGACATAATCGCTCAAGTTATTTCATAGCCATTAATAAGAGTCTGGGAAACTTGTTCTGTTCTGAATGGCAGCAGAGATAAGCCCTAGTTTAGTACAGTAATACCAAAGCTGTAAAAAATACTCTGAATGAACTAATTTAACACCTCAGTCTCAATCATATTCCCCTCCAAGTAACCCAGAAAGAAATGGTTTCAGCTGAGATTAATGGATTTTCCAGGAAAACGGTTTTTAATATCCAACACAAAATCTACATCTGGCTGAATTTAAGTCTGTTAGGCAGATTTGGTGGGTTAATATCGCTGGCAGGTGCTGTTATGTTATGTGGATTTGAAATGGTAATGACTGGCAGGGTTTTCCTAGCTGAGGGGTGGATTGTCAGCTGTGACTTAGGGAGCCTCCAGTGTTAAAGGGAATGGGAAACATGTTTGATGCTGGTTTGGAGACGTTAAAAATAATCGTCTTTTAAAAATGTATATGCTCACATGGAGAATAACCGCAAAGACAAGGAGGCCAGGCCTAATTACGTTTCAGCATTTTATTTGTGTAAGTGCAGTTATACTGGCAGATCTCGCAGTAAAATGCTCATATATCTGACTCCCGATAAGGTGCAAAAAGGGAATTTTGATAAATAAAGGTTAAATTAACTTTAAATGAAACAAAAATGCCCAAATAGAAGCTAAATAAAAAGCTGTATATGAAGAACATTCAGAGGATAATGAGGAAATGGTAGTAATTATACAGACATGAGCAAAGTAATCAGTGACCGTATTCCCACTGCTGCTGCTGCATGCCATTTGAACTCAGAAGTTGGAAATTTTACTTGAACATCGCCTGAAGTCGTAATTCGCACTCGTGGGGTCAGAGAAGCCTGAGGAGTGCAGTGACACAGACATGGGGGACACAGCAATCCTTACCTCGGTCCACCTCTGCTGAAGGCCATCACTGGCTAGCTAAAACTGGGCCACCATTTTGTTAAATTCTTCTTCACCCTCCCCTGATCACGTGGTTCCATTCTCCATATCAAACACCCTCCATGCTAAGAAAACGCACTGCAGTGAACCCCTGTTAAGCCTGGCGAGCAGGGGCGATTGTAGGGTTTTTTTACGGTGGAGGGGGGAGTTTAAGAAGGGCCATAATTCAAACAGAGAGGCCAACCATGTGATTAGCTAATGATATGATATGATGGGTGAGTGACGGGAGTGGGCACTCTGCAGGCCAATCAGCTTTCAGCTGGGGCCTGTGCCCTGTTAGCCCCGCCCCTGTATACACCTTGCTTCAGGCATGGCCCAAACTGATGACACTTGCGCACAAAGAACAGTCTGAAGTCATCAATTCACTTGAATATCACAGAAATGCGTAGCAGACAGAGCTGCAGCTGAATTTGCACCTGACTGAGAAGGCGGCGTTTGTTTGGAGGTCTGAAACCATGTGAAGATCAGCTGACATCTGTTGCAGAGATTACTGCTTTAAGGGAAAGAAGACAAAGGAGATCTTAGTCTTGTCATGGTATTCTACTTTATTTGACTCTTATTTATGGCCACACTGATTCACAATGACAATGGAGGGCTTCTTTACTCCAGGGTCAAGTGGACCTGGAAGGGCGTAGGAAGACCAGGCTGCCCTTGGATATTTAATCTCACAAAGATAATGTGCCCTCAAAAACATGATGATTATCCAACATCTCGAAAAACATTTTATGTCTTCATTCTTCATGTGTACGTACATCACTCTTCTGTCTTAATATGGTTGTTTTCATGGGGACAGCGACCTATAACTTCTAATAAACCAACAGGGTTTAACAAAAAAAAAGAACAGCTGAGTGTTTTTGTCGGTTCTGATGCCGTGAGAGACCAAGCAGGGTCAAGGTCGTGCGGGTGGTGCCGACGTTTCGAGGCAGACGCCCTGGGGAGCACAGACTTGCTTGTTTACAGAAACCCAAGTCTCGGTGCCTGTGCTCCCTAAGGCACAATATGACATGAAGATGCCGTGTTATTTTAATCCTCCTGCTGTCCATGTGCAGACTCATGAATTTCTGAATGTACAACATTGTAGGTGGCATGGTGGCCGGAAAGGTAACTCGAAAGGTGATGATACACAGATGAACTTTATGAGCAACGTTTCCGGGCAATCGCCTACCAGGTGGGATAAAGGGCACCACAAGTGGATCTCGATGACTGCAAAGACCTGTGCACTGCCGATTAGAGTTTTTCAAATAGAAATATATGGTCCACTATCAATGGGAAAGTGGCCACGCAGCATCGCTCAAAAAGTTGCTCTTTGTACTGTGATCCTAAACTTCTGGAGGAGATGGTCCAGGTAGCCCCTTCTCTATATATAAATGGATCTCCTAACCGATTCTTAAGCAGGGTTGTCAACTCACACATCTGACTCTTGCTTTCTGGCTCTCAGGTTCATGCAGGAAATCTTATGGCAAATGTATATTATTCCATTATAAACGTAAAATTAGCTACATCAAATGTGTTGGGGGTAGCTTGCAAACTGTCAACAAGGTAGTAAATCTGTTCCATACATGTAAATGTGTGTGCAGACTCGAGCTGAAAACCTCACGCCAGCCAGCTGACCAAAGTTGGCAGCCCTGCTTAAGACATGCTGCAGGTCAATGGCTCACTCTCATTTCTTCCCACGAGAGTTATTTTGTTCATGTGTTGATGGTCTGGTAGCTCAAGACAACCACTCCAAGGTCAGTGATCTTAAATGAGGCACCAGTAGGCCAATTCCTGAACTGTTTTAGTCTGTTAGAAATGCAGTTAGAGACAGAGTCCTTTATGCTACAATACAGTATGTAACTATAGATACAGTAGTCAGTTAAGGAGCACAGAACAGTCATAGACTAAAACCAGCAGCTCTTTAGCGTGTCTTTCCCTTATCAGCTATGTTGCTTGCATGCGTGAGTGTGAGGGTTAATGTCACGTGACAGAAGCATTATGGTCAGGTGATCGCACGAGGCAGCACGTTCCTACAGCACTGTCCTCCAGCATATTAGACCTAAATAACGCGCTGCATTAACCGAGCCAGGTGCGCGGAGTTGAGTCACAGATGAAAGCTAACCTCCGTGCGGCGGACACTGCAGCCCATTTGCGATTCAAGAGCGTGTTTTCTTCATTTAAAATACAGTCATGTTATCCTCTTGTCTTCCACCTCTTTTGCTAGATACTTAATTTGCTTTTAATGCTGAACCCCTGCTGCTCCGAACGTCTTGTGAAGTGATTAAAATGATTCCTTACCATATAATGGGTAGGCTATAATTTATAATAATTAATCTATGCTGTATATATAAATATGAAATATAAATATTATATTTATTGGACACATACGTTATAGATTTATAATAAATATGTAATAAATACTAAATATAAATGTTACATATGCTTTTTCGTGTGTGTACTTGTACTGGCTGATTTGTTCTTGGGAATGGGATATTTCTTCAAAATCATGAAAAGTCTATAAATTAATGTCTCGTATTACATTTTTATCGTAAAATACTTTTTAATTACACGCAACTATTTTTAACACGCAGTCGGGAGCCAGAACACCGCCTGAGGAAAAATAAGGGAAACTACATTACCCACAATTCAACACTATCCAGCAGCAAAGCGTGGAAGGTCACGTTCGAGACGCTATGAGATTGGACACGGTGTAGGAAAATGAGCAGATCAAGTTTGTAGTAATGCATTGTACACTGTATTGCGCGTTAGTTTTGATACGTTTCACAAGGTATATGTAACAGGTTAGAATTCGTAGATGAACGGTGCTTCTGCGTCTTTGAAAAAGCATCAGTTGGATTGCTGTGGCGGTCTAAATAACGTGGATTATACTCAGGTAGAAGTTTAATTATTCGTATGGTGTTCACGCAGTTCCACCTTTGGACTGTAATATTGATTACCGGTGTGAGTGTTTCATTGCTCTTGTCGCATCTGTCATGCGTCGCTGTCGCTGATGGTATCTTTTACCGTTATTATACTGGATTACCCCCATTTTGAAAATAATCCTAAAAGTTGAATGGAGTATGAATAAGCAAGCAAGCGAAAAAGACCTCGCAGCATCAGTAACCAAACGCCTCGCCGCGGGGGCGTTCTGCTGCCGCGCAGGCGCATTGCCTCTCTGATCTGCACATTGTCAGTGCTGCGTGCGCACTCTTCCTCTCCCCGTGACGTTCAGTCCAGTCGTAACCGAGTTTTAACTGTTAAATGTCGGTAAAAGAGAATCTGTTGGAGAAATAAGAGGGGTTGAATCGTGCGCTCAGTTCAGTGCCACGGAGGGGCTCATTCCCGTGGGTTTAACAATTAACGAGATTTACTGTGGAAAGCGATTTGTACCACATGAACAATGAGGTGTGATTAACTCTTACAGAATTATGCAAGCATTTCCAAAAAAGGCCAATAAAGACGACCCCGACAGATACTGTATGGACATTATTTCAGAAAGAGGTCGTTAAAGGTTGGTTGATGATGGGATTCATATTGTTTGGTGTCAGTGGACTGTGAAATTTGGCATTTTATTGTGATGCATTATGCAGTTTGACTAGCTGGCGGGTGCCATTCATATTGTGCAAGCAAATTCATCAATTTATACACACCTACGCTGTACTTCCTCTCAATTTTTGACCATGTTTTGCCATGAAGATAATTGATATGCATTTGATTCCATGGATATCTATGTAAGCCTTTTTAAAACTGGGGGCTGGGGATCTACTGAGCTTTTGAAAATGCAGAGAATATTTTAGGACTTAAATGTTGAAACTTTTGAAGGATGTCTGATTCTAGAGCCCGAAACCATGGCAACGGTACCTGTAGTGATCAGTCTGTTTGAAGTTGGCATCTCACACATCGTGTGGACAGGTAATGCAAACTAAAGGGTTAACGAGCGAGGCTGAGTCTTGGAACTGCTCAAGATTTGGGTTAATCGAGTATGACTCGAAACAAGACACTTGAGAAAACAAAGGCTGCAGTTATATACGAAGGTTTTAAAATTTCTTTGCAGTCTTTGTTTACTAATGACCTCTCCTGTCCCTCAGAGCTATGAACACACTTGGACCCATTCTGGCGTTTCATAAACAGCATCCCGGCTCAGAGCCTTTGAAAGGAAGCCTTGTTTCTGAGCTGTGTTGTAGGTGTGGATGCGTCACTGTGATCTGTTATGTAACCACCATGAAACAGCAGCAGTTTGAAAATGTGATGGGAAGCTAAAATGCATAAATGAGCGGTGTGGCCTCTGTCTGTTTGGCGAGGTTTGCTGTCTTGGGGCTGACTAATTATCTTGGTGTTTTAGCGCTTAGCCTGAGAGCGTAGGGCAGCCTGGAGCCTGAAGTTAACACTAGGCGGCGTTACGGCGGGAAATGGACAGAAAGGTTGCAGTTTGAAGGCGATGGAATGACATTTTCGTTTTGATTTGTCTGTTGTGGTGTCCTTTGCACTTTTGCGTATTTGCACTCACTCTCACTCTCTCTCTCTCCCTTGCTACAAATTTGTCACCCTTTGGTGCCTGAGTGTGGCCCCTAACCCTGCAAACTCCAGGGACTGGCTAACCCTGCTTTCTCGGTTGTGTGTCACATAGGATAAAAGCATCTGTTAAATATATGTAATATAGTGTAAATGTCGATCACTCTCACTCTCTCTTTCTCTCTCTCTCGTTCTCTCTCTTTTTTTTTTTTTTTAGATTGACATCTCAGCAATGGCACACGTGCTCCAACTGGTGGACCTCTCGGAAAGCCGATTCTGGGGTGCAGTCCTCATCATCATTTTCAATCCTCTGTTCTGGAACGTGGTGAGTGGCACGGTGTCCTGACGGGAGGGTGGGGGGTGCCCGGGTCCATTTGGGGAGCTCCGGATGTGCGCACGAAGGCTCGTCGATGCTTGCGCTGCTCGTCTGTGGTGTTGCTGCCGGCATGGTGAGGAACCCGCATCACATATATCACACGGCAGGCCTGAGTGTGGGGGAATGCAGGCCTGTGTAGCGGTAGGAGGCCCAAAAATTCATGTGTTTCCCTATGGGTGGCGCTGTCTTCCCTAAGCAGCATTACTTACAAATACATGCTCCAGACCTCAGACTGTCTAACTACACTAAAGAGACTGCTGGGGTGGGGGGGGTAGGTTGCCCTGGGAAAGATTGTTGGATCTCCTTGTGCCCCACCCCATTTTACCACAGACTGTCTCTGAGCGGAAACAAGCGGCTGCTGCCCGCTCTCCCCGCTCTCCCTGCTCTCCCTGCTCTTTCTGCTCTCCCCGTTCTCCGTGCTCTTTCTGCTCTCCCCGTTCTCCCCGTTCTCCTTGTTCTCCCTGACTCTCCCCGCTCTCCCCGCTCTCCCCACTCTCCCCGCTCTCCCTGACTCTCCCTGACTCTCCCCGCTCTCCCCGCTCTCCCTGACTCTCCCCGCTCTCCCCGACTCTCCCCGCTCTCCGACTCTCCCGACTCTCCCCGCTCTTTCCGCTCTCCCTGACTCTCCCCGCTCTTTCCGCTCTCCCCGCTCTCTCTGCTCTCCCCAGTCTCACTAACAACGCTTCTCCCTACGCTTAGCACGTTATACTCTGCAGCAGAAGTACGTGCTCCAAAGCCCGCATGCTTTCTGCGAGGTGTGGCTTTTGGCTATTTCCATCAGAAGTATTATCGAGGAGAGCCTGGCTGGTGCTGTGAATGGCAAGGACCTGTTTTCAAGCACTGCCCTAGCAGGTTCTGCTCCGTGAGCCCTGGAGTTGCTCCTTGTAACACTAACAGTCCTTGCATGTCCTGCCCTAACCCTAACGATCTTCAAAGGCCTTGACCAATAGCATTCTGTAATCCTGATGGTCCTCAAAGGCCCCAACCAATAGCATTCTGTAATTGTGAAGGTCCTCAAAAGCCCTGACCAATAGCATTCTGTAATCCTGATGGTCCTCAAAGGCCCTGATCAATAGCATTCTGTAATCCTGATGGTCCTCAAAGGCCCTGACCAATAGCATTCTGTAAACCTGATGGCCAGCAAATTTTTGCCAGCAAAGTTGTGACAGATCTGGAGTACCTAGAGCCGAGAGGAAGTCACTGAAGTTCTTTAAAGGTTGACTTGATGTATCATCAAGGTTCCTTGGAGTTTCCCTTTCATGGGCATTACCCCATGAGTGTGGGTCATCGTTGTGTCGTTTTTAGCATTCTTATCTATCAATCAGTCAGTTTTCTCGTCTTCAGCTGAATGGGGCTGGACGTCCAGTGGGGGATTGTGCTGTCCCCTGTTCTGCGTGTCCCTCAACTGGGGCGTCATGGCGCTGTTACGTCAACAGTGAGTAAACGGCGCCTTTTCTCTCTCTGCGTATCCAGAGGACGGTGTGTTCCCACGGAGGGCGGCTCGCAGCAGTGTGTACCGTCTCGCAGTGGTCTGACCTTTAAAACACTCAAGGTCCTTTCTCAACGTTACCTGTTCCAGAAAAAACACAGCGCAGGGGGGTTTGCCTTTAATTAAGGACGATGTGTGATATTCTTAGTCGTGGATGTTGCAGAGGGTTGACAAAAGATCACGGCCCGTCCTTGTGCCCGTATTTGCTGACCCCCCCTGACCTCAAGCTTATGCTGTTTAGCTGTACACTGCAGTACACTGCAGTACACTGCAGTGGCGACTTTCACTCTCGTAAGCCTCTCAGAATTGAACTTGGGAGGTGTGTCAGTGCTTGTGCCGCCTTTCTGTCGATTTGTCTGTTCATCTTGGTGACCCCTGCGGATTTCAGATTGCCCTCTAGTGGGCGTGTCCCCGAAGCCCAGATAAGTGATGGCGTTCTGGCCCTTCAGCATGTTTGTGGTGATGGCATGATGGCCTTTGCTTATCAGAGAAACACACTCCTATGTGCGATCGCTCTCTCCTCCACCATCCCTCTCTTCCCTAAACTGCGAGCCGATAACTTGCCACAGAGGTAGATAAAACAGCATCAATTAGTTTAATGTTCTCTCACTTTCTGTTCGTCCTTCACACTGTTATCCATCTGGGTCTCCCCCGAGTCCGATGTGCTCTTCCATGAAATGTTTGTTTTGCCATTTCCTGTCTTCATGCCAGTGGGACTCAGGATCTCCAGCGAGTCTGTTTTATTGCTATAGCTACCCATCAGAATTCCCCACTAGGGGGCAGCCCTTGCTGGCACTACCCGTATGTTACTGGTTTGGTATACTTGTCTAGAGAAACAAATTGCAGGTGGTACCATTCTTCCGTTGCCATTTTTTGGAGTCGTTGTGATGTGAAAAAAATACAGCCCCCCAACGCATCACCACTGCCACATCTTCCATGTAATTTTTGCATATCTTCAATGAAGTCACAAGACGGCGCCCCCCCAAGGGCTGGAGGCTTCTCAGAAAGACACAGGCCCATTACATATGACTAACTGTCAAACAAGCAGCCTCTTTGTGCTATGGAGTGACATGGTGTTGCATAGCCAGAGACTGGCGCTGGGGTAGACGTGCAGTACGTGAGAGATGCGCTATTGACCGTGCCCAGTGTCCCGCCTGGCTGTCATGCAGGGCTTTGATATTAAGGCTGTAAGTTGATCATGAAGCGTTGATGGTGTCATTGTGGGATTATTGACCGGGACGGACATAACTGGTGCAGAAGTGCACATTCACCTTTAAAATCGATACGTGCGACATTCGATTGTTTGTAAAAGTACAAATGTGTACTTTATGTGCATTTGCGCTGCTATTTCAAGAAAATACTTTGCAATTGAACCTGTATACTGCAAATGAAGCAGTTAGCATATAAAGATTAAAATGCATTATATTTTGTTTTCATATCAGCGCAAATGCACATAAAATAAGTGCGCATTTACACTGTTATCACAATCGATTGTCTTTGGAGGTGAATGCGTACTTGCGTACCAGTTATGTCTGTCCCTGATTATTGAGTTGCTATGACAGAGGTAGTTTAAATGAGTGGAGTTAATGCTTGTTACACAAACCATATTTACTGTATAGGGCTATAAGTTGCTCTGTGGGTCACGACTCTTAATCCATGATCAGAAGGTCGTGAGTTCAAATCCTGTTGCTGACAAAATGATGTAGCGGTTGGGTCTTTGAGCAAGGCCCCCGCCCCCAGGTGCTCCTTGGGTACCGTCTGACGCTGTTCCCGGATCCTCACCTCTAGGGGCTCATGGCTGCTGTTCTTGTAAGCTGTACGTCAGCCAAAGGGAACTCCAGGTAATATGAGCTTATTCCATGCAGAGTCAGCTGTGGTTTCGGTAACAAGAGACGAGTTCAGAGGTGCCGCCAGGTGAGACTGACCAGCAGGTGGGCCAGGTCCGGCGGGGAGCTGTTTGATCACCCTGGGGGGCCTGCGAGGGGTTCAGCTGGCTGCGGCAGAGTTAATGCTTTCTGTGTAATTGCTCTGCAGGCTTGGTGGTTCAGGAGATGCTGCAGTCCCCAGGTGGCAGAGACTTAACTCTAATCCACTACAGCGAGATCCTGATTAGGATGGTTCCGTGTGTCTGTGTGTTTGTCTTTCTGTCTGTGTGTGTGTGTGTGTGTCTGTGTCTGTGTGTGTGTCTGTGTGTGTGTGTGTGTGTGTGTCTCTGTGTGTGTGTGTCTCTGTGTGTGTGTGTCTCTGTGTGTGTGTCTGTGTGTGTGTGTGCGTGTGTTTGTCTTTCTGTGTCTGTGTGTCTGTGTGTTTGTCTTTCTGTTTGTGTGTGTGTCTGTGTGTGTGTGTGTCTGTGTGTCTGTCTGTGTGTGTGTGTGTCTCTCTGTGTGTGTCTGTGTGTGTGTGTGTGTGTCTCTGTGTGTGTGTGTCTCTGTGTGTGTGTGTCTCTGTGTGTGTGTCTGTGTGTGTGT
>JAABNX020000106.1:3971074-3996489 GCA_015163995.2 Mormyrus lacerda | reverse complement strand
ATGTTCTCCGTGCCTCTGTGAGTGTGCAGTTCACATGTTCTCCGTGCCTCTGTGAGTGTGCAGTTCTCATGTTCTCCATGCCTCTGCTTTGTGAGTGTGCAGTTCTCATGTTCTCCGTGCCTCTGTGAGTGTGCAGTTCTCATGTTCTCCATGCCTCTGTGAGTGTACAGTTCTCATGTTCTCCGTACCTCTGTGAGTGTGCAGTTCGCCTGTTCTCCGTGCCTCTGTGAATGTGCAGTTCTCATGTTCTCCATGCCTCTGTGAGTGTGCAGTTCTCATGTTCTCCGTACCTCTGTGAGTGTGCAGTTCGCCTGTTCTCCGTGCCTCTGTGAATGTGCAGTTCTCATGTTCTCCATGCCTCTGCTTTGTGAGTATGCAGTTCTCATGTTCTCCATGCCTCTGCTTTGTGAGTGTGCAGTTCTCATGTTTTCCGTACCTCTGTGAGTGTGCAGTTCGCCTGTTCTCCCTGTGTCCTCCGCTTTGCTGTTGCCAGGCAAATGCACATAGTTAATCTCTATCTCTAAGTCAACCTGCGATAGACTGGCACCCTGAACAGCGTGTACCCAGGCCGCCTGGGATGGGTTCTGGGCCCCCTGCCACCTGGGATGGGTTCCGGGCCCCGTGCCGCCTGGGATGGGTTCCGGACCCCCTGCCGCCTGGGATGGGTTCCGGCCCCGTGCCGCCTGGGATGGGTTCTGGGCCCCCTGGGACCCTGATCAGGACGAGCAGCAAGAAGTGAAATGAAGTTCAAACAGATGAATCAGCCTCCATAAATAATCAAGGTTGTGTCCGATGAGTATGTGTGAAATAAGTAAATAAACTTCTATTATTTGTTACCATAAATCTGGGGATTTTTTATCAGCCATCCCATTTATCACATATCCCCGTTTTATATAAAAAGAATTAATATGATCTAAAATGAGTCAGTGCCCTTTAATTGCACATCCTCAGCAGCAGAATCAGGTCAAGAGCAGTTATGAAACAGGAACACGGAAGAAAGTTTCCTTGGTGACCTTTCTGGGTAAATGTAAGACTTGCTTTTTCCTTCTCTCAATGAAATCTGGACCAGCAGTCCTATTCATTCACCGGAAGAGTTGCTCTTATGTGACATGTCTGACATACATGCAGCTCTGTGTAACGCTGATTAATTTTAACCAGCTCCATCCAGTTACCTGCCTTCTGCTGATGGAATAACATGTGACCTCCTTCTTCCCCCTACAGCCATGCCAGTCCTGTAGGCCTCATCCTGACCGTGGTTGTGGGAGTCTGCTACAAGGTGGCGCTCTTGTTCGAAGGGTAACTCTTTGTTTCCTGGCTTACCTCCTTCCCTCTCCCTTCCACCTTTGACTGTCAGTGCAGAGTGAACTGTGAGTCTGAGTGAGTGTAGGAGTGTGCTGGTCTGACTGTCGCTGGAGTGTGCTGGTCTGACTGTCACTGGAGTGTGCTGGTCTGACTGGTCTGACTGTCGCTGAGCCTGATCCTTCACTTCCCGCTTGCCGTCGATCGCATTGTCTGTCCGGGGACGGCGGTAGTGACTCTTTGTGGCCCTTAGAGTCCCCTGTAAATGCCGCTGCATGCGCCTCTTTCTTCTCTGTAACACGCCTGATTGCCGTCGTTGCTGTGGTTCCACAGGCTCACCGCTGCCCCCCAAGAGCCACTTTCAGATTTGCTATGATGCCATAAGTATGTGCAGTTATGCCCTAAATAGGCGTGTGGTTCTGCAGGTTAGGATTGCAGAAGGCCGTGATCGAAAGGTTGTCGGTTCAAATCCTGTAGCAGGAAGAGTGGAGCCCTTATTCCTGAAAACTACCCCAGGGGTGCCAGACTAGGGTGACCTGCCGCTCTGCCAGGAACCTAGGCCACACCTGTCATGTTTCACAACATACCTTTTTTTTCTTTTTTAATTAAATGAAAAAACTTCAGGTATAATTCTTCACCTGTAGCGATACAGTAGGTGACCCTGTACGATTTTACTTTGACACACAGAGATGTGTGTGTATACAAAGAGGCGTGTTTGCGGACAGATTAATGGAGACGCCAAATGACAAATGACTGAAAGAGCAATGACAAACGCAGCTGCAGACGTGAGTCATGTTCCTCTGGAAGCCGGTTACTGCTACGTGTCAGATGTAAGAGAGGCCTCCCAGTCAAAATTACATGGTGGGTTTCAAGAAACTTTCAAGGATCCTGCCGGCTCGGAAGAGGTCCGATGCTGAGATCGCAGGGACCTCGGTCATCACAGCGGCCCCCTGGACGATCAGGACGGCGCTGCGGGTTTCAGAGCACAGGGCCAGGATGTACAGGAGTGGGGTGTGGAGCAGATTGTCAACTGCTTCATCCTCCAACACACTGGAGGTTGTTCTTCTTGGAGAACAGACCAGTATCCCCATAGGCACAGATCAGGGCCGTGTTCCAGGATAGGCTGACAAGAGCCGCCCTACTCATCATTAGATCTGTTATATTAGCATGTCTCTGATAAGTGTTCAGCCCCTGCACGTGGTGATACACATACACACAGTCAGATACCTTAGCCGCAGTATCTACACACTTGTTGTAGGTTCCCGTACCCGATCTTCAGCCACTATGGCAGACACGACCCCCAGTGACCCGGCAGTTGCCACAGTAACCTGGCCCCGCGACGTGTCGATCCCCTTTCCTGCTGACCTACTTCGGTATGCACATTGTGCATGAAGAACTGAAGATGACTCAACCACGAGGGGGGAGTTAGGGTTTATAGTGGGCTCGTTGGCCCCCCCAAGCAACGTCAGCCAGAGCACTGTGCCAAACAGTAGTAAATAACACACCCCCCTCTGGCGCCCCCTAGGGAGACTGCAGCTTCCTGTGGTGAGGTGATAATGTGCTTGATCTTCTTGTTGTGTTTCTCCTTTTATCATTTAAGGATACATTAACTGCACACTTTTCCTGTTCCTTGATGGCATTAACAGGAAGCTGAAGTGTGTAAGAACAGTGGGATATGATTGGATTGCATGTCACGGGCTGAAACGTAAACACGGCTCGTGTATCAGTGATTGCCTGGTTAGGCCTGAGGATGCTGCGGTAATGTCTCTGCACACGTCTCCGACATTCATGGGACCGTGTGCCGGCTTTTTCGCTTGCCGCAATGGATTTCCTGATTTTCCTCGGGTGAGCGATAACGTCGGAATACAAACACGCGCGCGTTCAACGGTGCTGCCTCGCAGATGAGATACAGCAGTGTTCCGGGCCCGTGACCACCGGGCCGTGAGCCAGATAGCACCGCCGTCGGGCACACGATCGATGATGCGTCTGCACCCCCACCCTCCCACCTGTTTGGTCTCCGCCCGTGCCTGGTACAGGGTGGCACAGCGACAGCAGCGCCACCAGGACCTCATGGTTTATGGTTGCCTGTGTTTGCAGACCATTCACCGAGGCAATCTACCGGGAGAAAGCCTGCCACGCCAAGAGCCAGTGATGGAGGTGGACATCCGAAAGAACTCCCCCCTCTTCCTACGACCGGCTCACCTGGCACAGCCCCAACAGACAACTCCATCTGCCACCATCTTCAGATGTTTATTTTCTGCAGCGCCCAATCTTAAGGAGTTGGTGTGGCCAGACACGAAGGCCACCAATCATTTTTGGGACAGCTGGCAGGGAGCCTATAGATGCAGAGGTTGTTTAAGGAGGGGGAGGGGTTGTAATTCCAGTGGCCAGTGGCCAGTGGCGAGTTCCACTAATGGCATGTTAAGTTCCTTCTTGCTGCCGTTTACCATCTGAGCCCTGTTTCCTTTGGCCTGTCATTAATTCGTTCCTTCGAATGTAAACTGCTCCCGGTCTGGTTAACGGCCGACCGTCTGCTGAGACCCCAAGCTCTGCTCTCACCTCTGAGTGTGTCTCACATACAAGGGGGGCGTGAAAACCGAAGAATTCCTACATACTCATCCAAATGGCAAATAAAGGATCATCATTATTGCAGCTGAGTGTATGTATGTCTGTATGTATGTATCTGCATTTGTACTGATGTCACTCACTGCTGTGCTGGTCCCCTCCCCACCTGCAAACCCTACTGGGCACGTGCAGTGAGCTTCCTGGTTGGCAGCCATTGTGCCCCGATGCTTAGCTCGTCATTGTCACGCCACTCAGATGTGCCCGACATACAGTATGATGACTAAATGGGTTCTACCATCTGAGAAGTATAAGGACCGGTCAAGGAGAGCCGTATCGAGAGCCCCGTGTCCTGATTCCTAAATTCCCTGTACGGTTTATTTTGGATTTCAGCTATAAATAGCCCACTGCCTTATGGACGCTGCTCCAAATCTCCCAGACAGCTAGCCGGATGAAAATCAGCGATTCTGTCATTTTCACAGGTCTTCTTTCTACCCTCCTGTCCTCTACACTCTTCGCTGTTATTCTCATGTTTTCTGTGCCTCTTCATTCACATCTCTTGTTCATTCTTCTAGCCCTTTCCACCTGCTACACACCTACTCAACCCCAGGGCTGGAAATGAGGCTACTCACTTACTCAGGCGAGTAATTTAGACAAAGGGTCTATAAACTGCACGTCGGACAGCACCAAAAAAGACCACAGGTATGTTAATTGCTACCTGTTTAAAAATTCCTCTGGGATGGTGACATATGCAGGGTCTTTTTGGCCAATCGCAGCGTCGGATGTCTCGGTTATCCAATCAGCTTGAAGGACCTGATGAACCAATATTCAGCATTAAACTTCATTTTCCAGGACAATAAATTAGTAGGAGACTTTAGCAAGTTAGATTGAAAAGAAACTGGAAAAATTAACTAGATTTATTGCATGTTTTTTTTTTACTCAAACGCCTTTTTTTCCTTTATGCTTGGAAATTACATTGTACTTTGTGAGCTAGTGAGTATTTATCTCTGTCTTCTACCAAGGGCATAACTTTGGATTGAACATGATTAATGGGGTGCGGAGGTTGTATTGAACAGTTTTGATTTTTTACGCCCATGTCTTCTACTGACCTAGCCAGTTGGCTAGTAGCAAAAATTACAAATGAAAATTCCACCCCTGTCCAGCTCCCACCCACATGACCTGGGCCCTGTACTACGAAGTGGGGTAACTGGCTTTTCGGATTTAAGGTACCACAGTCAAATTTGTTCACTTACATTTTGCCCAGACTACCTTAAATCCGACAAATTACCCCGATAAGCCACCTCATATATTCCTGGCTCTCCATTCCCATTCCCTCCCCCGTGCCCTCTCCTTGTTTTTATGAGAGCTTCAGAGGACCGGTCCCCTTGGGGGAGGGGTGTCCACTAAGCCCTCAAGAATACTCAGGGGTAACGAGTTGATCTCTATTCCAAGGTGGGCTCAGCCAGCGCCCCGCGGACCGTGCCCGACACCTCCCCGCCGTTCGGCAGGGGAGGGGGGGGGGTGAATCGCCCGGAGAGCTAAAGCATAGAGATGGACTAACTACGGAAAGCAGCAGGTTGTTTCCTTTTAGCTGAAGGGAAATGAGGTTATAAAGCACTTAGCACTGATTGGCTCTTAATTGGTTGCATTAACATCAGTCAAATCCCGAGCCTCGCGGGCTGGCCTGTGAGAGGCGTGGCGTGCCGAGCATGCGGCCATATCCGGGTGCCACTCGGGGCCCGGGCCGGATCCGCGGGAGAGCGGCGCCGGGAAATGAGAAGAACGATTGCAGGGGAAGTTGACCGTCTGTGACCAGACTGAAGATGCGGCCCATGGGCTGGAAACAGGAGTCCAGCTGCGTCTAAAACCTTACCACCACTGCATCTGCCGTGCGGCCCGGCCGGTTATGATGCTGTTTCTGTGTTCGCAAGGGTGCTGATTTAATTCCCACAGCCAGCAGAATGGCTTCCTCATTGGGCCCTTGGTTCCAGGGACTAACGCCTGCTGATTTTCCAGCTGTTTGTCGCTTTGAATTAGAGCGTTTTCTGCAGAAATTAATCTAATGTAATCCATGAAGCCCTCGGGCTGTATTCTGCTCTGTTTTGTCCCAGTCCTCCACTGTCCTTTATCCAAACCCGAGTCCCACCATCTTGGACTTTATTTCTGTATAGCGCCTTTCAAAACACAGTTGTCCAAAGGCACTTCACAAGTGTGAGGGCCAGTCCATTATTACATCACCTATAAGAAATGGTGTGAAGTATAGGGAAGGAAAGCCAGAAGGCAATGGAGGGAAGGAACAGGATACCCCTGACTAAGCCGTCCATCTGCTACCACCCTTCCTGTCAACTCAAGTACATCTTCCTCCAGATCCATGAGCAAATTACCTCCCTCTTCAACAGTGTGTGGCTTTTATACGAAAGGGCAGGAATCTGACCGGTCCGACCCCCCGGATTGTTTGAAGCTGATTAATAATGAGGCTACGCATGTCAGAATGCCCAATACAGAGCCTCTCATGGAGACTCTTGAGGGACTCTTGTTGCCATGACACATGTTCCTAGAAAACAGATTAAAACTGATGAGTTTCCGTCCTGCTTCTGACTCGACCGTCGTTTTTGCCCAGCTGACCTAAGATCAGCGCTTGAAGCAAAGACACGGGGATGAGTTTAATGGAAGCTCGCACACACAGCGGTCTTTCATGGGGGGCCGTGTGGACGCTGGAACCTCGGACGTTACGGCGGAGTCCGTTTTGAATTAGCGGAACGACGGACACTCAGTTGGCTGGCTTCTGTCACTGGCGTGACGGTTTATAAGGTCAAACGTCCCACAGAAATGGGTTACGCCACCATCCCGAGACGCGCTTTGGCCCATTACCCTCCGAACGGACCAGCGCTTCCATCCTGCCGTGGTTACCTCGGCGACATCGCCTGACTGCTGCTAGGCAACCAGCCTCTGTCCCGTTACATAAAGAGCCTGACAAAACACACCTGTGGAGCCGTAATCCAGGTCACTGTGTCATCGGCCGACGTCAGGGGTGGGAGGGGGGGGGTCCGCCTCCCACCCGTCTGGGATCGGTCATGGTCACGCACTGCTGAAGACCACCAAAGCCACTCCGTGGCAGTACCTGCGCCTCTGTACATCACTGCATACTGGCCAGTTCAGACGAAGCTTATGCCCATAGCGCCACTGCGGCATGAATGTGGAGGAGTCAAAGCCGGCAGCGGGTGCAGCTTCCATACAGTGGCGGGCTGACAGGTCCAGTGCATCAATGAGCAGAACCTGGTCCTGGCTGATCATGAAGTTACTGAACCCGGGCCAAGAAACCGAATGTAAGTTTAAGGTCAATACAACACACACACACACACACACACACACAGACACACACACACAGACACACACACACACAGACACACACATTATTATTATTATTATTATCATCCTATTAGGTGGTCATTGTTGACACATCACAGCACACAGCACACAACAACGATATGTCTCCCCTGCATTTAACCCATATGTGGCGTCGTGACACAGCAGGAAGCAGCTAATTCAGCGCCCGGGGAGCAGTGCTTGGGGGCGGTACATTGTTCAGGGTACCTCAGCGGTGTCTTGCTGGTCGGGGATTCGAACCAGCAATCTTTCAATTACAAGCGCGCTTCCCTAAACATTGACACCATTATTAATATTATTATTTTATTATTATTTTTGTTGTTGTTGTCATTAACATCATCATTCTTGACTTGGGCTGTTGTATGGAAATGCTTGCTGCCTCCTCAATTTAATGGATGTTTTCTCCATGGCAACCATGCAAAGCAACTGAGATAAACTTAGTGGGGGGGGGGTTGAACACAGGAATTAAAACGACACCTCCAGCATCCTGTGAATGTGGAAGAGTAAGATCCCCCCCTCCGTTGGCTTCCTCTCCCAGCCCCGGGAGGGGGGGATACCTTGTCACGCCTTATCGCTAGGCAACGCCGTTTTCCATCAGGAACGTTTTCATTTTAACACGGTTTCAATGTGATACATGATTCCTCCCTAAACCTCTCACACAGCCCTCGGTCTTGTGCACTTGATCTGTTCATTGCTGCGTATGTCACTGGAGGGACTGAGGTCGGAGCCCCCTCTCCTGTCACGTGTGTGTGTATGTGGGGCTGTTCCATGCTTGTTCCCTTACTGTCAACCTGCACTGTGCCCATAACATCACCCAAAAACTATAGCATCTGCTTTTTTTTTATTTTATTTTTTGTCCTGTTTGGAAATGTAATAATTTGGTATTTTACCGATATGTTAAAATAAGTAATAGGGATGGACAAGCAGAAATGACCCCGCTCCCCCCCAGGGATGTACACCTACCCCAAGTACACCTGCCCCCGAGACCTCAGCTCTGTGTCTCGTGGATCGGCTCGCTGTCCTGGCCCACGTCCCCAAGCTGGACAAACCCGAGCATTTAGCTGCATAGCTTACGGCCGCAGACGGAGGTCATCTTAAGGGCAGCGTTATCTGATGTACGGCGTAAAGGGGGCTAGGTGGGGGGTGCACCAAAATACCGCGTCAGCGCCAATCCACAGCCGGCGTAATCATACAGAGCGCCACACGCAGCAGTCCGTACACGCAAACCAGCTATGAACCGTTTTCCTGGAAAGCTGGCTCTGCCCGGTCTGCATCGCTTTTTTCCTAATGCCATGGGAGACTTTAAATAGGACGTTTAAGTAAAAAGACTTTACTTCCCCTGAAGGTAGCTGGATCCCTAAACGCCTCTCCCATGCGGATTTCTAAATTTAGTCATATTTTGTCCGTTTTTGTACGAGTTTAACTAACGCGAGGACGTGCCATCTGAGTATGACGTCGGTGACTGAATTCCTGCGGAAAGAGAGACACACTGGAAAATGAAAACTGGAGCCAGTTTCGATTCCCAGAATGGAGAATTGCTCAACCTGCCTGTGATTTGACCCATTACAGCAGGAAAATGCCATTAATCAATATTAAACCGCTTTCATCTATATTAAAAGGTATCCTGGTGCAACTGCTTGGGTTTAACCCTTTAAACACTCGTGGTTACATAACAGAAACGCTCCCTCTCCCTCGTCTTGCCGAAAAACAACCACCCGCCATTGAAAGCAGGCCCGAACATCAGATTTTGCCAGAAGTAATAAATGACGAAGGGTCTCTTAAGCGGCTGCCGGCTTGGGGGTGAGGTCAGCATATGTGTGATGAGTGATGAAAGGCAGCGATGTCCTGACGTTTACACCACCGCTACTCAGCATCTGGATCATGCAAACACGTCTGCTGAAGTAAAAACGGGACATGAAAAACCATCCACTAGTTATCTATTAGTTCTGTTAAATAATGTACTTATATATTGATCTCATATTCATTCATTGTTAACAAAAGAGATCATTGATTTCAAGCAGTTACTATGTTTGTTACTATATCTTTTTAATTCCACAAACCTGAAGGAACAAGTATTGAATAACATGTTAAATACTAATCTCATGTTCGTTCATTAATAAATCATGAAGCATCTTTTATCTCAGCTAGCTACTATATTTGTACATGATTTGTATTTGAGTAGTAAATAAGTTACTAAGTTATTCAGAAACCGTATTGTAAATTGTTGAGACCTTTTTTATGTATATAAATATCACAATTTATCCTTTACATGTGGTGAATGAGATAACAAATGTATGTTTAGTTTGCAAGGAAGACAGTCCCGGGAGGCTGGAGAGGGATGTGATCCGGAACGGTCACCCGGACCTCCGCAGTTAAGATGGACTCTGTTTCCTCCTTGTGTGCAGAATAGTGAGTGAATAGCAGCCACTTTGTGGAAACCCTTGGAACCGGGCCGGGGGGACGTGGACCTGTGGCCATTCTGCCAAAGCTGGGCTCAAACTTGTGACCTTCTGACCACAGGCGCAGAGGTTTAGCCTGCAGGGCCACACACAGCCCCCAAAACCCAGTGCCACTTTACAGTAAGGCTACTGGGATTATGAATGCTTTATAAGCCAGGTATTAATTAGGTTGTAACACTTCGTAAATCATTACTAGACAATTATAAACAAGTTATGCCACAGTTTTCTTATTATTGATGAGTTACTACCATTTATAAGTGGCGAAGGGGAGACTTATTATAAAGTGGCACCACTGGCCCTCTAAAGAAGCCACACCTTCCCGAGGGGGGGTGGCAGCGTTAACTGGGTTAATTAATTAAGCCTACATTAAGGAGGGGTGTTTCCCAAGAGCAAACTTGACATTCTGGAAATTGGGCTCCGGTTTGCCGAAGCAGCTGTCGCCAAGGATACAGAGGGATTAGCTGGACACTGCAAGATTTGGGGGGGTCATTACCCATAAGCCATATCTTGGAAATCCTGAGGGCTTCTCAGCAGAAAGCATACTGCACTTGTGGTATTGAGATGAAACCGGACCACAGGACCAACTGCCCCCCCCCCCCCCCCCAGGGTGGGTCTGAAAGTAGGGTAGGATGGAGTAAAGAAAGGTACCCCGTCTCAGCTAACCTCAACACGGCCGGATGGATGCTATGGGTCAGCGATGAACACGATGTGCTCAGTGTCAGACAATGAATGGCCTGTTCATTTTGGCCTGTTCCTAGGCCAGGGGAGATACTTCGTGTCCAAGCTCCAAAAATATAGCTGCCCTCACACATTTACTTCCTAATAGCTTGCATAGCTGAGGTCCAGTCTGGATTTCCCGTCATCCTCGCAAAACTCCGCAGTGTCTGTGGGTTTTACTCAACGTCAACCAGCAAGTCAGCACAAGCGGTACCAAAGTGGTGTTTCCCATAGTTCCGTGAGCTTGGGGGATGTGATGGAACCTGGCTTTCTCGACTGTGGTGCCAGTCCAGTGAATTATACAAACCCCAACTGCTCACCATCACCATGGAGAAGCACATGTCCCATCAGTACCAGTCCAAGCACCCTACATGCAAGCATCACTGCTGGCGCCCCCTATTGGACAGGATGTGAAATAGGCTTACTAAGTTGGCGCACTGAGCAGCTGCCTGTGTCGCCCTACTGGGTTGACCAGCACCAAGTTCCCTGCACAGAAAGGTCCTCCAAGGTCCCGCTGCTCTGGACTGCTCACGGTCGGCACTCAGAACTGATATTTAATTCTTGCTTTTCATGTGTGTTTTGGTGAACCACAAAATAGGACAAAATAATTACCGGTTAGTTCAGGTTAGTAAATAGTTTTTTTTAATGCAATACTTATTGATATGGGATCAGTTCCTTTGTCTATTATTACGTCTCTGCACAATTAAAATGTTTAAACAAAAATGGCTTATTGTTGTCAATATATCGATGCCCCACTGTCTAATATGCAAGTAAATTGGGTCTATTTACATCTGAAGGTGTATCCTTTGGGTGCCTCAGTCTCAGAACGCTTCATAGGCCAATTCAAAGACAATATCCCATATGTTAGCCATGTGCTAATCCATATAGAAATATAGACTCTTTCGATCTGAGTACTTTTGAGAATTGATTCTAACGTTAACATATCGATTTTCATTTGGTAATTGCAAAGTTTATATTATAGGAAACAGGGCATGCAGTACAATCGGGCAGGGTCACCTATTAGGGATAGCGGCCTAGACACCAGGGAACTGAACTGATCCCCTCCCCCCACCGGGTATAAATGCTTATCGTCTCCCGTCCCCCCAACCAGCCTTGGATCGAAGTGAAATCAGATCGAAAAGAAAATCGATGGTGTCGACCATCCATGGCCTCGATCCTCTATAAAGCTGAGTGCTTGATAGCCTTGCCTCTTTGTTGTGCACAGCAATCTTATTCGTCACTTCTATTTTTCTACTTTTTTGATGTATACAGGACGGAATAAATGTTGAATTTGTTTCCTATATGCGTGGGTTCCCTCATTAAAAACAATTGTTATGGTGCAGTTTAAATAAAAGACACTTTAAGGACGGGCGGCGCCTTTAATCACCGCCGAGTTAAAAGCAAAGTTGTGCAGGATTCTAATTCTATTTCTGCAAATGTAAAAAAACAACGTTATTTTGACTTCATTCTACAAAGGAAAAACGTTTTGGATTGCACGATGGAGTCTCTAATGCCATGGTTATTTCTTTTCCGAGGTATGTTATAATGCGATGCGAATGAGACGTGTGATGTTTCCAGGTGCAGCTCGGGGCAGAGGAAAGCATGCAGGGTCACTGAAGACACACGAGGATTACGGCAAAGCCTCCTTAAATGTTATTCTAATGCAATAGATGGGGTCGTGATTAGTTATGTTCCGTCCGAGAAATGGGGTTTACATATATTAAACAATGGAGCGCTGCCGCAAAACCATTATTTGTTTGTATTGCTGTGTGTCGCGCTTGTGCAAAGCCCTTTTTGAAGCTTGCGAAATGAAGGTGAGAAATTAGCAGCTTGCAATCTTTAATAAGTAAACATAACAGTCCGTCCGAGGCGAATTTGATTCGTGACTGATGGAGAATCCACTTGTTGCAGAAGACGGAATAAAATATCAAGAGTGCGTTGCAACTTAAAATCTATAAAGAGTGTACCGTTTAAACCACATTGAAGCAAAATTGCATGGATTAAAATTTTAAAAAAAAAAAACTGCTTCTGAACTTCCTAAACAGACACTTCTCGTGAAAGCCGCTCCTTCGAAGCGCGCTCTGAGCCCAGCGTCGAAACACTAGCGCCCCCTCGAGGCGCAGTAGAGGGGGGAGCGCTGACGCGTGTTGCTCGCCAGGTTGAGTTCAGCTTGTCGGCTGCGATATTTTTTCAGGACGTTTTGGTCCGTTTATTTTTTTCCTGCTCACTTGTATTTATTGCATAGAGATAACTGCTTGCACGAGCAATACCTGCAATAACAACTGTAGCAATAAAACATACATTAATCAAATAAATTGTAAATCCATCCCTTTATACAAAAACGACACATGTGGAGCATATTTGTCATTTTATTAGTCTATGCATGACTGTGCTAAAATTGAGGGTCAATCAGTTTATTTGCGTGTCCCCAATTGCGCTGAACGTGTTGACATTGTTCTTTGAATTTGTAGTTTTTTTATGAATTTCATGGCAAAACAGCCTAGTTGTCTGCCTATATACGCAAATTACGTTTACAATGGCATCTAAAAAAATCAGACAGTTCGAATACTCGGAGTTAAGACAGGACGTGAAATCAGTGTTTATCTTTGGCTTTCTAGCCCGGCTTGCCTGTTCTTAGCTGTTCCCGATGGTAGGTGTGTGGCTCTCATATTCCGTGTTTCAGCGCGCCTGACGCAAAGCCGGCACCTGTTACTCTCCCCCAACCCCGAGCCGGCGGAGCTCAGCGCGCCGGGTGACGCGCTTCAGAGGAGGGGCTCCGATCGCCGATAAATAACCAGCCCAGCACTTCGGAGGAGTCAGATCAGCGACAGTACGCCGGGTTTGCTTCGGACAGTGCGACCTCTCCCATTTACTTCTGCTCTGCCAGTGTCCCTGCCAAACATGATTAAGAAAATGACGCCGTCGGAGAACGAGTTTGACATACCTGCTAAAAACTGTTACAGGATGGTCATTCTGGGGTCCACCAAAGTGGGCAAGACGGCCATCATCTCGAGGTTTCTAAACGGCAGATTTGACGACCAATACACGCCGACCATCGAGGACTTTCATAGGAAATTCTATAGCATCAGAGGGGACGTTTACCAGCTGGACATTTTAGACACATCTGGAAACCATCCCTTCCCTGCCATGAGGAGACTGTCCATACTTACAGGTAAATTAATTTTGCAGAACTTTTTTTTTTCATTTCCATTTGGTAGAAACAGTGATTAACTTAGTAATGTTAGTAATGGTCTTGGAAAAGTCCCACGCGCTGCAGTACGCGCGCATAACATGAGGGTTACCATATACAGTTTGCAGAAATATGCATCCAATCTAAATAAAACTATCCGAAGCATCATTATTAAGCATATTCTTGTCCCTTCACAGGTGATGTCTTTATCCTGGTGTTCAGTCTGGACAACAGGGACTCCTTTCGGGAGGTACAGCGGCTGAAGCAGCAGATCTTCGAAACCAAGTCCTGCTTGAAAAATAAAACTAAGGAAAACGTGGACGTACCCCTGGTGATCTGCGGAAACAAGGGCGACCGTGAGTTTTACCGAGAAGTGCAGAGGGAGGAGATCGAGCAGCTCGTTGCGGGCGACCAGCAGTGCGCCTACTTCGAGATTTCGGCCAAGCGCAACACGAACGTGGACCAGATGTTTCAGACGCTCTTCACGCTGGCCAAGCTGCCCAACGAGATGAGCCCAGACCTCCACCGCAAGGTCTCCGTGCAGTACTGCGACATGCTGCACAGGAAGTCCATCAAAAACAAGAAGCTGAAGGACTCGGACGCGTACGGCATCTTGGCACCTTTCGCCCGGCGGCCCAGCGTGCAAAGTGACTTGATGTACATTAAAGAGAAGGCGATCGGCGGCGGCCAGGGGAAAGACAAGGAGAGGTGTGTCATCAGCTAAAGCACCCGGCAAGGTTCGTGGAGAAAGTAAGCTGGAGGAAAAACAGTGGCGCAGCCGTATGATGGCACATTGATGCCGGGCGCTGAAGCTTTACCCTGCCACCAGCCGTCCCATGTTTAGGCGCAGGAACGGAGGAGCCTCGGGCTTTGGAACGGGGCGTAGTACCCACCACTAGCCCGTTTGTGAGGCGGGGAAACGCATGTCCTCTTCGCGAGTCTTTTATACAGAACGGCTGTGATCCGTGGACTCAAAGCGATGAAATACTTAAAAAAGATGTTATGTGGCTTCAAATCAAGTGAGATCCATTAAAACAACAACATGCTGTAAAATGTGCTCGTATAAAATATGCCTTTACCGAAAGCTTACACGAGTCTCCTCGGTGGAGCGCTGTAAGAATGTTGACAACACTGTTTACATTTTGTTCATAAATAGGTCTATATATATTTATAAGAAATTATGACTTGAATGTTTGTTGCACAATGAACAAATCTGATTGTGAATGTATATTTATTCTTCTATGTCAAAGCTGACTTTTGGGGAAAAACTACAATAAACATTTGAGAAATTAAAGTTTGAAAATTGCAGTTGTTTCCATTTTTGTGCAATTCTTGCCAGCGGGGACTGAAATGAAATTTTAGTACTTGACCACTTGAGACTAAAGTACTTTGGATAAAATACTTCACGCGGTTCTCCGAAAGTCTCAAACACACGACAAGCGTCCAACAATTTAAACAATTAAGTCAAACCAGCAGGTTACTCTTACTACAGCACATTACGAATTGGTATCTGTAGGTTATCTGTAGGTTCTTAGTGAGAATAAAGATTGATAATTCAATTACTGAAAATCTTTTTCATCGACTCTTCCATCAAACCCCTGTGACCCTACAGCGGTTTGGCGTAAATAGTTTACTTTAGACCATTGGCGTTTATTTATTCATGTTAATTTTCTATATGAACAATACAGTACATCTTATTCCTTTTGCAATAACTGTAAATATGTACATTGCGGGTGTAACTTTGCGTATTTATCAATATGATTAACGCACGAGACTCGGCGCCTAGGCTGCACCCTGCATGGTGCGCGTGGCAGCGCTGTCCCGCAGTCACACACCGGCGACACGGAGCGATCTGTGCAGCTGAGGTGCATGATGCTGGATTGTCGGAGCAGAAAAACAACCCAGATAGCACATATAGTCTGTTCATGTTGAAATGACATTGATTCCATATCACAAAAAAGGTTGGAACAACGTTTTTCTTCAATCTTTCACTTGATATCAACATTAAATCAAGGTTTTGCCACCATCAGTTTTTCAATATTGAAAATCTGACCAAAAATCAATTCAGTTTCACCGCTGATAATTTAATACTGACCATAATTCAATGCATTTAACTATAATTCAGCGTTGAAACAATAATACGGTCCTATCTGGGACAATCTTCGATCTCAGAGTAATTCGTCTTTTTCACGATCGTGCCACATTCGGGCGCCGTAACCAAGATACAAACGGACAAATCCACAAACTGCCCTTTCATTTAACAGTCAGCAGAATTTTAAGGCTTTAAAAAAATGCTTTAAGGATTCGCGTGCATATCCGCGTGCATATATAGGTGCATATATAGCGCATATTTTCATATATTTCACTACATTTGCAAAAAGGACTAATTTGGGTTGCTTTTCTGTAATTAGGATATAAATAACATGTAAATAATTTGTAATAAAATGTGGGTTGGACTTAATCCATATAAGGGAAAAACTGAAGGATACGGAGGTAAATGTTGCGAGCTGAAGCCGATCCGGCCGTATTTGGGTGCAGTCAGCTCCGCCGTTAGACACTTCTTCCTCAGCAGCACGATCACAGCTTCCTTTCCTCTGTCATAGTTTCGTGCCTCCTGTTGCAGATTTCTGACAGCATGAACAAATTTTAAGTTCGCCCATCAATTTACAAGGAAAACACCTAAGACCACACAATTCCTACGTCTAATGCCGTCATTATTAACTATTAATTATTATCTACTAATTATTGACTGTTGGATTCTTTTGATTTCAGACTATTACAAACAGCCTCCAAACTCAATCTGCGTGGTATAGATAACTTGCGTTATTCCAGCGGCAGGAAGAGCGTACAGACTCTTACTGCAGTCAAAGTTAACACTTTTTTTCGTTGCCGTTATTAATGACTGCAGCACTGCCTGTGACCTTTACTGTTTGGATTAAAAAGGTCACATCAGGCAGCTATTCTCACATGAATTGGCCTCAGCTACAATCAAGGGTTTAGGTTTGGCTTCGGCATTGGAAGCAGCCCCAGTCCCCCTAAACACGCACGGTACTCCCAGGAGATCGGTCTGGACACGTCCCTACCATCCACACCCTGATCTACACCTTTAACCTCTACCCAGCCGGAGCCATCTCAGGGTATCCGATTCAGACCCAAATAGCATTTCGTGGTGTGGATAAATGAGTTGTCCAAATCCAGCATCACAGATCTAAGTGATGTTGAACATGTTGTGATTGCTGGTCCCGTGGGTGCAGCAGGGACGCTGCGTTAAAGGTGTCGAACAAAAACCACAACAGACATCACCGGCTTACACTGATCAGGGTGGTCAGTGATGTGCAGCTGGCCTGTGTGGCTCTGCGCTGCTTGTAAACGTCGGCCGTCACTCTGGGTTTGTCACTGGGAGGCTCAGTCTGTTCTGATTGTTCTGGCTCTGAGCCCGGAGCCAGTGGCCCACTGTTTGTACTCTTTCAGATTCTCCTCATCATCGTCATCCTCATTAATTCAGCCTGCTCTTCTCCACAGACACACTCTCTGAACATGGCTACAAATCTCCTCCTGGGCTCACAAAACCGTGCGTCCCACGCCAATGACACTCGTGCTTTTTTGTTACTGATATGTAAACCTGTACGGCAAACACCCCCCTCCAAACCGTCCCCACATCATTTTCGGTTCCTGAGCAGGCAAATAACACTCCGCAGACTCGGAGGACGGCAGGAGTTGCATTCTGTGCTCTTTCACGACGACGACTGGTGTGACTAACATCCCGTCTCGCTGCATCTGCTTGTGTACAGCCAGCCGGGTACTCCCAATCGCTGCCAGTGTAAACAACACGGCGGAACACGGACGACGGAACCAGGGACACCAAACAGCGTTACGGCCATCCATATCCGTACAGGCATCTTTAAAGACGCTTTCAAAAAAACAAATGGCTAATGGATAATAGTCATCCTGTACCGCTACGTATGATGCAGCACTGATAAGGAGAGAGATAGAACAGCCTGTCTATGTTTACACGAAGTGTCACAATAGTTGGGGCCATTTCTAAAGGCTGTGATTTGCACAGTCTAGCCGACCAGTTAGGGAGGGTTCCCTACGGTACATTTTCCTGATATGAGGGGAAATCCCTTAAGTAAATAGTAAATAGCTGCGTGGGGATCCCCTTCAGTAAATTTTGCCCGTAGTGCAACATCAAAAGGAGACCATTAAGAAGGCTCTCGTTTTGGCAGATGGGCAAAGACTGCACACCATGGAAGGCCTACTCTAGGGCTGTGTGTGATTCAGCGGGTTAGAATTCTGTATCTGTGATCAGAAGGTTGTTGGTTCAAATCCCAGGGTCCACAGAGTGATGTCACCATGAGGCTCTTGGGCAAGCCCCTCTGACTTGACTTTGTCAAATATGTATGTTGCCTTGTATAAAAGTGTCGGCTATATAAAACATAATCGCTTCTTAGTTGTTGAGACCTCGCCTGACCTTGAAGCTCATCGTTGCAGCTCTTCAGGGTCGGTCTGACGAATGGGAAGATGTGAGGAATCGGCTCCCTGCGCACTTGTTGTCCTACAGGACACTGACCTCCAGACTGCTACTCTTCAGACCAGTTGATGATGCATCTCGCAGATCCTCACCCTGGTGCTTAATCGGCTCGTGAGGGGTATCAAAGCTGCGTCTATCCATGCTGAAGAGAGAGATGAGGGGAGGGGAGATGAACATTGAAGTTGGATTGGAGTGAGACAGATGTCATTTCTATGGAGCTTCAGACGTTATTGGGGATTTTTGCCACATGCCAATATGTTTTTACCAGTAACAGTAGCACCGCAATAACTTTACACACTTTTCCCAGTGTTTTTTACATGTTTTTTAGGTGTTTCCGAGTTCAGGAATTCAGAAGTAGAACGTTCTGGGCCTCAGCGTGAAAGCGTGTGACAGAGTGTTCTGTTCTATGGATGCAAATAAATAATGAAAAAGGCAGAGACCACTCAGGTAGATGGTTTCTGGGCCTTATAGGCTGCCGTAGTGGCTGGAAGATTAACTGGGTAGAGCAGAACCAAACAGGAAGTACCTTCATGCCCCAGAAACATCCCCAGTAGGTACAAAGATCCAGAGCAGCTGTAAGAACCCCAATACCGGGACTCACGTGTCCCTGGCAAGCACCTCCACACCGGTGCCTGTCCACGTGACATCATCAAGGGGTCTCTCGACAGCACGTGACCCCAGCGTGAAGTGCTGACCCGTCTTCCGACTCCAAAGAAACGAGGCAGGTGGGAGATGACATTTGCTTTGGCCTTTCGTCTCGGAGAGTTCTAGAATCCCTGCGATGTCTGTTTCATTCAGCCCTGTTAATGTGAGTGTATGGACCACTAAATGCCACATGCTACAATCTTTATAGATGCATTTACACAAATGACTCAAACACAGCCTTAGATAACTGACAGTAGGTGCCCAGTCTTTTGATATATGTGGGCTGGTGTTTGTCATACAAAAATGTCACAGACTAGTAAAGCGATGGGAGCTGCTGGTGGATGAATTACATTGGACTGGTAAGTTTCCATCTCTTAAGTCCAACAGACCATATGAAAATTTGAAAATATATTGTTTATTTTTGGAAATTGACTGAACCTTCCACAAAACCCCCAGGATTCTGCAGACCAGTGAAAAACTGGCCACTGGATGGGGGTTGGGACCCCAAAGCCTACTGGACTTACTGCATGATTTGGATCCAGGTTGGGAAGTGAGCAGTACCTGGCGACAGGAGAGGTGAGGATGGAGCAGGAACTGTGTTTGGCTATGAGAGAGGTGGGGGTGTGGGTGGGGGGGGGGCGGAGCATGGACTAGGGAAGGGAAATACTGACCACAAGTCATGTTTTGGTCATTCAGAGATGCTGAGAGACACTCATTAAGCATCGCTGCTGCACTGTTCACCTGACACTGTTCACCTGACACTGTTCACCTGACACTGTTCACCTGACACTGTTCACCTGACACTGTTCACCTGACACATTCCTGCTTCAAAACATTTTGGGGTAGTGACTGTAATCTGACCCTCTGGGAATAATAGAATATTAAACAGACCCTGCATCCTGAGTAGCACTTAACCTAACATCCATCTCGTGAGGGAATCTCAGGCTGGGTAAGCTACAGTTCCTTACTTGGTAAATAGATAAACAGCTTCCTGTTCATTCATTCTCATTTTACATCATCCACCATGTTGGGTCATTTCCTTTTACGCTTCGTACAGACAAGCGCTGAAGTGTCTACCACCTCTTTCCGACTGTTTTTCTCACTGGTCCTCACCAAAGAGTAGCTGCTATATTCTTCCCTCACGCTGCCTCGGCCTCCCCCGCCACTCCCTCCCCCGCACAGTAGGGGGCCATTATATTTAGCACTTTCACGCGACAATCGGGCCGCCGACGATGTCCCTCACCCGCCGCTTTCGGGAGACTTTACTCTATTTCTAACTCGCAAAAGTTGTTGCTGGCATTCAATTCCATCTTGGAAATGTTGCATTGTGACTATTGGCCGGCTGTTTATGCCTCGATGAGTCAGAAGGCGGCCATTAGGCAGAGAACCCGCCTAGGATTTTTTGAGCGTTTGTTTGTTTGCGAGGGCATTTGTGAAACAGGGGAGTGGGCGGGGTTTCCGGGGGAGGGACTAGGTGGGACTAAGAGCCCCTCTTCTTATTCGTACTTGGGTTTGGACATAATGGTCTGAGGCTTAAGAATGAGGTATGGGTTCAGTGTATTAGGCCACTGTGTATATGATCAGAAGGTTGTTGGTTCAAATCCCACAGTGGATATGCTGTGACTGTTACCTGTCGTTGCCATGTCCCCTTGCGTGAGACCATCACATGGTCTTCCTATTCATGCTGTGCTATTAAGAACCAGCCTTCCGCATGCCCCCCCCCCCCACACACACACATTCATGGGGAGTGACCTGCCACCCTTTCGAAATGGCCTGTAACTGGGTCGCTTTATCCAAAACATCTTGTGGATTTTCACCATACAGCAGAATATTTTTCAGGGATAACTTGTGTTCAGTACATTCTAAAGAGACACAACGGCTCATGAGACTCAACGTTCATATTACAAGCCCGTGTCCTTTACCACTGCACCCCATGCTGTCCAGTTAGTGTTATTTCAAACCTCTTCCCCATGTCATTCTAACCCAGAATGGTTGGCATGTCCAGTGGCTGCAGAAAAGCAGGTGAAAGGGCAGAGAGAGCCTGTATTGCCTGAGGCTGTGAGTGTTTGTGTCCGTTCTGCCCCACCATGAACAACAATGCAGCACTAATCTGTTCTGGCTAATAACTCCCTGCACTCAGGTCAAGACCAGCCACCACTCAAGGAGCTCTTCATTTAGAGAATGAAATTTTTATATTTTAGACATTTCAGAATATATCGCAACATATATGCTCTAACAGCCTTTAAAATAAGCGCCCCAATAAGCCTCACAATGTGTCTAACACATGCAAGAAAAGGTACAATTAACTCTTTACCGTATCTTTACAGTAAACACGGTGGTAAATATCTCAGTTAGCTGGATAAGTATATTTGATAAGTAAATAGGTCATTGAAAGATTGATTCATAACAGATGTAGCCATTTACTTGTCCCACAAAGATAATTAAAGCAAATATTGACTCAGTTGTACACGGGCAACGACGTCTGTTTTAAAGTAGTCAAAGGATTCCGGTAAAAACTTGAATGAATAACGGGAAAACTAAAGATCATATCAGCTATGGGAGAGCTGTCCGCTTTGTCGACGAGGGGTTTGACGCAATTAGGGGTGGGGCTTCTCGCCCCGATTAATTAGCCTGACGAAGATTCAGTAGATTCAGTAAAAGATTCAGTAAATGCCGCGCTTAAGGCGAAGCCTCCCGTCAATCCGTCCATCCTTCCGTGCTGCTGCTGATCCAAGAATCGAACCGGAACCTCTCTGATTGATTAACGATCCTTTCCCCATGCGGTGTGTGCGAATCATCCGGTACCGACTGAATGCCGCAGACTATCCTTTTACATTTACGCATTTCCACATAAAAGCTAAGGCGTGCACTTGCATCTGAGGCTGACAATGCAACGCCTTTAAATCACATTTGGCCTAATAACCACCTGCTCCATCCCCGAGGGCAAGGTGAGGATCGACCATGCATGGAGCGTCCAGCCAGGTGCCACCGTTTCGGCTGGGCGTCAAATCAAGCGAGAGGCACGATCGCGGAACACAAATGAACTATTAACTAACGGTTAATAAGCCCCCACATGCCCTTGTTTTTCTTTTATTGTGCAAACAGTCTCAGTTTTTTTCGAAACAGGTGTGGGAAAAGTGCTCCGGGCAGAATTCCCAACCAGTGATTTTACCTGCGACTATGTGGAAATGAGGGACACTGCCATATTTTTTACATCACTGTTTTCTTTCACAGTCAAAAGGAGACTGGAGTCGTGACGGAACATCAAACATAGCCCAAAGAATAGTTTCCAGCAGCTTACAGTATCTGGGGTAATAAGGCGGGTATTACTGGATTCACCAGTGGCGTTCTGAGTTCTCGGGCCCCCAGCTTCGCTTTTAATTTTGGCTTCACATTTTAATATATTGGCGTCAAAGTGCGTTTAAGATTGATTGCCTTCGACCATTACTGCCCCACATAATCTATATTTTCAGATGGGGTTCTCCGAGTCTGTCACGACGACAAACAGAAACAAAGCGCACGAAGTCGTGCAGTTACGCATATATCCATCCACCAGCACAAATGCCCGACCAGCATCTGCTCTCTGCAGCATCTTCTCTCTGCAGCCCCGAAACCTCCCAATAAAACTGATGAAATTCTCTGAAATCCACTGCCGAAGTAATCAACAGCAAAATGTTGCATACATTATATTCTATCATATATTATAACCCAATGAAATTATCGATGACTGTAATCATCATTGCATTCCAACATGTTTAATGTCCACATTTTCTGGAAAGTGTCTTTTGATAGCCTGCGTTTCACTGGAAGGAAACGCAAAGGGGACGGTGTTGTTTCCTGCGTCGGTATGAGCCGTTTAGCCAAAGTTAAAAGCGCGTCGTTTCTCAGCGGTGGAGATTACATTGGATGTAGATGTATTATAAGAAAGTAGAATTAGCAGGTTAATACCTTAAATTAGTCGTACATTCACTAACCTGCAATCTGTATGTGCGCAATATTCAGTGACATGGCACGAAAGATTTTCACGATAATGAGGATCTTTTTATTCAGTTTTCCCTGGTTTTAGGTTATATGCTTAGTTATGTAAGGAAGAGTGTAACTTAATATCAGAAACCTTCTCAGTGTAAGCAAACTGTCAAAAAAAAAAGATGAGAATTAAAAACAATAACGTTATTCATCGTTTCGCTTCCCGGGGGGGCTGGACAGCGCGGTGTGAGCCGGGGAAGGCAGCGGCGAATCGGGGTCGAGGGCAGGAGCGAGCAGCTCCGGCCGTCTTGCCGATAGCCAGCGCCGTCCCACAATGACGATCCCTATTCATGACTTTATCTTTTTTAACAATGAGAAACGGTAACGAGCGGCTTTTATGTGGGTGGTCAGAGAAAGTAAAGCGACGAACGAACGGAATGTGTCTCAGTGCATAGAGAGGATGCTTGTGGGGGGCTCTGTCCCAAGACCCGTTCTGCATCCACGTCATTCCTGAAAGATAAGCTGTGTCGGAGGAATATGAGAGAAGACATCGGAATGAGGGCTGACGCAAAGAGGGTTCTGGGGGGGGGGGTCACACAGCACTGGAGACGAACACACCAAGGCACGCACGTGCACACGCTCTAAAAATTGCATGAACATATACGTATATGGAGACACATGCTTGGATTAGGTCAACTTCATTGATTCGAGGGAGAAATTCTTGAAAACTTTATGTTCCACAGATTTGCTCAGAGTGCTAACAAGTACAGTCATTACACAATGGACCCATATTGCTTGCAAAAATACAATGCATTCAATTTATTCTCTGCTTATCCCCCCCCACACACACACGTGCACACACACATTTTCATTGCTGATTCTGCAGTACTTTTAAGCAACCCCCCTGTCTCTCAGCCCCTCCCTCACTCTCCATCCAGGTTCAAAGACGTGGGTGTTTAAAAGGCAAAACGCTACAGTGGCTGTGAGGTTGCCCAGCAACTGCCATTGGCCTCCCGGCCCAGTGTGGGGCACTCTCTCCCCCCCCCCACATGCTGCCAGGTGCTGGTAGCGAGGGACATGGTCCATCTGTCAGGTGTTCATACGGCCAACCCGTTGAGCGGTGGGGAGTGTAGGGGTTAAATTTTAGGGCTGTATCCAGAAGGTCATCGGTTCAGATTCCAGGAAGGGTTTGACTCCTGAGGCATGAGGTTCTTCAGAAGAATATCCAGTTATAAACACAAGTAATTTCAGAGTAAAACAACATTTAATCGACACTCAGAATAACTAGTCTCAGACCGGGGTCACACGTCTTACAGTGCCGTAAGCTAGCGAGGGCTTGTGGTACCAGCACAAGACACATCTGCCCAGCGTTCAGAAATCTCTGTCCCTTGTGCTTCATCTTGAGAGGAGAGGGAAAAAAAAGATTTGATTTGGCAGGAGGTCTTTAGCGAACAGTCATCTCCTCTGGAGCTAATTCTCATGCTTCTGACACAAAAGTGCTGTTCATCAGAAGTGCACTTTATTGACCCCAAAGGGAGATTCGTTCTCCTGATGAGTTTGTTCCGATGTTTGGTGTCACCTGACCGGAAGCTGCCTTCCCAGCCGGCCACACCTTCGGCACGCCAGAGAAGCACCAGCGCCGGCCGGTCCTGCTGCTATTGGGCTGCTTGTGCTTCTTCCTGCGCCACGAGACAAAGTCCACCATATACTGTGACTCAACTCCATCGCCGATGTGCTCCACAATGGAGGAGTCACTGGAGAACGCCTGTAGGAGGCGTGAGCTGGTGCTGGAGGTCTGTCGTGTGGGAGGTGAATAGGAAGGGAGACAGGACGCTTCCCAGTGTTGAACAGAACAACCGGAGAACACAGGCTTCATGCATCATCTCCACAAACAGCATTAATCAAATGAAAATCCTGTCTACTGGTTATCAGCTTTGGCCTCCTTCCCTCTTCCTCGGAGCCCAACTTCAGGTGGGGGTTGTGCTGGCATGGTAGGCCAGGGCAGGGCGGCCTCTCCATACCCACGGATCATATCTCGTTTTGGGGGAGCCCCACATACTCCCAAGCTAGCTGGCAGATAAAACTCCCCCATTTCCTTGTCGAAAGCCTGTTGGAGATGTTGGTCAGATGGAACAACAGAAAATACTGGGCTCAGTTTTGACCTTTCCTTGAGTTTTCTTGGACTGTGGAACAGGGACATTTACTGACAGTAACTGGGAAGGTCCTCTCTAATGCAGGCCATTAAAGCGTAAGTGTGTGTGCCTGTCAATGTACTTAATATATTTTGGGGTACTTCACCGTGTTGGACTCCATTTGTTATTGAATTTTGGAGGATTGGGGTCAGAGATTATTAAATTCATTAGGATGAGAGGCAATGAGTCAATGTCCCAGCAATTATTAATATGTACATAAGTGTTCTTCTGTCTGTGAGGGTGTATATGTCCGTTTCTGTCTGTGTGGCCGCACCCTCTCAACTGAGAGGCTTCAAACACTGAACAACTGCCCTGATGGTCCCATCCTCCGTCAATCACTGTAACATACTCGCCACACACTGGACAACCTGCCTGTTGGTCCCAGCCCCTGTCAATCACTGTAACATACTCGCCACACACTGGACAACCTGCCTGTTGGTCCCAGCCCCTGTCAATCACTGTAACAT
>JAABNX020000106.1:3958680-3969329 GCA_015163995.2 Mormyrus lacerda | reverse complement strand
GAATGGATCACAGTACAGGTTCAGTTAGCATCTAGCCATGGGATTTGAATGGATCACAGTACAGGTTCAGTTAGCATTTAGCCATGGGATTTGAATGGATCACAGTACAGGTTCAGTTAGCATTTACCCATGGGATTTGAATGGATTACAGTACAGGTTCAGTTAGCATCTAGCCATGGGATTTGAATGGATCACAGTACAGGTTCAGTTAGCATCTAGCCATGGGATTTGAATGGATCACAGTACAGGTTCAGTTAGCATCTAGCCATGGTATTTGAATGGATCACAGTACAGGTTCAGTTAGCATCTAGCCATGGGATTTGAATGGATCACAGTACAGGTTCAGTTAGCATTTAGCCATGGGATTTGAATGGATTTTGAATGTGATTTAGAGTCCTAAATCACAGAAGCAGGCACAGCCCATAGGCAGAAGGAATGCAGCCCCCAGTGGAAAAACATTTGCGAAGTTCAGTCAGCGAGGCTCATTCTGCATGTTACATTTATTTGTTTTGTTTTTGTGTTTTAAAATGAGCTGCGGATTTAGTGCTTTATCGGAGCTGGAGATAAGATCCCTGGTACTTATTAAAGACAGTGGCCAATGGCGACCAAACCCAAAACACAGTATGTTTTAGTGACGCACTGAAACTGTGAAAATGACTGAACTCTGATTAAAATCTGGAACTGAGTCCTGTTTCAGTTATTCTGGGTCAGCAGGCAGGGGCGCCGTAATGGACGGGGGGTGTTAGGACGATTCCAAAGGCCCCTGAGTGACAAGGGACCTAAAAAATATGAAATATAACTGGATTGATCTGGACTGGGGGGGGGGGCAATATGATATGCATTCAAGGGGCCCAAAACCATTAGCAGTGTCCCTGAAGCAGGTGACCCAGGCTGGAAAATGACAACAGGAGTAAAGTTTCAGGCTTAGCCACCCAAGCAGAAACACTTAGCGGGATGCGGGAAGTGGTCAATGATTAACTGGAGTTTCCTTCGAATGCATCTGTTGTTGATTTCTTCGAATATGTGTGTTATTCAGAATGCCAAAAATGCCTGCTCCCTAAACAGGTGCGGAGAGACAATGCTGTTAATTACATGTGCAAATACAGCAACCTGTACAAAAACCATGCTGGATTAGATAGGAGGACTTCTGTTTGGCCTGTTCGTTGTTTGGTTTATTTGTTTTGTTTGGCCTCTTTATTGTTTAGTTTGTTTGTTTTGTTTGGCCTCTTCATTGTTTGGTTTGTTTGTTTTGTTTGGTTTGTTCGTTGTTTGGTTTGTTTGTTTTGTTTGGCCTGTTCATTGTTTGGTTTGTTTGTTTTGTTTGGCCTGTTCATTGTTTGGTTTGTTTGTTTTGTTTGGCCTGTTCATTGTTTGGTTTGTTTGTTTTGTTTGGTTTTTTCGTTGTTTGGCTTGTTTGTTTTGTTTGGTCTGTTCGTTGTTTGGCTTGTTTGGTTTGTTTGGCCAATTCATTATTTGGTTTGCTTCTTTTTTTGATCTCTTTGTTCTGTTTGGCTTATTTGTTCTGTTTGCTAAATATATTTAGCATCTAGACAGTTTTCACAGGTTTGCTTGCTGTCTGGCGAAGCAGCTATAACTCCAGGTCTAAGAGATTGCCATGATTGTGATTGCTGGCTCCATATTTGGTGATCCCAGCATCACAGATACACACCACAGTGACGACAGTTGACAGAAAATGGTGTGATGAACAAAAAAACTGTGGCTGAGGTCAGAGGAGAAGGTCAGACTCAAGGTAACTAGAAGACAACAAGTTCAAAAATAACAGCTCAGAACAACAGTGATCTCCCTTTGTAGGTCTTGCTGACTGTGGTTGAGTTCAAACCCCTGAACTGAATACATGGCTATAGGCCCAAACCTGTCTACTTGTGGTTCTGTAGGCAAACGTGGGTCCTACCTGGTGCTAGACAGGAGTATCTACTACGATGGTTGCTGCTGTATCTGTGAGTTTTCTTTTTACATTCCAGGATGATCTCAGAAGCTTGGAAACTTGACCGAGTATAAATCGTCCTGTTGAAAGCAGAGTTAGGACACATTTTCTTAGGGGTTTTGCTAAACAACTACATCTGGAAAAGACCATTCAGCCCGACCAGTTTATTCAGCCGGGGAGGTGGGGCTCTGAAGCCAGTGGTGGGCGGAGCCTCAGAGAACCATCAAGCACAAAAGAGTCCCGTTATCTGGTCCAATAGGGTTAACCCGGTCAGTGATTGACAGCTTATGATAAATCCCACCGACAGTGGTCCTTATTTCTTAAAAAAAAAAATTTACATTATATGATAATTTACAGTCTTTCATACCAGCAAAACATGCAATGCTCCCCCTGGGACTCAAATCTACAGCTTACTGGGTAAAATCCCCCTCGCTGGAGATGCCTCCCCCACTGGATGGCTGCACATTGATGAGGTAGTATGCTCAGACTGATTGTTCATGCTGGTAATATCCTCCATTGCAATGAAATCTGGTCTCTGATCCAATCAGCCATCCCTTTAGTTTTCAAAGTCTGATTAGGTAGACACCCGTCCCTGTGAAGCTGTGGACGGCTTCTCGTTAGACATCACCCTTCAGGAAACATTTACGCTTCAGGCTTTGAAACATGGCATTAAAATAATTCCCAGAATACCGCTGTCTCGTGCAGATGTGGAATCCAGCGAAATCCGCTCGTCGCCCCCCGCTGGACTGGCTGGGGCTGCTCTGGTAGATCTTCAGTGCCGATAAGGCCCTTTTATAACTGCTTCTGCTCATTAAGCAGCAACAGGTACCATTTTCCTAGGAAGCGGCTTGTCAGATTTCTGTGAAGTCCCAATGTCACTCAATCACCCCCCCCCCCCAAAAAAACAGCCTGACTTCTCTGAAAGTTTGTGACCAGCCATCCAGTGATGGACAAACTTGCAGGTTGCTGGTCCTGGGAAATGACCTTGTTTAAGCACTGCAACGTGGGGAAAGTAGTGACGTAAACTTCTTGTTTTTATACGCCTCATTTCCTACAGCCTCTATCTATTTCTGACTTCTCCCTCGCTGGTGGTTCTTATCTCAAGATCCTATGTATGATTCTGTTGGACCAGCTCCCTCAGGACAGAAGTTAATGACAGGTGGAAAAAACAGCATAACCAACAGTTCCCAGGGAGAAGGAAGACCTGAAACGTTTAATATATCAAGACCTAACTGACTGTGTGTGCAAATGGTGCCTACAAAGTCAATGGGTTGGCAGCACATCTTGGGTTGTTCCCTGTCTTGTGTCCATTGCCTCTGGAATTGGCTCCAGACCCCGACAACCTTGCATAGGACAAGCAGGTATGGAAGATGGATGGAGGGTTAGGGAGCCCAGTGTTGCTCTCCTTGCTGATTATTGCAAGTGCGCATCTTAAGACACAGCGCAGGAGCGCAGATGAGACATGTGCGTGTGAGAGAGCACGTCCATCCTCACTCCAGTGCGCACGGCTGTAGGTTAGGGTCGACGGACTTTATTAGCAGCTGCCCAGTGCTGTAAGAGCCCTTGAACATAATGCCATTGTGTCTAAGCCAATCAGTGACGTGCTCAGGTCCCGAAAGGTGAAAAATTATCCGCTTGGGAAGGAGAGCATCATCGCGCCCATCCAAGCTCTACTTACATGTATTTATTTAGGAGATGCCTTACAGGTTAAGAGCACACAGACTCACCATGTGCTGCCGTGGCCTCAGTTCAGCAAACATTCGCCTGTGTTTTATTCTTAGAAGGTTATCCGTATAAAAATCCATTTTCGGTGACTTGTTATCTAACCAAGGTCATATGTTCAGGAAAGGAATCCTAAAAATAAAAACATTTGGTCTCAAGTGACACTAAATGGAGATGGGGATATAATTCTGTGATAAAATTAGTTAAAGAACAACAAATAAAAATAAAGCAACTGAAAACCACTAATGAGTGCAAAATGAATCATTTACAGTAAACGGGGTTTAATTATTCATGTGTTAAAATGTACAGGAAAAAGAGAAAGAGGGAACCTTTTGTTCCCAGTCATATTCCACACGTTACACTAAAGTAAAAAATGCTGTGTGTAAAAAGGAAAAAGAGTAAGTTATGGGGAAGCCTCATACGATGGCTTCCTGTCCAGCTGCCACCCCGTTAACAAGTTGGAGTTTGCAGTAAACACATATCGACACAAACACCCCCCACACACACACATACAAACACGCACTGTGTCAGCCAAGCTACCAGTAGGACTTAAAGAATTAGCTGTCATGAGAGTGGTCTGACTCTCGCGGCGATATGTGAGCTTCCTAACGAGAAAAATCATACAGCCGTCTGTCTTTGTACCTCCTTTCTTCACTCAGATTCTTTCTTTTTGTTTAAATGACACCCTCCCTCCTTCTTTCTCAATCTTTTATCCGGAACTAGTTCACACCGAGTCTGGGGTCTGCCCCAGGAGACGCAGGGCAGGAGCCCTCACTCACCATGGCAGGGCAGGATCTTCTGAGGGGCTGGGGGGCGAGGGGGGGGGGCAGGATGAGGGCAGAGCTTGCCTAGAGCAGCACTGGTCAAGGCTGCCTTAGACACAGCAGGAGGAAATCCACACAGGGGGAATTTGAATCCCCCCCATTCTGCAGGTGAAAGGCTGCCCGCCCCCCCAGCCCCTACACAGTGTGATAACACTCTAAGTAATAAGTTGGTGCCAGAAGCTGTCGGTGTCCCGCGTCCCAAGGAAGTCGGCTTCGTCAAACGATAAGACGCCAGCGATGACGTTTAGCAGGAAGCGGCCAGATCCCGCTCACAGGCAGAGAGATAAAGAGGATGGGCTCAGGGCCGCGGCGGTACGGCAGCGGGGTGAGGCCGGCCGCACGCACAAGGACGGGGCCGTCACGTCTGCTGACGCGCCGGGGAGTTTCGCTGTGGACGGGGGCCGTCTGTGCTCCCTTTCGGGTCTTTGGAATTCCTGCATGAATTTTAACTGAAATGTACATTTCATCAAAAGTCATAAAAATAAAGGGAAAGCAAAAACACACGTGTGTACCTTTTATTTAAATACAGTCATGAAAACATGAGGTCACCCCATTAAATATTTATGTCTGTGTGCATCTGTGTCTGTGTCTCTGTGCGTGTATGTGTGTGTGTGTGTGTGTGGTCCAGGTAAACCTTACCTTGTGGGGACCAAATGTCCCCAAAACATGATGAATACCTGTTTTTTACTTTATGAAGACCAGTTTCCTCTATTTTATAAAAAATCCAAGGCTGCAATGAAAAAACTAAAAATGAATGAGCGTTCCCCAAAAAGATATGATTACACAACTGTGTGTGTGTGTGTGTGTGTGTATGTGTGTACTCCATTACTCCCAGTTCTCTCCCACTTCACAGCTACTCAAATTTTCATCAGGTATTCTGGGATAGACACCTGTACACACAGGTAAGTGTGAAAGACATTCAATCTTCAGGATAGCAAACATCCATACAACACAGTGGTTAGTACAGTACATGCTACTCTTGTAGTAGGACAGGCTGGTCAACTGAATGACATATAAAGACACTTTTTAAACCCCCAAAGCTGGACCATTGCTCCCAGTCTCACACTCATGGCAAACTATATTAAACCCTTACAGGTGAGCCGAGGGGCGTGACCCCCTGAGCTGACTCCGCCTCCTTGAGTGGTGTGACTCCGCCTCCTTGAGGGGCGTGACCCCCTGAGCTGACTCCGCTTCCTAAACATCCATGCCCTCTCACTGCTCTTCACAGCAAGGTTATAGGTATCTGGAGTACGTCTGCAGCCACAGAAATGCAGCACACCATACCACATCAGGTACATGCTGTCCATTAAGTCACATGACTGGAGACAATCTTGTGCGGCACAAACATATTCTCAGAATCTGTGTGTATTTGTGTGACGACGCCGGGAGGGGAGAATGCGTGATCGTCAGGTTGGGAGCGGGGGGGTGATTCTGGGTGAAATGATCCTGAGGGGGATTTCGGAGGGGGGGGTCACTTGTCCGCTTGGTTTATTTAATGTGAGCTGATAGACATGTGGAGTTCCGGCCTTAGGGTGGGATGCATGGAGCAGCTCAAGAGCTAGTGGGGGGGGGGACAGGACTTTCACAAAACAAAGAGACTTAACATCCTATTTTCCAGAGACCCCCTCTGGCATCCAGAGCAGTTACTGTGTTTTCATGCAGAGTCCCAGAGATAAAGACAGACGGCCCTCTGTGTGCTGTGCTTTCCAAGATTGATATGCATTAATGCATATTTATGATGTTTTGCTGTTTAATGATTTTAAGGTAGTTTTCTGTGTCATTGTGTGACAGGCAGCGTTACTGCAGCAGGCAGCGAGGCAGCGCTCAGGAGCAGGGCAGAGAAAACTGCCGTCTCCCCAGCCATGCTGACAGCCTAAGGTCCCCTAGGTTTACCGTGGATCTAAAAGGACAGAGGCAGCATGGGAATTAAACCCCGCCCCCCCTGCAGCCTACAGGGCCCAGACTATCACTGTGCTTATTGTTTGCTGATGCAGAACTGAGGCTGATGCCTCCTTATAATTTTCACCGTGACCCAGCCTGATGCATGATCCCTTTAGAGATCAAAAGGCAAACGGACAAACCCCCCCACAGCAGGGAGACCCACATCCAGCCACCGTGCTCCACCACTGTGCCCCCCCCCCCCCCCCACACACACACACACACTACACGCACCACCCAAATTCACCCCAGCTGGCCCCATCTAAAGCATGACCAGGTTATCAGCAGAGTCTCCATCGTCAGGGATTCATTACCTGAGTCACTGGGGGCTGCTGGTCGGTTGCCGTGGTAACGTGAGCACGACACCCTACACCCAGACCTTTGTGGTCCAGTGGCACCCCCCTGCTCAAAATATCTTTTCCCATATCCATCTTCCCAACTGTTTTCTTTGTGGGGGGAGGGTCAGTCATGTAAACTACTACGTGACGGTCCCTAAGGGATCTTAAAGGTGTAGAGCTGGTCTGAGTCCTGCCACACTCCAGGTCACATGGGCAAAAGCACGAATCACATGACCATGGCTGACACACCATCTACTTATTCATTGTCACAGTGACTCAGACCCAGGGCCCGGCAGAGACCTGCTTTGTGCCCAGATCGGCCTTTTTCATGATAAACTGATAAATGCAATCAGACAGAGTGCAGCCTGTTCTGGTATCCCAGCGAGCAGCAGCCCTAAGTGCCGCGTTCCTCAGTCTCCCCGTCCCCTTTGGGCCCGGCGTTGGGCTACTTAGGAGGCGTTTTGGGTGCGATGACACACGGCCCTCTTATAGATTGACTGAGTACGTTATGAGTTATGAGTAACGCAGTGATTTTCGTGTCACCAAGCTGCATGTATAAAATGCCACAGATCTGTACGCATCTGTATGGGTTCATGTATAGCGTACATGTGCATATGAGTGTGTCAGTCGCATCACCGATGTCATGTCTGCGTTCTGAGCTCCGGCTCCGTTAGCGAAGACGCCAGATTTATCCAACTTGAACCGTACCTGGGCCCAACTCTTGAAGCGATTCCAGGCACTATTCAGCATATGGTGCAGTGCGGATGAGTTAGAGTGAGTGCGCCTAACAGCATGTGGCACTTAAACGACACTTTGACCAGCTGATGGATAGGCAAACCCCCCCAGCCCTAACCCCTAACCGTGAGCTGGGCCTTTGCATTGGGTCTCTCTCACACCCACCGCTGTGTGAGCCATAGTGTTACGGAGAAAGCAAACGCAGATCTCAGAGATTCTCAGCGGAATCTCAGGTCTGAGTGTGGAGAAATGTCCTGTCTCCTTCACCCCTAACTCTCCAAGATCACTAGCTGGCGCTCGCCCCTCTCGCCTGCCCCCATCTCTGTGCCGGAGCGCCCAGAGAGTGCTGATTTGCCTCTGACGGATTTGCCCCCCAAGCAGGGGCCTTAACACCATGGCAACAGTAAATACAGCAAAGGTGTCTTGAGAGAGCGGGAGAGTGATCGTCTGTGCCACTCGCTCTGCGTTTTGCCAGGTTAATCTCCCTGAAATGTGGCTATCAGGAGATGACCCCCTGCCTATGTCATGAACAACATACGCCTTCGTTTTCAGCATAAATATAATCGGTCATTGATTTCATCCAACGCTAATCTTACATTCAGAGCCATTTCGCAGGGCTGCTTTAGCGCTTAGCTGGGAGCGTCAAACCTTTTGACTGTGTCTGCAGAGAGTTTGCATGGATTTCACATTAGAACCTTGGGTCTAAAAACGCCCCAATAAGTGAAGTGACACCTTTAAGTTGTCCGTCAGTGTTTGTGTACTCTATCATGCACGGTGTCCCCTGCCTTGTCCTGTGTGGGTTAAGGTCACTGCAGAACAAACAGAAAAGAGAAACGCTGCTTGGAGTATGGGGTGCTGCTGAAAATGAACAAACCCCACCCACGCGATGACATCATCACGAGACCACACCCATTTCCTCCCTAAAAGCCAAGGTGACCAACTAGTCAGCTTGGCTAATGTTGTTTTTCAGTACGACATGCGCTCCTGTGAACGTGTGAACTTACGTGAACTCGCATCACCAGCTGGGCGGCCTAGTCATGTGACGTCAGCCATTATCCTGCCCTGATATGTGCCAAGGTCTCTTGCGTGCCACACTGGCCCCCAGAGAGCTCCGCCTACCCTGTGGCTCTGTGCCCTGTGGCGCCACAGAGCGCTGCTGAGCCACTGATACCCTTATCGCTTAAACGGGTAACATGAATGTCAGGGAGGCCTACAAAAAAGGCCATTAATATTAGAACCTTTGGGCAAAACGTACATTTTGTAATCACTGGGAAACACATTTTATATGGGAAGAGACATGAATCTTTTTTGAAATGCAGTTTAAAGGAGATAAATTGCTCTTCTCCACCGATCCACTATTCATGTCCTGCTGTCCAGCAACATTCCAACAGTTCTGCTTTGGTTTCTGAAACTCCTCGCCGTGCCAGTCCCCGTATTTCTCTGACACACACATTCCACCCAACCTGAGCCACCTTGGACGAGCTGTTGACTGGGCCCGAATGGGGTTAATTGTCTGTAAGCATCCATCTGTGCCGGTTTCCTCTCTCTTTTCAATGACGTTGTGCATCAGCTTTTCCATATTCTCCTGCGATGTGTCTGGAATGCATCTTCCCTCGTGTAGCCATGTCACGTTTCGTCCCAGTGACACGTGTGACTTCGTGCCTGGCTTAGGCACAGACTTCACAGCTTGACTCGCTCATGCTCCTCTTCTGTCACAAGATGGGGGTTTGAGGGGTACCCGTGACCCTTCCCCGCCTGCATTTTGAATTCCACCGTTGCCGTACCTGTATGTAAATCTCAAGCCACAGTGGCGTGATCCCCTCAGACCCCATGGCGCCCTGGAGCTCTCTGGGTGCTTTTATGCTCCCAAACTGCTCTCCCTGCCTGTATTTGAACAGCAGTGCCACATTTGGTCCCCTCTTCAATGGTCCATCAGCACAGACCCCCGGGTAATTTATTTACACTTCGCTATAGCAGGTTATAACATGTACGAGCACCTCTGAGCCCAGATCGGGTAGTTCCCCGTGGCGTCAGCGGAAATGAGTCTCCGAGAGCCTCACCCGTGCTTACGGAGAGACCGTGGACGTCATCCCCACCCGTCTGACAGACCAAAGATTGACTGCAGCAAAGGAGTGTTTGCGAAACACTACCTCCCCCCCACCCCACCCGTGATGCCCCACCTTTCCAGTGATGCCGACGCTGCCAATCACCTGCAGGGGGCTTAAAATTCCCTGAATAAGCCCTGAAAAACACAACAACCTCCATGTTTAGTTCATGCCACAATGGCATTCCTGCACCAGCAGGAGGCGCTGTTTCCTACACGGTTACAATCGCAGTCTTGGGGACACCAAAACTACAGAGCTGGCAGACACGGTACCTGGACACTTTTAGTGAAATTCTCACTGGTTTTTCCACTAGACCCTTGTCCCCCTGGGAGGCAGAGCTGGGACGCATTAAATGGAAATGAATGGGCCAAACATTTGGCATTAAAAAGCATTTCTTCATGTTCCTATCTCACTCTGCTCCTGGCTGAAGGCCAAGCTGAAAATCAAATTCCGCTTTTGGCTCCGCCGCACTGAATCATGTGGTCATGAAGCCATCGCTTGTGTGGGCAGCCCGGGATTAATGAGTAATAAAGAACAGGGATGTGGCCGTTCAGCTCATGAATATGCAAAGGAGATGCATTTATGTGAGGGAATATATTTATGCGCATTTAAAGACCTATTGTCCAGGGAGGAGCCTGTCTGTGGGTATCTGCTCCTCAGAGCCTCACACCGCTCCTCCCGTACCCTGCAACTTGTCTATCGTGATTGTACTCGTACTCATTTATCGTAATGCTCTTGCATTTCACAACACACTGATCAAGCAAAACATTAAAACCACTGACAGGTGAAGTGAATAACATTGCTGATCTCATTGCAATGGCACCTGTTAATGGTGCCGTTATATATTAGGCAAATGAGCAGTCAGATCTTGAAGTTGATGTGCTTGGAAGCTGGAAAAATGCAAGGATCTGAGCCAATTTCACAAGCGCCAAATTGCGATGGCTAGACGACTGGGTCATCCAAAATGGCAGGTCCTGTGGGGTGTTCCCAGTATGCAGTGGTCAGTACCCATCGAGTGAGATTCGAGGATGGCCAACCGGTG
>JAABNX020000106.1:3948189-3958283 GCA_015163995.2 Mormyrus lacerda | reverse complement strand
TGCCTACAATGCGCATGTCAGCGTCAGAACTGGACCATGGAGCAATGGAAGATGGTGGCCTGGTCTGATGAGTCACATGATGTTACATCATGTGGGCAGGACACCCACTCCGGGAGCAATGGAGGGTAGAGGGTCTTGCTCAAGGCCCCAACAATGAAATGTCTCTGGGATCCGTACTAGTGATCTTCCAAACACAGTATCCTAGCCCACACATAAGGAGGGTGTGTCCGGGAGGGTGTGTCCGGGATTCAAACCCGGAACCCTGAGACTCATACTCCTCGGGGCAGCTGGGCCCGAGTCCAGTCAGAGGAGATGGGGGGTGTGGGGGGGAGGGGGTGTGTGAACTGAGGAACTGCTCCTCCAGATCCCACAAGGGGACTTTCTGTTGAACCTTTGTATGAGGCATTAAATCTGAAATGATTTCGTTATTGAACAATCAATGTAAAATATGTGTTAAATAAATACATATCGAGCTTCTGGGGTAAATACACCTGGAGGATCCCCCTCAGTTTTTATTTAGCAAGTAAATGACAAAAAACGAGCTGATGAGATGTTACTGTAAATGTACTTAAGGGGAAAGTGCAGGGCAGCTCAGCTCATAACTGAGAGCTGAGAATCAGCGAGTGGAGTGGAGGAACCTGCCGGTCTGAGCTGGGTGTGTCAGCACCTCACACACGCCTGCCTTTCCTCCGACTGAGAGCCCGCCCTGTATTTAAGAGCCAGTGTACAACCAGCTCCACTTTCCTGGTGTTCCATAGTAACACCTTCCAGACATCGACGAGTGACCAGGCAGAGAAACGGACAGACCAGACAGACCAGAACCTGGACTGGGACAGGGGGGTGCTTATCGGGTCATGTGACTGCCAGCTGATGTCACTGATAAGGAAGAAGGGTCTCGGGTAGGAAGGATGGAGATCAGCCACTCCGGCACTAGGAAGATGCGTGGTCCTGTTCCTCTGCGTGAAAGCACCGTACCGGAAAGGCAGGTCGCACTTGACTGAAAGCTATTTTACTCATTAAAAACTCCCCTGACAGCAGGCAGGTGGGGGTCTTGCTTTCAGTGGGGTTCTCAGCCTCCCCCCCCCCCCAAATAGCCAGCGACAGCAGCGTCACTGCATCGCATGAGACTGCAAGTCCCATCTGTGGGAATATAAGCAGACAAATCCCGTTTGGCCGCTCCCGTCTGTCCCCGTGCCGCTCGGGGCCCATCCGGGGCCCATTCGGGGCCCATTCGGGGCATCCCGTAAGCCCGCTGGGACTCTGCAGCAGCCAGCGTGTGCGTCAGCCTCCACGCCCCAAGGGACGAGGCACGGCTGGATGTCCAGAGTTGCTATTTCTGTCCCGCTTCCTGTGCCATGGGGTCAGCGTGCTGAGGAGGAGCGGGGGGGGGGGGGGCACAGCATGGGGGTCGCCATGGGGACCGGCATCTCGTGTACTGACTCCACATTGGTCACCTGCAGGAGTCTGATTGTAGGGGGCACCGTTGTGAATGCTGATTATAAAATGTTCTGCTGACCCTGGTAAACACCCTGGTAAAGTGTAGCTCTGAGTCAAACTGCAGCTGGGGCTGCAGGCCATGGACAGACCAACTTCAGGAATCCCTGTGCATTAGCAGGAATTCTTATGAGGCCGCAATTTACCAGTGATGTGTGATAAATATTACATTTATATTTCTTATACAATATTTCGTATATACTAAAATTCAGTTTACTTTTAATGTATGCATTGTATGAGGACTTGATACCTGGTTTGCTGTAAATACACTAAAACAGAGCGCGAGGGCCTTCTATGCCGTCATGGCAGCATACTGCCATCGTGTGGCAAGAAAAGGAAAGTTGTCGGAGGTCGAGAAATCTGAATAAATTCGAACGGAATAAACAAACCAAAGCTGCCAAAATATTATAAGATGACAAAGAGAATTATTGAGTGTGCAATTATTAAGTCGAAAACTTTCAGGTCCTGGAGTGAGACGGGTGGCTGAAATCCTGTTAAATGTGGTGAAAACAGTAGGTCGTCAAAAAAGTGGGGTATCTTAAACTTATTGGGGTGAGGGGACGAGTCCCCACAATACAACGACCGCGAGACGGCAAATGGGCTAAAGGCCGTAAGACCTGACACCTATGCATGCATACAAACACATTCGAGTACATGCTAGGATGAAAGCAACGGAGGATCGCAAAAGACCACTAGGAAATTAACTGACTTTGATGAGTCAAATGAAATAAAATTCTGGGTTCCCGGAACCCACGCCAGCCCCAACACTCGGGTCGGTCGACAAAATTAATATCATGAAACGTTTGTGCAGATAGTTTTATTACATTTTCCACAGGTAGTTATCCCTTTTTAACTATACATTGTGCTGTTCTTGTACAGCAAGCACCATAAATACAATCTGTGGACAAAACAAGAGCACCTCCTGCTACGGCCAAAAACCATCTGAAGCTATAACGCTGGTGACAGGTCCTATCCCGCAAAAACAAAACAAAACAAAATAAAACGACAAAACAGATTCTGATTTAGTAACGGATTAAGAGGTGTTAAAATGTGTAAAACATAAGGCACGTGTCCTAAACACACGTGAGAATATTGTAGATACAGAACATTATGAGGTATGCGTCGTTTACGCATGAGTTTGTTCTTTGCAATTTCTCATTCATTATACAGTGTTATCTTAAAATCTGACTACATGCACAATGTTGCGTACAAAGTACCTTGCACTGTTTTTAAGGATAAAAAAATAAATCCCTATATTTAGTGACAGGCCACTTAGCACCGCTAAAATACGCATTAGACGTTTAATTTATATATTACACACACACAAGCATGTTGGGACGTAAAGAGCATGCCATTTTGCAAGAAGTGATCATCTGTTACCCCTCAGCAAACGGTGCATACAAACCTAACCGCATGCATTACACTCCCATGGAGAGGAGCCCTGTGCACAGGGCGTACACACATTGCATTTACACCCGGCTGATAGACGCGCCCCCTATCAGTCACTCCAGTGGTTATCAGAGCAGGGCGCGGTCCTGTGTGAGGGAGGAGTCTGACGGACCACGCCCTCGGGGAGGAATGACTCGAAACCTTGGGGCGCGCCCTGTTATATAGATTGCGCGCACAAACAGTAAAAATCATGTATATATACATATATATATTGTCAAACGAAAAGTTTTGTTATTAACTCCTAATATGATGCTCCTAAAACAACGATTTTACCGCTCTACCAAATCAGCTGGCACAGCTACTTCGGGAAACATATTTGAAATGCATAAAAAAGAAAAAAACTCTATGGCAGTGTGCGGTTAATTGAAAGGACAATACAAAAACAACAGTATCAGTGTCAATAGCTAATTTTACATACAACCAAACAATGAATACAATAAAATAATCCTGAGGTTTCGCGGTTTCTGTGCGTTCACGTTCCGACTTCGGTGCCATAACGCTACGCTGGCGCAAAAAAATTGGGGTTTGTTAAAAATAAATTTTAAATTCATGTAGTAAAAAAACCTTTCAAACTGTAAGTAACTTTAATTAACAATTTAAAATTACAATTAAAATTAATAAAACTACTATGGAAATTCTGTGCCACTATTAGGGGTAGTTACGTTTTTAATTAAATCCGTGGGGCCGTTATCTCCCTTGAGCTGAAGGAGTTTTACTTCGGCTCCCCCTTGTGGTCTGAAATGTAAATTTCCTTCCCAGCAAGATAAGACAAGTCTCTGCAGGCTGAAGTGGTGGGCAAGTCGAAAGGAGAGGCGTGCAACAGAGCCCGCGTGCCGAAAAGTAATTTCTTTTGCCCGAAAACGCTGTGAATAAATTATATTTGCGAAAGAGAACAGAAATTTACCAGCTATACAATGAATGAATGTAATTAACAGATATTTATAATCAAATGCCTGTTTCATATTTGTTCATATAGTATGAGACATTTTCTATTCTTTTTTACACCTTCTGCTATACTTCCAGAAACCGGAAATTGCACGTGTGGTTCCATCTACTTTGCCACACTCTCTTCCTGTTGACACACCCAGCTTTTGATACCCACTAATCTGTCACCAAACCCACTAATATTTCACCCCGCTCACTATCAATTCACCATACCCACTACTCACATCTCAGATTAACGGGGGGGGGAGAGATCACAAAACGACACGTAATACACATTGTGAGTGTGGGGTTAAATATTGTGATAATAAATGGGTATGTTCAGATCGAGTCGACACGTGTGAGGCAGCATAAACAGAGCACTACCCTTGGTTTACTGACTGATCACTCCAGGGCAGCGTCGTTGTGAGAATCAGCGCCACTTACCAAACCTTTTTGCCAGCCACTAGTTCCCTAGCTCAAAAAGTAACCAAAATGGTCCAACCCTCAATTGTTTTCAAGTTGTATCACTAGATGTTTACATCACAAACAAATTACAGCGATCCGCTGAAAACAGGCGATCAGGGATGTGTATGAAACCAACCCTGCTAGGATTCTCCAGATGTGGGTCAGGTGACCTCTACGTCTAGCATGCATCCGTGCAGATGACACTACACAAGACAAACCGGCTCCATTTAAAACTCCAGTCCTTGGGGTAGAACAGGATGTGCCAATCTCTTCCATGTTACCTGCATAATTGGAATCATTAGAGTGACCTCATTGTGTGCCCTACAATGAAAAGGTATTATTCGTAGACAGGATGTTTCTGACAAGGGAGATCTCATGCAAGCAGGTATGCTCAAACCATGGTCCTCCAAGCCTGAAGAGGGCGCTGATTTTTCATGTGACCTGAGCTGTAACCGGCTTCAGTAAAGGAGCTGCCCCACCCAATGCTGCAGGTTAGGTGCTTAAGTATCTTTTAAAGCCAAACTCAGTCTGAGGATACCTGAAGGCAGAGTCCATTTCATTTCAGAATCATCACTATTGCTAGCTATCGAAATGCCATCTCAGATGGGGCTTTTGTTTTCTTGCGTTTGAGTTACGTTAAACTAAAACAGAACAGAAAGTTCTACTAAACTGCCCATCTGAATGCCCTACAAGGTCACACTTGACGGTGTGTGACCTTCAACACAGACTTTGGGGTGGGGGTGCTCAAATCCATTTTGTGCGCCTACAGAAAAAAGATTATCAGTCCTGCATCCACGACAAGCAGAAGTCCAACTGGAACAACCCTGTTCTTCCAGCAGGGACAAGGAGGATTCAAGCATGGAAGTAACCAAATGCCACTCGACCTCAGCAGCGCAGCACATGAAGAAGGTGCTTGCAGTGGACTTTTCACTAAGATAATGCTCAATATAGGGCTGCTGCGTAAAACATCTCCAGCCAACGTCTGCCCAGGTCAACCAAATCTTAACTTCCAATTATGCCAAAGGATAACAAACAACTGTGAGCACTATAGGTCAGACTAAAATACTCACTCAAATGAAGCTCCACTCCCACGTTAGTTTTTTTTGTTTTAGCATTTTTAGCATTGTTAGCATTTTTTTGTTTAGGACTTGGCCGTGGAGGTTTGAATTCTGGAATTTCACATTTCTTTTAAATATCCAAGGTTACAAACCTGTATCCAGGCAGGTGGGATTTGGGACTAGAACCGACAATGATCTCTCTATATCATTGCCGACTAAATCAACGCTTTGTTCAATTGATGTGTCTCCGGGCCGTGGGGGGGTTATGAAGGTCAGTAGCTACGCTTGCTCTCCAAGACGGCACGCCAGTCATCGTACCAGGAGAGCAGGCGACGGCGGGAGGGGCAAGGGGGCAGGTGCTTGTTGTGGCAGGCAGTGAAAAGAACATGCTCCCAGGTGGGGTTGGGTTCAACGCCTTCAGGGGACAAACAAAAAACACTGTCAATCCAATCATCTTGTGATGCTGAGAATCACGTGATGATGATCATCAACTTCCTTAGTATATTATTTAAGCCTTTTATTTCTGATCACTATTCCAAATGAACAGATTTTAGATATGGACATTCTTTGTGGCTTGTGGGAGTTTTACACAAAAATGTTTTGATGGCGGAAGGAAAAATGACTGGTTCAGAGAGACAACCAATCAGATTGTAGAGGAGGTGGGTCTAAACAACTACAGGAGGTGGGACCAAGACATTTGACTGGTTGATTCCACTTCCTCTATTTACTTGAACCGACCTCCTCTACAATCTGATTGGTTGTTTCTCTGAACCAATCAGTCTCCTTCTGCCCTCAGAACATTTTTGTGTAATTTAAAACTCCCATTGGCTTCTTTCTATAGTGAATAGATGAGTTAACCAGAGACTATGTAATTACATAATATGTAATTTAACTTCTGACAAAGCAGTTCCCCTCTGGATGTAATGATCCACATGCAGGCTCACCAAGAATGTCTGGCTTGTCGTCGATGAGCAGGTCCCCGGACACCAACGTCTTGTCCCTGGTCAGTATGGTCTGCTCCACAAACTCCCAGCCAAGGTATTTCTCTATCCAGGCATACTGGGGGGGGTGGGGGGCTCCATTCAGAGCTGTCTGGGGGGCCCCGGAGAGCACCCGCGTCCCACCTGAGAGCAGATTTCATTGTTCACAATAGTCATATCCTCTCTATCATCTGATCGACATTGTGCTCGGACGTCTCAGTTTATTTTTTTTCTTTCGGTCAACAATGACTGAGTGCAAACATAACATTCAGAAAGCAGCAATCACTTCATAAGCAAATGGGAGAATATAAATCGTTTGGGGAAAATAACAGGTTATTTGACAATTGTGTAGATGGATAAAGACACAATGATTCAACAGAAATTTGACTTGGATGACCTGGTCGTGGCACAGATCTCAGAACTTCCTCCTGAGACACCTCTGAGGCTGATAGCCCCGGACTCACACTGCACAGATTAACCTGAATCTCTCTAAGAGGCCACACTACAGCTCATGACAGTCAGCCTCAATCTCGCTCCATCCAATCACCACGAGAAAGAGAGGGATCTGGAATATTCCTAAAAGTGAGTAGCCATGGCAACATAGGACATACAAACATGCATTCAGGCACACACACGTGGTTACACTTTCTTATACCAAAGCTACTTCCTGTAGAAAACTGCTATTTTCGTATTCCACTGCTATAATCTGACATGTTCACATTTAAGCCAACCTACAAACTGTGAAAAGTGCTTCCTGGAAAGTTTAAGAACTGAGTTATAAGAATTATTTATGTATGTTATAATTCAGTTTATGTGTATGTGTATGTGGTTATTCCTTCAAAGCTGAAATGTGAGCTACAGGCTGGCTTCTGATTTGGTTGTTACCCAGGCGACCAAGTAAAAAACAGCATTAAATATCACGCTCCTTTTAAAGGCCATGCTCCAGTCAAACGCGTCTGAAGGCCACGGAACACGCCGGCAGATAATAATAATCCATAGTCTTATTTGCTGCGAATACGTGGAAGCCCCGCCTGTCAAGTCACCTGACAACGCGTCCTGAGCCTCAAAGAAGGTGCTGAGGCCCCCCTTGACGTAGGCCAGGCTGCCCTCGTTCTTCTTGTTGGCCTGCTTGCGGAGGTTGTTCGCTGCCACACGTAGCTGCTCGAAGCTGAGGAGCGAGACGCCATGTAAAAGAATGAATGGATAGACCGAAATAAGAGAGACAAGAGAACAGACACAAACAGAGAAATGAACAGATGGACATAGAAACAGACAGACCAACATAAAAATGAACAAACAGAAGAACAAAAGTGTTTTAGCAGAATTACTTCATTAGTCCATACAGATGGCAATTACAGAGACAGAGGCATACATTTACATTTTAAGACACAAACATCAGTAACATTTAGGTTTCCAATCAGCGCTCGATCAGTACAGATGAAAAGCAATAACAGACAGGATGTTTGGGGACCACCCACGCCCAGGAGCTGCCATCTTTGCTGTGACATTTAGTCATCCCTTCAGAGGTGGCAGGACTATGATGCAAACACGCACACAATCACACACACATGTAGTGAAAGCCCCCCCCACGCGCTGCAAGAGGTGCAAGTGAGAGGGTGGGAAAGACATTACGGCGGGAGCAGCGGCGTCACCTGGTGGTAGAATGGTTCTCGATCAGGTACCATGTGGCCGAGAAGTTCTCGCTGGTGAAGTCTCCACTCATGTTGGGAAACATGCTCTCCAGGTCCATCTGAGCCACCTTCACTCTAGGAGCAAGAGGGCAAAAGTGAGACAGGACAACTCAGGTTAAGTTTGACATATGGAACATTCTAGACCCAGTCAGAGCTGTTGTCAGTTAAGGATGCTGGAGACTTTCAGCAAAATGTGCATGTCGACACACACACACACACACACACACACTTTCCCTAAAAACTGGGGAAAGGACCCTATAATGACCACAAATATCCTAATTAAATCATGACTGCATTGTTTGTCATATGCTGAAGCTGCCTGATACCTGCTCATATACGTCTGCATCAGTGGGCATTTGACACCTGACAGGGCTGTGATGCACCCTGTCCTCCAGCAGGGGGTGGAGTAGGACTAGCCAGCCCCACTGAGGCCACCTCAGCGTGGGAAGATCCTGGCCTCTCCCTGGAGCCTGGGCGGCGACGGAGCGCACACAGTGGTCATTAGAGAACGCGGCGGGTCCTCCTTCATGCTCAGTTTGATCCGCACTAATGACCCATGGGCAACGAGAACTTGGGGAGCGACCCTCCCCAAGCGGGACGTCACAAGACTCAATTAGGGCTTGCGGCACGTCAGCGTCGGGCGTGGGAAAGGGCTGACGGGGTGTGCGGCTGATCGTATCGCCGCTAATGCTCCCGCTAATGCACACGCTAATGCTAGCACTCACGCTACCACTAGCGCTGCTTCCTTTTCAGCCACAAGGCGTGATCCGCCCCACCCCCAACTGCGGCTTCCTCAGTATGTAATGTGAAATCTGCTGCCCCAACAAAGCCCAATTTTTTTATCCAAAGGGATAGACATTTATATGAAGGTAGAGTCAGGTAGTCCCTGGAGCAATTGGGGGTTAAGGGCCTTATTCAGGGGTACGACAATGACATCACTCTGCTGATCCTGGAATTCGGCAACACAGCTTCTTGACCTGCTGCACCTATTTACAAAGAAGTCTCTGCATAACTGCTTCCATTTCCCCTGAAAATAACAAAACAGGCATTTCTGTGAAGAATACTCTGGAATCTCTTTTTTTTCCCCATTAACAGCAAATATACAAGAAGCGCTCCAGCAAAGGCATCTCCGTGGATACCCGCACCTCGAAGAGCCAACGCCACCCAGCTGCGATCAAACGCACACGCCCCCGTCAGGCTGGGCTGACATGGGGGGATTCAGGGACGAGGTGGAGGCGATGATGGGGGCAATGTGGGGTCATCCTCCACACCAGTCAGCTCATTTACACGCTGGAACAGCTTCAGAGGAAGACGGCGCGTTTCAAAAATGCTCTTCTGAGGCTGAGTGGAATCACGTCAGGCTTTTTCGTTTCTAATCATCAAGGTTTTTCCGGACGTGGGTCAGCTTGGTGTGTGATGAGATCTAATCTCTCCTGCCAAACGCCGCGATAACGAGGAAGTTTTCAGAAAACCACAACGGCGCAGCGGGGCAATCTGTCAAGGAGCCGAAGCTCCAACACGCTTAAACAAATGAGATCCGATTGGCCTCCCAGATGGAGCAGACCGGATGAGTCACAGATCGCCCGGGACGGATTCCGTGTATGTTACGACTCCCAGCTGCTACGTGGAGCGAGCGGACGGGACATCAGCTGAAAACAAACAAGCGACCAAACACATGTAAATGAGTTTAAAGAGAACCCACTATAAACGGGCAGTCTACCACAGCACGAGAAACAAATGCTGGGTCTGTGTCACTTCCCAGAAAGTGGGGACAAAGAAAGCGACCCTGTGTTCATAAACACATGGACCGCCACAACCATATCACGGCGGGTCGGCACTGGGGGGGGGGCTCCTACGGCCTGGCCCACGGTGCCTTTCCCGTGAGTCATAGAGCCACGGTGGAAAGCGGGACACACAGCAAGCATGTGGTGTGCAGAGGGGGGGCAGCTCGGACTGCAGTCCCGCCCTCATTTTAGACCTGCTGCAAACAACAAGGCAGCTGTCTGGATGGGGGGGGGGGGGGGGGGGGGGGG
>JAABNX020000106.1:3924727-3937957 GCA_015163995.2 Mormyrus lacerda | reverse complement strand
AATGGTACAGTTGTGATGGGGGTATGTACAGTTGAATAAAGTGCATGAATAGTGCATGAATACTGCACAACAGTTATCGCAATAAAAACTAGATATCATTGCATCTCTGCTGATTGCCGGCAGTCTGGATTCGCTGAGATGCGCATTTGGTCCCTTAAATATGAAAAGAGGTTCATCTTTGCTCTTTGGTTGGTGATTCTGGTAACCAGTCACTTGTCGACTCCCTCCCCCATACAGACCTTCTTAACGCTATCCTTGCAAGACATGGCGAGTCGAGTGCAGCTGTCGGGCCCCCAGGAAGCAGAGGAGTATGTGCTGCACATGGTGAGCATCAGGGGGACGCGACCCGCCCCCCCCCCGGCTCGGTCGTCCGACTGTGTCCGCAGTAACGATGTTGGGTTGGTATGACGAATGAGGGAAGTACCATGGTGATCGTGCAGATTAGTATTATTATGATCTGCTTCTTTTTTTACAATATTTTTTATCTTTTTAAAAGCTAATCTTCATATCTAACAGAAAACTCTTCGATGGCAGTTCTGTTACTTTGCACTTTTAAATCAGCTTTGAGTGTTTTTATGTGGAATCTGGTGGGACAGGCAGTCCGTGCTGGTTTACCACTGTCTCTCCCTCCCACTCCCCCACCCCCCCTTTTTTTTTTAGATTGAAGATGGTGAAATCTACGCCAGTATAAACCAGAAAGATGGTATGGTCTGCTTCCATGACAACCCTGAAAAATACAACAACCCTGCGATGCTCCATAAAATTGACCAAGAGGTGAGCCTGTTCGCAAATAAATGTCTTGAACATCTTCTGAATATAAATTTGGTAAAAAACCTCTGGGTCCTGATTGGTTTTCTGCTTCAGACCTGGGTCCCGATTCATAAATTATCTCTGAGAATCTCTTTTGCTGAAAATGAGTGATGCAGGTTTTGTCTTTTCGTTTGTGTTTTTAGAATAGAACCAGGAATGCAGTATCATGAGTGTGATTCCCAAATTTACAGAATTCCAAGATGTAGCTACTAATCTGTCCTTCAGCTCTTAGTCAGAACTGTGGCAGAATGGGTACATACACACGTGGGGGGGTCTGGGTGGGTGTATGTAGCTGGTTTTCCTAAGGGCCACGACGGACTATAGAAGCAGCTAACAGATTATGCCTGAGTACACAAAGCAGACTCCTGCAGCTCAGATGGTGTCTGTGCAGATTTTGCATGTCCATCGCTAGCAGGTTGTTTGTTTTCTCCCTAAAAGAAATGATGTCATGTTTGGGAGAAGCACAGGCAGTCCTCAGCAATTATAAGCCTTACATATAAGGGTTATATCTTTGTGTGTAAGATCTCCTTGGAAACAGCCGCTCTGTTAATAATCTTTGTTATAGGATAATTGATAATGATAGATTTTTCTTCTTTGTATGTGTGTCTGCTGTGTGTTTTTCTCTCCTGCTTTCATCAAAACAAAACACCCTCCCTCCTTCCCTCCCTCCTCCGTCTCCCTTTCTGCCCCCCTCCCTCTCTGTTTCCCTCCCTGCCCACACAGATGCTGAAGTGTATACAGCTGGATGAGAAGCTAAAAGCCATGGATCAGGAGATCACTGTAAACCCGCAGTTTGTCCAGAAGGTGAGGTGTTTGAGCCAGGTGGCTAGGGGTTCGTCCCGCGAAAGCAGGCTTTTGGAGCAGAAGCGGCAGCTTCTAATCCTGCGAGGTGACCATGCTCTCGTAGCCCCTGAACGGAGAGCTTTACGATGAAGTTCATCCAGTGAGAACGGCAGGAACGGCATGTAAATCCGTAGCACATGTGTGCTCTTATACAAAATCAGTCACATTTCTAAGCAGCTCCATTCACATATTTTTATATTCTAAGAGTTAAACTATTTTGCTTTTGCGTAGAGGATTTAAAAATTATTTTTATTTTTGCAGACCATGAATTGGAGTAGAGGCTGTTAATATTTTGATTTATTAACCCAAGTGTAGTGGGCGTCACGTTGCAGTCATTTACTAGGTGACGACCACAAACCTAAGCTGACATTATTGTATATAATATACAGGTACTGTTCAGCGTACTATGGGGTTACGTGCTGATCATCTCGTCGTAAGCCGAGTATGAATGTGATATATATCATATATGATTGATAAACAAGCAAATAGCAATAAATAAATACATTGAAATAAATATGATAAAGTAATTTATCATAAGTAATTTGGGGTGTAAAGTTACACAAACATCACGGTTCAGTACGTTTCCGGTACAGCAGAGTAAAGAAACAAACCTAAATGCTTCTTTTTCCCTTTATTAAACAGTAGTTTACTTAACAGAAAAGTCTTTGTCAATACTGATGCAACCTGCTAAAAACTAAAATTTTACTTGAAAGTAAATCATAATATTTTCTCAAGTAAATAAAAAATAAAATAAATATCCATTACGGTGCACATTTAGAAAATGAACTGTACCTGATCTGTACTGTATTCACATTAACCGCTTCCAGCTTCACATTGGGACGTTCGCGCTCATGTAGCGACGCGGTTTCATCCGCCCCTTTCCGAATGTCGTTCGGGGGAAACACACAAACACGCAAAGGTTCCTCGTTTGCTGCGTTCCTTCGGTACATTTGCGTACCGGACCAAAAGACCCATACTGAAACTTCGAATACATGTACCGTTACACTCCTAGTACTGTCACTGAATAAGAAAGTAAATAATTTTAACTACCTAAACAGTTGAATGCTAATTAAATGAATACTTGCTTATTTTGGTAACAAAAAGGAAAAAACACAGCACAATACAGTGTTAAACATTGTATGAGATGTTTCCACCCACGATGGCTACAGAGATTGGAAACATGACCGAGTAGATGCTGCCGTCACCCTGTATCAGTAGAAAATATCGTTCGGGATTTCGCCAGCCTAGGAACAGACTGAAATTAAAAGTTTGATGACTACAGAATGTGCATCGCTCTCGTACCATGGTGAAGTCGAACCAATCAAGGAGCATCAGTATAAAACAGAGACCAGGAAAAATTATAACAGACCTGTGAATGGGTGGCAGGTTTCCCAGTCTACCCAGCAGCACTGGATCCAGAGTTCACTTCCAGTATCTGCATTCTGTCTTTATGATAAATCTTGATCTAAACCGGTTTCAGATCTTATATATATGGCTTATTCAAGGATAATAGATGCTTTTTAGGGTGTTTCCAGTATGGTTCTTGGGGATCCACAGACAGTCCTTGATTTGGGAGCTAGCAGGGAGCAAAAATGTGAACTGTCTGGCAGGGAGCAAAAATGTGGACCACCTGTGGGTCCCTGAGGACCAGGCTGGGAAACACTGGGATAGTTAGACAAAGGTTATGGACACCACCTACTAGTGTAGCCTGCCCTGGTTTCAGTTAGCTGTACACTGTCACTCGTCCCTCTTTACCTGTCCTGTTCTTTTGTTGGGTGCCATGATGCTTTTGGTTTGTTGGTTCTGTTGTTGGTTTCGTCATTGTGCCGAGAGCCTAAGTGATACAGACCATAATTCCCACCCTATGTTTCCCATCGCAGAGTATGGGATCGCAAGAGGACGACGTCGGAAGCAAGACATCGAGCTACTCTTGAGGGTTTTTTGTTGGTTTAATTTTCGTTTCGTTTTTTTTTTTGCTTTGGTTTTTTGGAGGAAACGCAGTCTCAGATCAGATTCTTGTAAGAAGATCGTTTTTAAAAGGAGGGAAATTCTGTTGAGCCTGGACGTTGTTCAAGAAAACACAAAGTCACACAATGTCTCGAGGAAAACTAAACAAAGTTTGTCAGTGTTTTATTTATCAATGTTCAGATGGAGGCCTCATTGCCATAAAATACGAAAATAAAAAAACTGGACTTATTTGTTCAAAAATAACTGGTGAAAATGTTTTTCACTTCATTTTGGTTGGTTTATTTGACTTACTATATGTCTAATCAGTGAAGAGGAATAGTATGAAAACGCTACGGTGGTCTGTATATGAAAAAGAATTTCAAATTAAATCAAGAGCATCGGAAGTAGGGAGATTCACTCCAACCAAAGATGACGAAGATGCTTTTATCAGGGCAGAACAGATTTTCTTTCAGCCTCTAGGGGTCGCCCGTGATTTTGCGTGTAATGATGTTTATTAATCAGACTGAGAAGCGGAGGGTGTAAGAAATGCGCCAAAAAGGAAATTTAAATTGCTGAGGGTCTCAACTGACCGTTTAGGGATGCTAGCTGCGTTTCAACACACTTCTTATGTTTGCATTATTAAAGTGTTTTCACGAATTTAGTGTTTTGTATGTCTTAGTGCAGTATTATAATTATCAGATATGAGAAATGTTGAAAGAGTACAAATAATTCACTTTCATGGGGGGAAGGGGGGTGTTAAATGAGTCAGTACACGCAAAGAAGCTTTAACTTTGGGGCTGGATGAACAACCTCGTAATAGGACTAGGAGGAAATAAATTTTGAATAGGCAGAGCGGCGTTGCAAAGTTGCATTACATTTAGATTTTAGCATGTCAATATTGGGATGCTGCTTGCCTTGCACGCGAAGGTACATATGATGAGTATACGTATAAATCTGTTACTATTTACGTGGTAAAGAAGAAAGTCGGGTACATTTCGTTGGACATCTTTCTGCATCTCAGATGGGCCGCTGTACCTAATTTGACTTTTGTGATGTGCCTGCATTCTTACCAGCAGCCCTTTTAACACGTTAACTGTTACGGGCCCATCGGAGGAGTAGGTCGATGCTCGGATTTTAAACCATCAGAGCTCGTCGCGTACAATTAGTTGACCACAAAAATGCAAACTCCATGCGAGGACTGCGTAAATTAGAACCGGAAGTTGCGTCAATTTACGTGCTTTGGCGTCGGAGGATCGTCCAGGCGAAGTGTTTGGGGTGGTACTGAAAACCAAAAGCTGTTAATAAAGAGTAACGCAAACACTTTAAGTTTAAGTTTGTTAAGCGTATCAGGTTCTGAGCTTCAAGCCAAAATAATCAACGATTAACAGCTTCCCACTTACTAGGAACTAAGTGTGAGAGGGCGGAAACTTTTTTTCCTTTGAATGGCACTACCAAAGACATATGAAAGAGCTCGTTTCGCGTTTATTATATAACCAATTGGAGCGTTCAGACTAACAGCCCCGCCTTGTAATGAAAAACAGCGTCTGGGAGAGCCAATCGAATCTAAGTTTATAGCGCTGAGGGCGGGTACTTTGCGGGAAATGACACTCGCGTGGGCGTATGGGACGCGAGCGCCGCTCTGGCTCAGCCTACCAAGACAGGCGAGAGGTGGGGCTTGGCGACGCTCGCCGTGGTTCTGTTAAAACCTATTGCCGACCATTAAAAGAATCGGGAGTAGGAGCCTTGGACAATTCTCGAGTAAAGGAGCCAGCGGTATAAGGCAACTGGGGGCATAAGTGAAGAGAGGGGGCGCGCAGCCACTACAGACAGCGACGGGCCAGTTAGCTTGATGTTAGCCCTGCATGGATCCTACGCCGCCTGGCTCCGGGGCTAGCGGCTGCGCTGGCTAAATCGGAGCATATCTGGCCGTGTGAAAAAAGCCTCTGTTTTCCCCCCAGGCACGTTTGATCGCGTCTTTTTGAAAACGTTGCATGTCGCTCCCGTCATGAGTCCGGCCGGCTGCGCCCACGTGAGCGGCTTTAAGGTGGAGAACTGGAAGCAGAACCTGCGGGTCATATACCAGTGCTTTGTGTGGAGCGGGACTGCCGAAACCAGGAAACGCAAGGTAACAAAAAAACAACAAGTCACCAAACCACACGACCAGCTACCTTCACGCAGGTCCAGGAGCTACTGCAGGGCAGTTACACCCGCACCATCGGCGGCGGCGGTCACCTAGAGCCGCACAGACATTAAGGCGGTGGACCTTCGGTGTGCGTGCAATGAAATATCACCCTCGGACAGCCTGAGAGACGCAGTGCTGCACTGAGTGTCCGTTGAGAGACGCTGGCGATTAAAAAATTGGGGGCCGGTACGGGGTGGGGACATGTGAATGAGAAGGTGGCTTGGTCGCGCTCTGGGTGACAAGCGGGGTGTCAACGTGACCCAGACGCACCATCCACCGTCCCGTTATCCTTGTTGTGTTTGTATCAGCTGTAGACACGTTGGTAGTAAAATTGGGTGGAGGGATGTGGGTGGGCGGGTGCAGGGGATTGGCACTTGCGACGGACGGCATTTGGCTTTGTTGTATGCTGGGGGTCGAAATGCATGGAGCAGCACCCCCTTCCCGCGTTGCCTGTCCATCCCTGCCGCGATGCCCTGCCGGCTGGCCCGGCCCCGTCCTGTGGCTCGGGTGCCCGGCGCTATGCGCTGGAGGTGAGGTGACCAGCCAGTGTTGCATACCAGTTCACGCGGTCACCTGTTTTCTGCGGCGTTTTCTCCGCTTTCCAGCAGGCGAGACGGTGTAGTTTCGGTTTCATTGTTTACCGTCTGACCCTGAGTACGGCCGGCCGCCTGCTCCCGTCCCGGGTCCCGACCGTTTGATTGGCGGCTAGAAGCGCGCTCCCGTGATCGCGCCCGCCATCCAGGCCCTCTACACACTTTCATGCATTATAAATTTCATCACAGTCTGCTTTCATCGCCGCCCCCGTGTCAGACAAAACGCGATGATCTGTACTTAAGCTGTAACGACTGTAATCTGCAGCTGTTAGACACTCTGATTCCTTTTTGTATTTTATTATTATTATTATTATTATTATTATTATAATTATTATTAGTATTGTTATTTATTACAAGCACCAGCGGTACCGGGTCACACGGACTACACCCTGCTAATCTCCCGAAAGGACGATGAGCTCACCGTACGGACGGATTCCGCAGTGCTTTACGACTCCCAGTCTCTACCCAGACGGTTGTTACTGACAGCACAGCTTGTCCCGTTTCATTTTGCTCGCACCCACCATTAAATCTGCCTTACCTTACCCTTTTGCCCACACTCTTACCAGCTACCCACGCCTGCGATCCGCGTTTTCACGATAGCTCCGTGTTACCTGTTGGTTTAGTGATTCTCTGCCATCGATCCTGGATCTATTCTTCATTAAGCATTTATTTACATTTTTCCTGTGTAAGGAATGACAAGCTCCTTTGTGCCACCTATTTTAATTGGTGATGCACCGGTTCACCATTATCTTTGATTCTCTGCTGTGTTCCTGTATTAATGCATAGCCAAAGATGTCTATGACACAGGCTGAGTGGCCTGCTTGATTCTCTAGGCAGTAAATATGTGCTGTGCTTTGTGAGAGCCTCTCATCATCATCCTCAGCTGACAGCGTATGAATCGGCCTCGGGTAACATTGTGCTGGCGGGGGCTCTTTACAGGAATGTTACACGACCTGGCGTGCCGCTGGGTGTCAATTCTGTAATGGATTACCGGTCAAGTGATGTTTTTAAAACTGTGGCCTTTTCCGTTTTGTACGGCTGGCTCTTATTCCTGTTAAAGGCAGTGGAGATGGTTTGGGCTTTTAAATGGCAATCTTCTGTGTAAAAGGCTCCTGCGAATCACCATAGCCCCCCCCACCCCTCGCAGGCCTATGATACGGAGTGCTGAGGCCTTTTCTGTCACTGCTTCTGTCACTGTATCGACATGCAGGTGGCGCATGTCCGCCTCGCCAGGTCACCAGTCAGGACTGGTTTCTCTGCCCCACCGGCTCCCAGTTTTGTCTGGTTCCCTCTCTGGGTGCACGACCGCTGCGGCAGTGCTGCGCAACAGAACCAGGTCACTGGGGGGTAAGGGGGGGGGGGCGACACCAATGTAGCTGTGACCATTGCTGGCGCGGAGAGCATCGTGGCGAAGCGGTTGCATTTATGTGGGTGCGTGCTGGTCGAATCCTGCAGAAACTGCTACGGTGGGGCCAATTGTCTCGGTTGTATGTGAAATAACACCCCCCCACCACCACCACAGAGCAGCAAAATAACCCCCCCCCCCCTTCAGGGTTAATATTTTATCATTCATATTTTGGTGAATATTTAGCTGTAACTCACCAATTCTTCATTCCCCCGGTGATGAGCCTAGCGCCCTCTCCTGGGACGTGACTGCGCCTCACCCTTGCAGCTGATTGTCTGTCTCCGTGTTGAAGCCCTGAGCCGCATTCTGGCCTTTGTGTGCGGGCTGGACAGAAAAAGCCTCTTTAAAACGCTGCCATTGTGAGACGGGATCACTGTGGTTTAGCACCGACCCACAATGCCGTTGGATTCTTTTATTTTCCTCACTGCGCATGACGCAGGGTGGGGTTGGCGGTTCCGGGGGAATCCCGGACTTCGGCCCACGGGGCAGGTGGATCCCGGAATCGTTCTTTTTCACAGAATGGATTTTGGGGGTTTGTGGATATTATTTGCCTCCTTTTGGCCTGAGCGGTGCAGTGGTGATGTTCAACACATTCCAGTGTGCGTTCTTGCAGTACCTGCAGTTCACCTGGTGGGGTATTCTGGGAGCGAGCTGCTGCTGTGGTTGGGGTACAGGGGAGGGGCCTTGTTGGACTTGAGTTTGGCTGGGCCTGCTTCCCATTATAGCTGTGCTGGTATGATGCCACATATGGATCCCTGCAAGCTCCGCCCATATGTCACAGGCTCCGCCCATATGTCACAGGCTCCGCCCATATGTCACAGGCTCCGCCCATATGTCACAGGCTCCGCCCATATGTCACAGGCTCTGCCCATATGTCACAGGCTCCGCCCACAGCTCTGGTCTTTTAGTTGGTCCCTGTCCTCGTTTCCATTGCTGCTACAATGGCAGCATTTCAGAGACCACAGCACCCCGTTCTTGACACTGCCCTTGCCCTCCTCTTTCTGTTTATTTTTGTGTTCGCTATTTGGGGTAAGCGGGTTCGGGTTTGAATGCGATGGCCGAGGGCAGTTAAATAAGTGCTATAATAAATACTAAACGATTGTTTGTCCTTGACCTGAGGAGGCTGGGAACACTGTCAGATTGTGTCCTGTGCCGTGATTCTGTAAGGGTTAGGTGGGTGCAGCCGTGGGGGCAGCTGGGGGGTCGAGTAGCTAGGGTGTTGGGGCTGTCAGGTGGCAGGTGTTGGCCAGGCAGTCTTAGTCGCACCTGGGGCCAGCTGCGCGGGAGGGGCCAGCTGCGCGGTTTTGTTTGCTCCCCCTGTCTGTCTGCGCATCCTGAGCATCGCACCCGACTGCATCCTGCTGTGTCTACAGATCAAGCGCACTGTTGTCATAGAAACGCTGCCATTGTCATTTGATTTAGTTCAATTTCAGGAAACTGATCTTTTGTATCTTATAAGGGTTACATGAGGACCTCTCTGTAGCCAGGGGGTGTAAGTCGGTGTGTGTGTGTTGGGGGGTGCGTGTCCCGCGTTTTATTAATTAGTGATTGGCTGAATGAGCCCCGCAGCCTGCTGCTGGTCTTTCATGGCCGCTCACACCCTTGGCGGGGTGTCACAAAACGAGGGGGTGAGGCTCCGTCCTCTGGCTTCAGAACCGCGCCTTTCGGGACACACCAGACACACATTAAGGAACTCCCTGAGGGACACCCCCCCCACTGCTGTGAGTGTTCCGTTTGGTGAAGTGTGTTGGGGCGACGCCCCCTCTGGCCACCGGTGGGATCCCCCTCCCCCTTTATGGGTAGTAATGAGGCGTGAGGCTGATTGTGCTCCTGTTACATCACTTAGCCACGGAGGGGGGGGGCTTTGCCGCAGCTTTGTGTGTGTGCGCTTGGAGGCTGAAGTCAGGCCTTGAATGAGCACAGTGTGGCTGAGCGCCCCCCCCTTCCACCTGTGAACGACGGCATCTGTTTGTCAGTCTGTCTGCCTGTCACTCTTTAAGAGGTTTATTCCGGCATCTTGCCTCATTTCCTCCCCCTCTATCTCCTCTGCCGTCTTGTGTGATGTTGTCGGGGGTGTGTACAGGTGCAGGGGGCTGGACAGGAAATGCCCGCTGTTCGGCGCGCGTGTCTGTGCCCGTGTGTGTGAGAGAGACGCGGGCACACAGTGGCCCTTTGTCGCCGCTCCGTGGGGCCCTCAGCCAGCAGAGGAGCCATGCCGGTTCCCCGCAGCTTGATTTAGTCCCCGCTGGTGCCCGGCCCCCCGACACGTGCCTACACAATCTCACGCTCCCAATTTCCCTCCTCCACTTTCACCTGGCACTCTGTACACGTGCCCTTCTTGCTCTCGTTCTGTTCTTCATACCGCCTCACCCCTGTCCTGATGACACTGACCCCTCGCGCTTCATGTCAGCTTGTGCCCTGTGTCAGTCAGGATATGGAGGTTGTGGGGGGAGGGGGGGTTTCATCATGGCAAAATGCACCCCTCCCCCCCGATGGACGCTTCCGGACTCTGCTCTCGGCACACATGAAGCAGATGTGACTGTGTCTGTCGCCATGTCGTCCAGGGTGGCTTGGGGTGTTAATCGCCACACCCGGCCCCCGAGCCACTGCCCTTGTCTGCGGCGAGGTTCTGCAAAGATGCTATTAAACTAATCAATTATAGAAGGGGGTGGGGGAGGGGCTACATGACTCACTGCTTATTTAATATTTCTCTGTGTTGTCCCTGTGACATCGCGGTCCGTATGCGCCGAGTGGCGAGGGCCTGGCCGGAGTCGCTGGGTGCGTGTGTGATGTTCCTCCGGAGCCAGGGAGCTGAGGAATGTGTGCGAGAAGCTGCCTCTTGTTGCCTTGGAAACAGGCACATGGGCAGGGTGCCCCCTCCCCCTCCCCCACCTGGGAGGATTGGAGGAGTATGAGGAATTTTATTCTTTACATTTTCTTAAAGGGGCCTGTTTGGAGACACCGTGCCAGTCCGTGCCGAGGTCCCTGTCCGTGTTAAAGCAAGGCTGAGAGAATGACACTGCCACAAAGTGACTGTTCCTGGCCTCTGCGCTCTGCCGTGCTTCTGTCTCGTGCCGTTTCCTGCTCTCACTACCCCCTCGCATGTCCTGCTGAGGTGTCCGTGTGTGTCTGTCCGTGTGTGTCTGTCCGTGTGTCTTGCCTATACTTGGCTGTCCATCCATCCATCCATCCTTCCATCAAACAGACTCCCCTCCCTTTCTGAAATCCCAAATCCTGTGTATATAAAACACGCGTAAGCTCACGCACGATGTGGGTCACACAGACACGGAATGTCCACCCGCCTCCTCTACAGAAGTAGCTCTGTATTCTTCAAAGCTTATAGTCTTTGGCCAAAGGGGAAAATTTGAGACATGTTGAGGACAAAGCCTGCCACGATATCTCAGTCACCTATCCTCCTGCGCCTCTCTGCCGCCCCCTGCAGGCCAAATCATGCATCTGCCACATGTGTGGCGCACACCTGAACCGGTTGCACTCCTGCCTGTACTGCGTGTTCTTCGGCTGCTTCACGAAGAAGCACATCCACGAGCACGCCAAGAGCAAGAGGCACAATCTGGGTAAGGGGGCACGGGCTGGGTGGGGTCACGGTGCACTAACCATTGGGAGGGTTACCTGCAAATTCGTGGTGCTCAAATTAGAAATGGTGGCGATGTTACAGAAGGTCTTGACGCTTATTAATTATGTAAACATGTTGCAAATTTGTGTGCTCTGCTTAGTGACAGCATGTGACTACATTAAGACATTATGGTCAGTATAGCATGAGAATATACACACGTGCACAGGATGGTGCTGAGTGTTTCCCCAAACTTACTGAGGAGTCACTGGAAAGCCGGATTTATCCTGGCCAGCCGGCTGTTCTATCTCCCACTCTCCCGGAACCTTCCCGGCCGGCTGTTCCCTCTCCCGTTCTCCCGGAACCTTCCCGGCCGGCTGTTCCCTCTCCCGTTCTCCCGGAACCTTCCCGGCCGGCTATTCCCTCTCCCGTTCTCCCGGAACCTTCCCGCCCAGCTATTCCCTCTCCCGTTCTCCCGGAGCCTTCCCGGCCGGCTATTCCCTCTCCCGTTCTCCCGGAGCCTTCCCTCCTGGCTGTTCCCTCTCCCGTTCTCCCGGAGCCATCCCTTCTGGCTGTTCCCTCTCCCGTTCTCCCGGAGCCTTCCCGGCCGGCTGTTCCCTCTCCCGGAAACTTCCCCGGCGGCTGTTCGCTCTCCCGCTCTCCTAGCTTGCTGATGCAAAGGCTGTACTTGTTGCCTTAATCCACTGGGCCAGGCAAGGCGAGCCCCTGTGATGAGATATTAAGGGGCCCTGGTGTTATATGTAGCTACACAGGAAGCACATGTGTCTGAGAGATGAGCTTGAGAAGTGCAGCTGGCTACTGGAGCTCCCCCTGTCTGAGCCACACCAAACTGTGCACGAGAGTGGGAGTGGGGGTGTCACACCAAAACCCGCAGGCCTAATTAGCGTCTGTTTGCTATGTTCCTGCTGTTTGTTTGTGTGTAAACACACCCAGGGGCAGAATTTCGATCCAGGCACTATATGAAGGCGAACCCAAGCTTACGGTCGGGTGGCGAATGTCCCCTGACACACACGCATGCACACGCGTGCACACACACAGCGTGTCATGTTTGGTCTGCAGCCCCAGAGGTTAATTTAACATTTAATTAGTTTGCAGACTGAGCAGGAATTTTGCAGAGGGAGCAGAAATTACATTTAAAAAAATCTGTAAATCCCCTGGAATTCGTCCTCTTTGCTGGTCCTAGTTTGTTACCTTGGCCGCAGACCAGGTGCTGTAATTCTCATTGTTACTCGTGTTTGCCGTGGTGACTTAAATGCTGGTTCCCTTCCCCCCTTGACCTCGACACTTGCCCTTCCCGTCGGCGTCGCTCGCTCGGCCTCACGGATGACTGTTCCTGCCCGCCGTCGACCACCTGTCCAATCATCTGGCCCAAACTCCAGAGGATGGAGAACCCTGGAATTTGAAGTCCGATGTGATGACTGATTAGGTGGCTTCACTCCCAGCAATCCCTATTCTTCCATGCCCCCTCCACCCTCTCGCCACCATGGCTGGAGGCTTGTTGAGCGCCACTCCGGCGGCCATCTTTGCTCGAGCCCAGGTCGGTCGGCAGGTTGTCATGGGAATTGGAGCCACGCCCACAGTGCTGGGCCTTTGGTGACAGTGCGTGTGGATGGTGCTCTAATGTGATTGGCCCTGGCGCGCCCAATTGGGTTTTGAGTTTGGCTTTGTACTGCCGCCTAGTGCTGCTTGCCTGGCAAGGTTTTTGGGGTGATAAATATGGATGCTGGGATAAAAATCCTGATACCTGCAGCTGGTGTGACTGATGCTTTTGGCTTTAACCTTCTCTCTCTCTCTCTCTCTCTCTCTCTCTCTGTCACAGCTATAGACCTGCTGTATGGGGGCATCTATTGTTTCATGT
>JAABNX020000106.1:3884358-3896205 GCA_015163995.2 Mormyrus lacerda | reverse complement strand
TCCTCTTTCATCCTTTCTCAGGACTAAATGCAGATCCAAGAATTACGGACAGTCGATCACAGGTTGGATTTTGGCGTATATTTTTTCAGTTTTACTACATTTTACAGCAAAGGTTTGCGGTGGAAGATATTTTAAACGTCTCAGTCATCATTTGTGAAGCATGAAAAGGATCTAAGTTCTAACTTCAGTCGTTGTACGGCTTTTTCATGGTTCAACGTACAATTTTATTTAGAAATTAGGCAAGAATCGCCGCAGTTAACGCATGACAGGAGAATGTGACATCTGCAGTTTCTTGGCAACAAATAAATGGAGTAAAATTATAATTAACGACACTGACAGTGGCTAGACTAAACGTGAGACGGCATAAGCTAGATCATATACAGTAGATCCCCCAAACCGAACATTATACTACGTTAAAACATTGTTGCAAATCGAGTTTACGTGCAACAAATAAAGGAATTATAAATTAAGCAAATGGACGAATGCCCATATAAACCAATTATTGTCATACAGGAATATCGCATTTATTTTTAGACGGAATACGGTAATTTAACAGGGAAGATTATTGGACGCCTTACCTTCAGTTATAATAAAACTTTAACGGCAGTCCAAGCCCGCTTTGAGAGACATATATTGGGTAAAAGTTGATCAACGCTGCTGTGTATCCACGGGAAAAATCCGGATGGGGGCCAGCACGCTGCCCTGTGGATGTGCGGTCGGGCCGGAGCATCTCCCCTTGAAGCCCGCAAACGAACCGTGCGCCTGCAGGTCGCTTATGACAAAGAAGCTATGCAGTCATCAAAACGCAGACAAGGACTGCTGGCGTGATCTGTCTAATCCACGGTCTTCTGCTTATACTCAAAAACACTGCCTGCAGTTATAAAGGGTGAGAGAGCTGCGTGGTCCCGGCTGATATTTCCATTTGCTCTTTAAGCAGATGATGGATCTGGATCTGGAGATCCGCTGTCCGATCGTATCCTCGCCACCGGCTGCTTCGTGACTCCGCGGCTCAGGTCCTATGAAGCCGGGCCGTTTTGGAGGTCAGCGTCGAAACCCAACTTTCCTAAATCTATTTCCCATCGGTGACATCAAGCGGCGCAGCCTTGGTTAACTCAATAGTCTTCTCACGGATTCAAGGGCGTAGGTTCTGTTTACAGTCTTGTTCAAGAGGTTGCTATAATACCTTACAAATTAAAATTATTGCAAATGTTTGCGACGAACAAGCTTTGAATAAATCCTGCTACTGCGTCACTTCTTTGAAACGTTTGCTAATCAAATCAATGAAAATTACGCCAAAGACGTGCCGTCTACGGACACAGCATTTATAAAAACAACGTTAAACTTAACAGCTTAGAGACAGAACTCTGCAAACTCACCACGCTTAGATGTCCCAAAGAACGTCCATTTGGAAGAACGGCAACTTATTAAAGTTTTTTTGTACAGATGTTTACTTTTTTCCACTTTGTTTCAGATTGAATTAAAAACAATTCTCTTATACATTACAATATGTGTAGTCTGACGTTGTTTTTTTGGTTTGTATTTAAGGGGAATGAAAGTTGAGTTATTGGAAATGTCAAGGCAAGGTCTGCTAAAGCGCATATAGGAGCAAATCACCGCAACAGCGACAAGGACGCAGCCTCGAGACGGAGGAGTGATTGATCCACGCGGTCATGATCCGCGACACCGGATCTTCAGCCGTCCTAATGCTAGACTGAATGTGTAGTAACGTTTGACCAACAGCTCTGTCGGCACGATACTCTTTTAATTACATTTTTCTTACAAATGCCTTTCACAGAAAAATTAATATGGTAGACCAAATGTAAAAGGGGCGGATATTTATAATTTTACCCAAAACGATCTACAAGTGCGGCAGATCATTGCAAGCATAAAGCTGTCAACCAGCCTTAGTGAGGCTAAGCTGTGCTTATAATGAATTTCCATTGAATGATGCAATGGATGACGTATCCAGAGCCGGGTTCAGCTGCAATCCCCCAAAGAGTAAGACAGAACTATTATATCAAAGTTACTGATTGTAAATTATTATTGAATATTGAAACAGGAGCATCACTAAAGATTTAGGGAGGGGGTTAGGAGCATCTGATTTTAGTGAAATGGAATGAAAACACCAAACGCTGTGCGCGTGTTCTCCCCATGGGGGGTAGCTGAGATGTAAATTAAAATAGCTGAACAATCGCACAAATCAATGAAAAAGTATAGCGCCAATCACCCTTGATTTGGAGACCTAGCCAGCTGTAGATTATCATCACGGTCGCATGCGATGCGACTCATTTGCAAGGCGCATGCTGCCCCGGTCTCCCATGGCTGTGCCATTGTCACGTGATTTTCCTGACAATCGCAGGCTTCCACATGCAGAATGAGGAGTGTTAAGTGTTAAGGCTGACAACTCAGACGTCAGGCCTCCTCCCGCTGGGTTTTGGGTTCGATTCCTGCTCTGGCTCTGTGACGGAAGGGGTTCCCCTTCTCTCCCCGTGTCTGCATGGCGCCTTATCTATGGGGTCCCCCGTCTTCTGCGAGGAACGGAAAATCAGCATGAAGCCGTACCTTCAATTTTTGAGACCATCAGCCCGTGTCGGGTCATTTCCAAGGTTAGAAATGCTTGGCTGGCTTCACATACTTGTCAGCATTTTGTCTGGGCTGAGAGTTCAGAAAATCGCCTGTGGACAACAAACAGTCCTCAGCGTGAAGAACCGCAGGAGCGGTTGAAGACCGGCACCATATACTCAAAAACACCACATACCTACTCCCCCCCTTGCCCCCTCCTCTATCCCTCCCTCTGCCCCCTCCTCTGATTTTTTATGTTTTCCATGGGACAGTAATTTGTGTTCGCATATTCGCAGATGCGACAGCCCCATTGCACCCAGCTGAGCCTCGTACCTCTGATTTAGAGTTAAAATCATGTCCTTAAAGTAGGAACCGTGACGGTGCCTGAGCTCACCTCACACAGGGGCGTCCAGCTCCTCTCCTGGAGAGCCGCCATCAACTCGCTTTTTCTTACCTGGCTTCCGATGAACCACACCTGCTCTCAGGTGAATGTCAAGCTCCTGTGTCCCTGGACCCACACACCAGTGTTCTGGTCACCTCTGAAGGGGGTAGGGTCGTATATGAGCCATTTATTAGACCCCCCCCCCCGACTACTAGTGGGGCTGGGCTGTTACTCCCACTCACATATTTTTTCCCCAGTGTCCCAGCTCCATCTGTGGTATCACCAGGATGAAGGGAGGAGCAGGAATGGAGAACATCTTCATTCACTCAGAACAGACCCATTCAGTCACCCTCTCTCTCTTTCCACAGCAACAAGGAAACAGAGATACAGAATGGCTAGAGCAAACAGCTTCCCATAAAACACAGATATAGAAGTGCCCAGATTATAAATTTCCACAACAGAATAACGCTGCGGCGATGGCTAGAATCGTGGCTTTGCTGGCTTTTTGAAGGCATGTCTGTAACACACTTCACAAGCATTCTCAGCTTACTGTTAAAAAAGACTCAAAGAGGCTTTTTCCAATATGCCTGTTGAGACTTGCCTTAGCTGGACAGCTGTGACTCATTGTCCTCAAAGGGATCGACCCCATTCCAAAGCGCACACTCTAAGGGACACCCATTGAACATCTGTACACGTCTTGCTTTGTGGGTTAAGTACAACTCAAATGGCGTCCCGTGAACCTGCTTCCTGGTGTCTGTTGACTCTGTGGGCTCCTTGCGGTTCTCGGTGCAGAGTGGATGGAGCGGGCTGGCTTCTGTACCGGTAGGGCATAGCTCGCATCCCCACATGCTGACCCTAGGACCCTCACTGTTGGTATTATGCCTTAACACAGAGGTGTGTGCCTATCCTATCCCGCACTTCATACAGTTAGGGAAGTGCACTGCTAATCGAAAGGCTGTTGGTTTGAATCCTTGACCTGTAAGGTACTGCCCCCAAGCACTGCTCCTAAATTAGCTGCCCCCTGCTATGTCACATATGATTTAAATGCAGGAGACACATTTTGATTTGCTGTGACAGTGATGACAACTAATCACTTTCACTTTTTTCCCAAAGACATAATTGAGAAAGTGATGTAAGAGCAAACAGGGGATAAGGGCCTTAATCAAGATTCAAACAGTGAAATCGCTCAGTTAACCACAGGATTCGAACCAGCAACCATCTGCTCACAGGCACAACATCCAAAAACACTAAACCACACACACTCACATGGGCGTGATGAGGGAGTGTAGTTTGAGTCTCTCTTTTTTTTACTTTCCCATCATTTCAAAATGCTTCACTAAACAAAAAATTCAGTCACTTAAATCGTCTAAGCATTTCGGGTACAGTGGTTCACCATGATGTGCTCTACATTCACTGTAGGGTAAAAATGCTCCTTTGGCCGCATATGGGATTATCTCATTCTTTTTTGAGCCATAAACTTCTTCCATTAACATACATCATTTGTAGCTCATGACTGGGCAAAGTCTGCCAGTGTGGGAGCTGCTGGTAGGTGGGATGGGTCATATTACCTCTCGATGAGTCTCGATGAGGTAATGGCTTATCAGGATGAGGTAATGGTTATCGCCTGATGGTTAAAGGTGATTTAAACTATAGGTAGTGAAGGATAAACACGAAACAGATTGCGAAATTATGTTTGTTGGTGAATGCTCTATAACAATTGCTGATTTGTTGATTCACTAATTTAATATATGGTACAACATATATTGCCAGTGGTGCAGTGGTTTGCAGTGTTGTGTCACACCTCTGGCATCTGGGTTTCCATGTGTGGAGTTTGCATGTTCTGCCAGTGTCATTGTGGGGTTTCCTCCAGCTACAGTGCTCTTCTCCGTCCTCCCTCCCCCAGTCCAAAAACATGCTGAGGTTAATTGGAGTTGCCAACTTGTCCAGAGGTGTGAATGTACCTTGGTGATGGACTGGTGCCCCATCCTGGGTTGTTTCCTGTCTTTACACCAATAGGTTCCGGACCCCCCACAACCCTAAATAGGACAAGCAGTTATAGGAAATGGATGGAAAAAGGAATATTGATTAAAGGTGAAAACTGCAAACCATACTAGTGTTTTCACCAATAATAAAAGCTGCTGTGCTGCATGTCAACTCAGATAAGTGGAAAATAAAACACAAGATTCATAATCCGACACAGCGCCACTATCCCTGAAATACATCAGGCATCCAGCTGCATAAAACGGAATAAAAACCCGAGGCAACAGGAGATGATCTGAATTAAAGATCATGCTTGTCCTCTATTGCTGCCAAGATGGATGCTATGGAGAGAGATGGCGCTCATTTGATCGCGCGGTTGCTTGGTTTCCATACTTAGAGACGTCGGGATCGTTTTCTCACCTCCTCACGCGCACTTCCTTTTCATTTATTTACGGTATAAAAAAGTCGCATTAGAAAGAAGATCTGCAAGTAATGGCTGTCGACACGTTTTGCTTCTGTTATATGTTGCATTAGTCTTTTGGTGCCTGTCGCTGGTTTTAAAAGCCGTTGATGTGTCGCTGTGATCACCACGAGATTATTATCCGTACTCTCAGCTTTCATCTAAATTAGGTGGTTATGGACTGACACTGTCAGGGGAGTTGAGTAAAAATAAGTGACACCAGAACCACGATTGGATGTAGCTCATTTGCTGTTGTTTTCTTTTTAATTTTTATTTTACAGCAAAGATAACCAGGTACAGCCAGATTATGTGCCCATGTCCTTGAGTCTTTAGCCGTGCACGGTGTCCCCTGCCACCACAGAATCACCCCGAAAGGTACCGTCGTGATCAAAAAAGCTGAACCCTTATCAGAAGGCTCCGTATCAAAAGGCAGAGATGGCAGACAAAAAGGGATAGACCCGGAAAAATTATTAAGCAATGTAAGTCATTTGAGAATAAGTGTACATATTAGGCGAACATAACGTTGAGAAACCTGACGTGGTAGGAGATGAGATGTTTTTTCATTAAAAAGGCCACCGACTCGCTAAATTAGAGTGCCTGAGCTATGTAATCGGAAGAAACAAATATATATAAGCCCACAGATAACGATTTACGTCTGCAGCCGTGTTAGCGACAGTCCCGAGCCAAAGTAAGAGAGGTTATATAGCGGCGCGTCCCCGCGGTCCGCCGAGCGCAATTACGGCGTTGCGCATCGCCTGGACGCGCCTCGGTGGCACGGAGAGGCTCCTCCGCCAGCCCGTGAAAATGCGAACAGCACAAGCCCCCTTTATTTATTGTATTTGAGGTACTGAGTGACCTTCGGCCGGTAAAAGTTAAAAGCACCTGGGATTTAACTGGAGGGAGTCATCGGTGCCCTGTTCACGAAAACGTCACGGAGTTTGATTTCATCAAAAAGATGTCAATGGCAAGTTAATTTCCTATTCAAAAGTTATGAACAGGAATAAACTTTTCCAGATTAATAATTTTGGTAAATGTATTCACTTTGTGCTTTTGTTTATTAATACGTTATCAAATCACATCATCTACAATTCGATTGTATTATTCTAATACGAAGCTGTGTGTAATATTTAAATTTCATCACTATCCCATTTTAAAATCTTAGGTTCCGACTCAGTTACTTTAATTTTTCTGCGGTTAAAGCCGAGTTAAGCACGGCCCGTTAAAACAGGGATCTCATCTGCATGTCCCCGCGTTCCCTGAAAAACCAACTCGCAGAAAAATACTCATTGCACGAGCATTTCCCAGACAAATCGAAAGCATGTCGTTTGCTGCCTCCTAATAGCTATATCTAGGGTCTGCATTACGTTTCTCGCATCCGATAATTGATCGCCATTCTGCAGATTAATGAAGTGCGGCGACCATGCTGCAGTGTAAGTGAGAAGAAAAGACGAATTACAGACGGCAAAACGAAATAAGGCTGCTTTACCTAGTCCGCTGAAAGACTGATTTTTATGCCTGTCCTATGACTTTTATCTTACGTAGTTTTTCAAAGGCACATATTTAAATGAAAACTATCGGAATTATTAATCTCAGGAATTACAAACTGAAGTTGCTTCCTCACGCAGGGACTGGCTACACGGGACTGGGCTGGCCCGTTCTGGCATCATCACACAGGTCGAAGGCTTCGGTGTTGGCATCGCAGGTCGATGGTCGCCCGCCCCGGCACAGCAGGGCGCAAAAATGCCTCCTGAAGGTGTCGGAGAAGCAGGCGTACAGGACGGGGTTGGTGCAGCTCCACGCGTAGGACAGCAGTACGGCAGCGCGGAAGATGCCATCGAAGGCCAGTCCAGTGTCACTGTGGTGCAGAGCGTAGAAGTTGACAGCGTAGAAGGGAAGCCAGCAGATGGCGAACACCAGAGCCACCGATGCCACCATGCGGGTGGCCTGGTTCTCAGGCGGCTGCCCGCTGGGCCCCGGGGCCCCACGGGCCTTCAGGGCCAGCGCCAGCACCGCGTACGACGCCGCCATGATGCCGAAGGGCAGCGCGAAGCCCAGGACGAAGGCGCAGGTGATGAAGACCATCCACCAGGAGCCGGGGGCCTCGTGGGGGTCCGGGCCACACTGTCCGCCCTCGGCCGAGAAGCGCAGAGCCATGGGGAGAACCGGCAACAGGGACAGGGGCCACAGCAGCAGGCTGATCACCTTGGCCCGACTGGGATGGCGCCACGGGCCGAAGCGGACCGGGTCGGCGGCGGCCAGGCAGCGGTCGACGCTCATGACGGTCAGGCAGAAGACACTGGTGAACTGGTTGATGCCATCGAGGAGGACCAGCAGGCGGCACGCCAGGTCCCCAAAGGGCCAGCGGTCCTGGAGGTACTGGAAGGAGACGAAGGGCAGGCCCACCATGAAGAGCCCGTCGGCCAGAGCCAGGTTGAAGATGTAGACCGTAGTGGCCGTGCTCATGCGGTCCAGCTTCAGGATGGCCGCCATCACCAGCCCGTTCCCGGCCAGGCCCAGGATGCACACCGCCAGGTAGAGGACCGCCATGAGCACGCTGAGCGGCCCCGCCCCGATGCCGAAGCCCTCCTCCGCCCAGGGCAACCAGTCGGTGCTCTCAAAGATCAGTGCCACGTTATGAGCCCCCCTCGGCGCGGACTCCATCCCTGCGGTGAATCCAGAATTCTGAAGATTCTCCATGAGCGAAGCTGCCTCTGTCCTCTTACAGGGAATCTGCGCAGGACGGCTGAGGCACCTAGAGTTAAAGCGTCCGCCAAATATGCCAAGCGAAGTGACCAACTACAGACCAAGGTGATGCTGAATGAACAATCCTCAGCAAGTGATCATAAACAGGTGTTCACACAGGAAAGCTCCTAATTACGTTTTTTTGCATTCGTTTAAAAAATTTAGCCTAAAGATCTGGAAATATGTGATCTGCCTAAACCCGTGTGGATTGTGCAGGCGTGCGTGAGCGACACAGTCCATCCCGGGAAAGTGGGGTGGGGCTCTCTCTCTTCCTGAGCACTTCTTGGGTGCTCAGCTTGGCCCGCCTTTTCCCCTTGACCCCCCCCCCAAAGCCCCTCCTGAGAAAGTTTGCTGAAATAAACTGGTCAGCAGCTGTCTGCCCTCTTTTCACGTTCTCTTACACTCATTACACTCCTTCTGCTTCTGAAATCATGATTTTAGTTTCGGTTTCATTTTGGATTCAGAATTGGTGAAAGCGAACGACTGCATATGTAATTTACAGGACCGATCTATGCACCGGTGATCAAACCACTTTCGCTTTAGAGGTGGGGGAGGGGGACATGCAGGGAGGAGGCAGCCAGTTAAACGTAATAAAGGAAACAACAGGTGGATATTTATTTTTATAATAAAAGAACATATCAAAATTACAAATCAAAATCAAATTATTTCTGAGGCTTTTGGAGGGTGCCCCACCCAGGCGGGGCCCTGCTTAGTCAGGTCCACTATTACCCATGGATGCCCTTGGGGAGCATAATGGGGTCGTCCAGTAGGTGACAACGGCTTTAGGGATGTATGGGATGACCAGAAACTCCATGAAATTTCACAGTAGCAGCCCTGGGATTTCATTCCCAGATGATGTATATGTATTTTATGCTAGATTTGTTTAAAAGCACACAAAAACTTAAACGTCACAAATGAATTGAGGTGAATTGAGTTAGAAACAGAAAGAGCCATACAGTCTTTTTGTGTTGTAAACTCATAACTCATCATCATCATCATCATCACTGAATGCTTGTTTTACCCCCTGCTGCTTTAACAGACTCAGGCAGATACATCACTCAAACACTGGACAGATATGTCACACATATTGGGCAGATATGTCATAAAAACACTGGGCAGGCACAAATACTGGACAGATATGTCACACACACAAACACACACACACATACACATATACTGGAAATTTTAAATGCAACCATCCACACAGCTTTTCTCTTGATCTCTATTGTTACTTTTATTGTTATTGATAAAAAATTGTTTGGAGTGTGTAACTATGTTGATTTTTTTTTGTTTGTTTGTTGGGTGTTAATTTAATAATTGCTCCACACAAGCACACACACACACACACATTGTAAATGCAGAACCATCCACAAAGCTTATCTGCTTATCTCTTGAGCCCCAGTTTGCATACATGCTCCCTGCAGAGAGCGGTGCTGCTTTCCCACTAGAAACACGATGAAAGGCCGGTGCACAGACTCACAGGTTCTCACATCTGTTTAAATAGCCACGACCATGCAAAAGCTTCCTGTTTGATTTGTGACTTTCTGTTTGAAGTGAACATGTACATCACTCTTTCTGTCTGTCCTTGTGCTGCTGAGTATATAATTTCTTTGGGACAGTGTTTGTTACTTCCTGAAGGCCTTCTCATTGTTGTTAGAGATGAAGCCCAGCATAATCTTACAATGGATTTGGAGCCATGAGTGGCCACACAGTCCGAAGTTTAAAGGGAGTACAGCAGAGGGGAAAGTACACACCCTTGTCGAGCTCCTGTGTTGGTGGTGATGCTGCCGGAGATGCACCTGCCAACCCTCACCACTTGAGATCTGCCTGTGAGGAAGTCGAACACCCACGCACACAACCGGATGTTGAGGCCCAGTTCCCTCAGCTTTATGAACAGTCTGTGGGGCTCTATTGTGTTGAATGCTGAGCTGTAGTCGATGAACAGCAATTTCACATAGTTGCCCCGTTTCTTGTCCATGTGGCTGTGTGCAGCACGTGGGAGATGGCATTCTCTGTAGATCAGTTGGAACGGTAGGCAAACTGGAGTGGTTCTGTGATGGTGGGGATGGAGGAGGAGATGATATTCTTCAGCAGCTTTTTGAACACCTTCATGACCACCTATGTCAGGGCGACAGGCCGGTAATCATTTAGGCTTGAAAGCTTGTTTTTCTTGGGCACGGGGATTTTAGTGGATCTTTTGAAGCATGTAGGAGCCACGGACTTCACCAGGGACTTGTTGAAGATGGAGGTGAACGCTCCTGACAGCTGGTCAGCACAGCAGGCACCCGGAGATGCTGTCTGGACCCGCTGCTTTCCTGGTGTTCACCCTCCTCAACGCTGCACAGACGTCATGCTCTGCGATGCTGATAGAGTCACAACCCTCGGTCATCAGACTGTAGATAGCACTAGCCGCCTGGCTAACCTCAAAACAGGCAAAGAACACATTCGGTTCGTTGGCAAATGCAGAGTCGGTACTGTCCATCATAGTGTTTTCGGGCTTATAGTCCATAATAGTGCACAGTCGCCCTGGAGAAAATGAGACACCACGTGCTCCCGGTACCGGCGTGTACCTCCTTTCACCACTCACTGTACGCAGTTGGAAGCTGCTTTGTAGGCACTCTTATCCCCGGATAGCGAGAGCGATAGATTCAGCAGCGGCCCATGTGTTCACGACGACGCGGATCGATCTGTCCACCCATGGCTTCTGATTTGGGAATGATTTGATTCTCACCGTAGGGACAACTGCATTAGCAAACATGCTAATTAAACTAACCACTACATCTGCAAACACATCAATGTCGTCTGCGCAGACTCGGAATATGTCCCAGTCTACGTCATCGAGCACGTCCTGCAGCGTAGCCTCTGATTGGCCAAACCAGCGTTGCACCTCCCTTGTGACCAGCGCTTCGCGACGAAAGCTGTGTTAATATTCCGGTATGAGGAAAATGGCGTTGTGGTCTGATTTTCCAAACGCTGGGTGTGAGACAGCTTTGTAGCCCTGCTTGTACGGTGTGTAGCAGTGATCTAGAATTTTAACTCCCCTTGTCGGGCAAGTAACGTGTTGATAAAAGTTCGGCATTACCTGTCTGAGATTGGCTTTATTAAAGTCCCCTGCCACAATGAGCGCAGCGTCCAGGTCTTTGTTTTGAAATGCACTCAGCACATTATGCAGATCCGTAAGAGCCAAGCCAGCATCCACTTCAGGTGGGATGTAAACCGCCGTGGCAATGACCGAGGTGAACTCGCGAGGCAGGTAGAAAGGACGGCACTTTATACTCAGGTGTTCCAAATCAGGCGAGCAGCAGCTGGAGAGAGTTTAGATCTGAGAAACAATCTTAATCATTTAATCACAGATAAACTCAAACATAAATAGCATGACAAGCAGCTTTTCTGTGCCCTTTTCTCCATGTTGTCCTTCCAATTATTGGCCCTCAATGACTACAACATTATAAAATGTTGATTTGTTAATTACTGCACATAATTTATATTTATCATATTGCTGTCATTGTTACTTTTATTGTTATTGATAAAAAATTGGAGTGTATAACTGTTAATTTTTTTTGTTCGTTGCAAGTTAATTTAATAATTGCTCAACATAATTTTATTTATTAAGAACGTTATATTTATTTATGAAATTTTGTTTATTTTGTATTTTTAGATAATCTTACAGTCCCAATCAGAGTTGAAACCACACCCCCACACACTTATCATTTTTTCTTTA
>JAABNX020000106.1:3807652-3821447 GCA_015163995.2 Mormyrus lacerda | reverse complement strand
GTGAAGAACAGTGGGGTTGAGCAAGGTATGCCTGCTGGTCCTCATGCCAGTTTCACCTGCCCATGGTTCTTAGCTGGGCGCTGGAACAAGCTGGAGCGCCAGCTCACAGATGCGGGGCCTGTGTTGGCGAGCTGCCATGGGGGGGGGTGCTCGGTTGAGGTGGAGGGCATCTGGGTGTGTGGAGAAGCCCTTGATGCCCCCCTCCCTCCCTCCCTCCCTCTGATTGGTCACGTTAAGGGGAAACAGATGAGCGCCCGATGAGGTCGTCAGGAAAGAGAACAAATGCTCCATTCTCCACCCCCCCCTCGCAAACAGGCCAGCCTGGAGACTCATCCAGAGCCTCTGGGCAGCCGCCCCCCCCCCGGCCGCGGCTCGCACGGAGCACAGGTGCAGGCCTCTCCGCTGCGGTTTTGCTCCGCGCCGCTTGATGTGGTCGGCCCGTCTGAAGTGTGCCGGACCCGAGGGAGGGGCCCATGAAGTCGCGCCTGAGGACAGCCGGCCCCCCTGCTCCCCCCGGCAGATGGGAATCCTCCGGACGCTCCACTCCGCCCAGCAGTGACTTTAGTCCCGCCCCGAGGCCTCTGCATTTCTCTACCCTTCAGATGTGGCCCCAGACAAGCGGTAGATGCGCCGGAGGGCCCTGTCTTGGGGCCCGTCTGGGGGCCGCACCCTCAGCAGACCCGCATGTTCAGACATACTAAAATGGTGTTGGGCTTCTTGAACAGCACTGCCCTGGGGGGGGGCAGTTTGGGGAAGCCGCTACCCTGTGTGCAAACTGTCCTCCTCTTCCTCTTCACCCTCCTGCTGTCTCTCCCTGCCTCACTCTTGTGATTTATCAGAGCTTACAACCCCATGATACACACACACGTGTACACACACACACACACATGTGTACACACACACGTATACACACACACACACGTGTACGCACAAACACACGTGTACACACAAGTATACACACACACACACACGTGTACACACACAAACACACGTGTACACACACATACACACACACACACTTCCATGACTGGAGCGGAACGTGCCAGGTCTGCTCCTGCAGAAACTTTCCTACCCCCACCAGCAAGCTGGGCAGGGAATCCGACGAGGGTCAGGGATCTGGATAAATAACATCTCGGGAAACATTTTTCTGCCCTGTGTCAGCGTGAGTGTGTCTGTGTGCCCCCCGCACTGTATTGTGGATATTAGAGTCCGTGAGAAAGGGCCCTTTGTCGCGGCACCGTAAACCCGGTCACGATGGCGGAGCACAGGGGCAGCCCTGACCGCAGCATTCCTCCCATACTCTGTAAACTAAAGGCTCCTTTGGGGGTGGGGGGGACAGCTGGGCCTGGCCCGCTCTGTATGGTTCTGCAGTGGCTGCACAGACCTGCCCTCTCACCAGCGTGTCCTTTGGTTGCCCCCACCTTCCCTGTATTACAGGTGAAGCCCCTTATACAGTAGATGAACGACCCCCCCCCTTCCTTAAAGAGGCTGGTGTGACACCCTTCTGGTAGGTGGGGCAGCAGCCAGTCAGAGTAAGAGGCTCCACCCCCCAACCAACACATTTGGAGTGGTCAGCCCCATGAACAAAAGCTTGCCTGTTTTCCTGAACCCCCCCCCCCGACCCCCCCAGCTCTGCATATGCAAAGGCAGCTCGCTAAAGCCCACTTCTGTCTCCCCCTTTTCTTCCGGCTGGGTGGGTTCGGCCGGTGCTGTACCACACAGCTCCTTTCACTGTTCGCTGTTGTCCCGGTCTCCCCTGACCCCCCTCCAATTCCCCCATTTATTATGGAAGCCTTGTGTGTGGTATGTGTCTGGCAGGGGGGGTGGGTGCCTTTCTGCCTTTCTGGGGGTCCACTGTGTGTGTGTGAGAGATGTACGTATTACATTGTGAGGACCAAACGTCTCATAATGTGAGAAAAACCTGTTATTTTGACATTGTGGGGACCACCTTCTCAGTCCCCGCAAGGGGAAACTCAATTTTAAGGTTAAGGCTGGGTAGGGGTTAAGCTTCTCATTGTGTGCGTTTGTGTGTTCCATTGTTTTCAGTAACTGCTCTTCTCAGATCTTATATGGGATCATTATCTCCGGTCTTATAGGGGACGTCCTGAATGCAGGGGACAGGGCTGCATTGGCTGGGACATGGGCCCTTCCCAGGACAGACAGACAGACACACACACACACACCTGGTTCTTCCTTCGAACCTGCAGCCTTAGAGGTGTGGGGGAAGCATCACTATACCCGGTATTCATGTACATACACGTACAAGACGATGAATTTCTGTCAAAGCCGTCGTATGGTATGACCGCAGTGCCCAGGCAAGATCTCAGATTGCACAGTCTGGCAGTGTATCTGTAGACCCTGACACAGGTCTTCCAGAGACGCGGATCACTCCATGAAGCAGTTCACTTTAAAAGGGCATTGCACCTTGAACAAACTGTCCACCTTAAAAATGCATTCCACCTTAAACAAATAGTCAACCTTGAAATGGCCGTCCACCTTAAAAATGCATTCCACCTTAAACAAGGTGTTCGCTCCTTATCGTATGCCAGGGTTTTGGTTTATTCAGCTACTCCTCCAGGAAGCTGCAATCTGGGGTGCAGTGAGTAGACTGCAGTGTGTCCAGGACGGGTCACTGGTTCTCTGCCGTGCAGTCATGCTAAGAGCCGCAACCGGTTTGGGCCATAGGAGGAATCCAGCACATCCCAGAAGTATGAGTTGTCAATGTTCTCCACTGAGCAGCCCCACAGAACCCTCTCTAGAACCTGTACCCCTATGCGGCATGGTGGCTGTTCCGAAAACCACCGCAACGCAGGCTTGTGTGCCGAGTTCACCTGCTGTTCACTCCCGCACTGCCGTTCCAGTGCCGTCTAGCGCGTGGACGCCATACTGGGAATGGGCTGCACTCACAGAAAACCCGGTTTCCTCAGCGGTACTGGGGTGGGGGGGGGGCGTTTCACAGGCATTATGCACCACAGTGACACTCCTCCCAGTGGTATCATGACAGAAATCAGAGCGATACACTGTGTTTATGTTTTTACGTCCAGTTTATATTAGAACTCCACAGCTTCCAATGAAACTTCAGTTTGTTTTGGCAGTTGCCCCCTTTTTTCTGAATCCACGAGCACCGAGGTGTCTGTGCTCTGAACTGCTCTCCTCATCACGGTGTGGCAAGAAGATACACATTTGTGTGATTTGGCTGCTGGGTACTGCCATCGTTAAGCCGCTACAGGTGGCTCCGACCCAGTTTCAGACATTCCCCACCTTTTTATGACGAAATCGGCAGCTGTCACTGGATGAGGAAACGCTTTGGCACAGATGGACACACTTCTGTCCGATACGGGGAACCAGATACCGCCGCTGGCTTGCGTTCCCAGCCTCTCGCATAAGTACAGAACTGGAACCATTTTGTTTTTGGGTTTTTTGGAACCGTTTTTGAGCGCTTTTACTCAGCTGGTGTTGGCTGTGTTCAAAGTGTGAGAAACTGATTATGCACGTGAGGAACACGTCAGCGACAAAGTACGGCCAGTGAGGGACGAAGGCTGATAGAGATTGAATGGATCTGGCCTCTGAGAAGATGACCCTTAGATATGGAGGAACATGGAATTCCTAGGTCACGGTAACCATGGTTACTGGCCAGCCCTGCGTAAGCGTGAGATGGTGAGGGTGGTCGTCGCACTGATGATGTAGAGACAGCCTGACTTTTCCTCCGTCCATCTCCAACCTGCACCAGATCAGGGAAGGGCCCTCAGGGTCCCTCAGACGGTCCAGTGCAGTGTTTCTCAGCACGGCCCTTAGGGTCCCTCAGACGGTCCAGTGCAGTGTTTCTCAGCACGGCCCTTAGGGTCCCTCAGACGGTCCAGTGCAGTGTTTCTCAGCACGGCCCTTAGGGTCCCTCAGACGGTCCACATGTTTTGCTGCACGGTGAGGAACACCACCCCAGTGGATGTTCTGTCCGTCCTTTTCCTTCTCCTGCTTAGGGAGCCCCTCAGTTTCCAGCCATTCACTAGTACGATGTTTGCTCTCAGCCCTGTGATCCTGGATTTACGCAAAAGACCAAAAGCAATCTTGGGGTAACTTGAGTTGGATGAAGACACCCAATATAACGCCCTCTAGAAAGAGGAGCTGAGCTCTGCACAAAGCTTTGGTCAATGTCAGCTTGAGCCATTGGGTGCAGTGTCACAGTCACCACAGGCCAGTCGCCCTCATTTTGGTCCTGATCTCGAGCATCAGGAGTTAGTTTTCGTTCACCTCGCGGTGACCGGCCGCCGTGTCAACCTCATGTTCTGCGTTACTGCTGTTACTCTGCAGTTCCAGTGAGATGGGCTGCGGCACGCTAGGTTGAGTCACTCTCTGACTCTCACACACCGGGCCTCTTTCGGGGGGCGGGTGTGTTGGAGCAGCTGTGCCCACATTATTGGGATTCGGGTCTCTCCTGCTGGTTTTTACACCGGTAGGGTATCTCCTCTGCGGTGTGGATTGTGGGGGAGTGGGGGTGGTGATGTCACCGATTGTCTCCAGTGTTGTCCCCTCTAGGCGCTCAGACTTCTCCATCCTGGATTGGGGGTCTCTCAAGCATTTTTTGGATTCCAAGCTCAGATTCCAGAGAGTTGAGGGGTGGGAAGCAGTAGTATGCTCTTCCCACAGCAAAGTAGAGGCTCTTCTGAAGACTCATCACAGGCGAGGCACCTTCCACCTTTAGCTGTGCGTGTTGCCCTGTCTGTGCCCGTTTATAGCTTTGCATTTTGACCTGCTTGTCCCCGTCTGTAGGTGGATGTGTTGACCTGCCTATGCTGAGGTCTTTTTGCATTTTTCTGGCCTGTAAGTCTTGTTGGGCAAAACCATGAGCTGTGTGAATTAATAAGCGGCTTGTGGGTCGTGCCTGTGGAACAGAACTTCTTGTGCTCATAAAAAGGCACCAGACTTTGTAACTTTAATCATCTATTGTTGTTTAGCTGCTTTTTTGTTGGACTGTGATTAGGAATTTGATGCATTAAAATGTGTCGATGGGAAGCTGATCCCCCCCCCCCCACACACACACACAAACACTGATGCAAATGTGAGCAGAGGGACAGTAAACGGGCCCCTGCTAGCGAATGAGCACATCTCAGAAGGGTAATGCAGAAACGGGGGCGTATGGACATGACCATGACTAATGACCGGTGAGCAGCAGTGTCGCAAGAAGTTTGCCGTTGTGGGGTGGTGGGGGAGGGTTGCGATGTCTATGCATTTCTCAGTATCACAATAGGCACGCATGCAAAAGTAATGTTGCAAAAGAATGCGATGTAAATTAAACAGTGACAGATAAGGGACAAACAATTATTTATTTTTGGGGAAGGAAGGGTGACGTCTGTCTATTGCAAGGGAAGCATCCCCCCTAATTCCCGACAGCCATGCTGGTGAGGAATGGGCATAGCGGGGCCGTTACTGTGTGAACCGGTTATCGCTTCCTCCCGGAACCTTGGTGTGTGGCTCGTTGGATTAGGCCACTGTGCCTGGGATCAGAAGGTTGTTGGTTCAAATCCCAGGGCCAGCAGAGTGATGTCACTGTTCAGCCCCTGAGCCAAAGCCCTTAACCCAGTTTCCTCCAGGGCCTTACTGGGCCTGCTTTCTCAAAAATATATAAAAGTTTCTGCCAGATAAATGTCAGGAACCGGCTGCGATTCTGATCACGGGCGTCGCACGAGAACGACACAAAAGCTCTCTCTCTCTGTCTGTCTGTCTGCCGGCAGGCAAATGTGTGCAGGTCCCTCCTGCCACGTGTACGGTACATTTATGGCGAATCAGAAAGCGAAAACCCAGCCGCGGTATTTTCTCAGCTTGGAAAAACACCATCACCCCCCCCCCCCCCAGCATTTTCAGGGCTACGGACTTGCGTTTCAAAGATGGTCGCTGGCAGTGGTGGCAACGTTCTTGGCGAGAGGGGTGCCCGCCTGCACCTCGTGCTGAATGTGGTCTTTCATGCCAGCCTGGGCAAAAATGTCCATGTAGCATCACTCGCTGCCCACATTAGGGGGCGGTGGTGTGGCTGGCGAGGAGGAGGAGGAGGAGGAGGGGGGGGGGTGCTGTGGGACCCGTATAAATAAACGTGACTATTAATAGTAATGATGCCATTCACTGAACACGCAGCATCATGGGTCAAAGGTCAAGTGCTTCACAGCGATCTGCGGTTGTTTTCCCCCGAGGAACGGGTAGAGCATTATGGGTAAAAAAATCCCATCTAAACTGACAGTGAGGATGATTCTCGGGGAAGGAGAGTATTGGTGCATCCTAATGCAATGGTCTCTTAAGAACAGTTTATGTTGAATAGTTTGCTTAAAGATTGCTAATTCATAATCCATCCATCCATCCATCTTCCACATATTTATCCAGTATTGGATTACCCCAGTCAGAGTGGCGCAGGGCCAGATGCCAGGCCGTAAGCTACCGGTGGTATTGAGAACATGCAGCCTTCACACACCCAGAACAAACCCGGGATCTGAACCCCCAGTCCAAGTGTGTGTCCCCCCCCCCTCCCTGCCCCTTCTTGCCACTCCTTGCTACTCCTTGCTTTGCATTGATACCTGCAGTGATACCTTCTTTGTGCCTCATGGCCGGGAGACAGGGGGGCAGAGTCTATTCTCCCAGTATCATGTGCCTGTCACCACCTGTCACCCTCACCCATCAGGAGTGGGTGATTCCTCGGCAGGTTAATGGGCATTACCCCCCCCCCCCCCCCCCCCAGCTCCTGTACATGCCTCCGCAGCCATGTCAGGTGTTGCCAAAGCCACGCAGAGCCAGGACGCAGTCCATTTGGTGGGCAGTTCACCGTAAGCGGGTGCAACCGGGGGGGTGAGGTGATGCTGACCAGTCTGGTGAACATGTGAGGTCAAACTTGGGATGGCTAATGGGGAGAGCTGAAGCTGAGCAGGCAGGATCAGCTTTGGGGTAGGGTGGGGTGGGGTGCGGGGGGGCAGGAAGACCATGTGACCGGGCCATGTGGCGGGCTGTGCACTCATCAACCGGCTTTGGCGGGAAACCGTGATGTAATCATGGCACGACTAACAATCACCTCTTTCATTGCATGATAAAAAGGAGAGCAGTGTAGACAGATGGTCTGTGCTGTGCAGAGCAGGTCACTCAGGCCCCCCATGGTGTAGTGACTGTTTGTGGCCAACAGGGGGCTGTGTACAAATGTGTGGTTGGAGTGGTAGCATACACAACTACATACATGAACTTACAGCCCTACATGTGTGTGTGTGTGTGTCTGTGTAATAAAATATTGGCAGGTGTTTAGGTCACAAACTAGCTCTAGGAGTTTTCCTCACACCCCGAGGTCTGTAGGGCTGTCGCCTCCCAAAGAAGCTCGTCTATAAGTTCTGTTCTGCTGGATGTCTTTTCCTGTGGCCCCAGGTAAGGAGGAGTAACAGGACACATGAACGTCACAGACGGGGGGGGGGGGGGCTTGCTACAATGGCCTACGGCCCTACGGCCTACACACTCATCACAACCCTCCAGTGAACTTGGCCTGTGAAACCCACTGGCGTCAGACTAATGGAAAGTTGTGGAGTATGGGTCAGCAGGACCTGCTGCTGCTATCAGGGCAGGAATTCAACTGTAACTCTCCTTGGAGTGTTTGGGAGGGGCGTGCCATCATCCTGCACCCAGACCAGCGACCCCCCCCCAATTATCTGGCTGGGTTCTTCTCCTACAGCAAATCCTGTATTGTCCAGCATTCTCCTTTCTCTGAGTTTCTCTGAGAGTGTAACAGTTCGCTGATTCTTACCAGAAACCTGCAAGTCAAACAGCTGCCTGAAACCAACCCCCCCCCCCCCCACATTGCGAAATCTGCCTGTCTGAATAAGCTATTGTATCACTTTATTATTATTATCTGGGAGGTCTATAGCTTGCATTTTTGTGAGGATACCTCATGGAAAACACTGCCTTTTATCACATGTTCCTGGTTGAGCTCCGCCGGAGTTGGGTAGCACTCACTCTAACACCGACCACACGCGGAAGACGTGGGAATGGGGGAAATCAGCGATGAACTGCGCTGGCAAAATTTCCCCCACCCCCCCCTCCCCGCAAAGAGGATGACCCTCGGGCTTGTTATCAGGAGGTCATGGGACGTCGGGGGAGGGGGGCAGATCCAGTTTACGTTCTGAGCCGGCCCAGTCCATCACACTCAGGCAGTAGGGGGGTCCCCTCCACATGACATGGGGTCTAGCGTGATGGACTGGAATGCCTCTCTTCCTGCTCTTGGATGTTCCGGGCGGGGGGGAGCGTGACCTCATCTCCCCAAAATTAGCCTTCATTTTGTCATTCCTTGGATGCGCGTTCTTCTGCATTCCCAAACGCTCATTATTCTTCATGCCCATAGTCCATCTATCTCGCAGCCGTTGCCTGTGTTGTTCAGTGTGATGTATCTGCTGAGTGTGACGGGGGGGATGTGGGTGTTCTGGGGGGAGGGGTTGAGGTCTTGGGACAGGCCTCTCCATGCACCTTTAATTGTCAGGAGTAATTAGCATTGTCCGCATCGCTAAGTGCCGGAGGGATTAAATCAGCCTGGGCATCACAGACGGTCACCGTGTCAAATGGCCTGTCAGACCTGCTGCTTGCCCCTCAGCTTCTCCTCCAATCAGTGATGAACTGAGTATCTCATGAGTATCGAGTGGCTCATGTCAAGAAGTCTAAGCGCCCCGTGAATCTGAAGGGCGTGGCTCATTTGAAATAGTCTGAAGTCACTATAGTAGTCTGTCGAGTCCTCAAGACTGTAGCAGAGGCAAGATAATGAAGACTGTCTGCTTTGTCCTTCGAAATGAAGAGCCAAAGCATATCACATGCACACACTTGAGTCCTGAGTGCGTACTGGGGAGATCAGGCCCAACATAAAGAACCCATTCACCGCGATCCCTCATCGCTGTATCGCTTAGTAATGTCTGTCTGCATCCATTACCCCATCCTGTAATTAGTGATTCTCTGAGCAGAGACTGTTACATAAAACAGCTTTTAAATGCTCCTACTTCGTCTGTTTATGTAGATTCTGAGAATCACCACCCTACCCAAAACCCCCTCAGGCCTCTTCAGCTGTAATGAAAGTAGACACTCATAAAAGCCTCATGATCTCAGCATTTCAGTTTGGCTTTGTGGGCTGAGTTAAACCATCTCTGCTGGAAAACTTGATCTATTATGGTGTACGTTCCCCCAGAGTGTTGGGAAGGCCTCACTTAAGGGGCCTGACGTACTCAACATGAAAGCTATCTGAACTTTTCATGGTTATATAAAGCGTAAAATTTACACTTTACTGCTTCATCTTTTTAGCGTTGGTGTAGTTGTAACCCTTCCAGTTATTGTCACTATTCATCCCAGGTGAATATGAGTTGATGAGCTGGATGTTGAGTCGCCACAGCAACCAGAGAAGTTCTGTCAACTCTGACTTAATCATCTGGAGGTCTTTGGAGAATATCTTCCACATTATCCCAAGTAGAAAAAGCTCCATGGCTTTCAGAAACCTGCAAGAATCTGTAGGAGTGACCTTTGTGGTTTGTAGTCAGTGTGATACCGAGGTGAAAAGCCCAGGGTCGGGGTACGGTCAGGATGCGTGTTGTGAGAAAGGTCCTTAACCATCACCGTGGGGGACCGTGGGCTCTCTTCACAATCAGTGTCAAAGTGAAGGGATAGTTAAGTCCCTAGTGATCAGCCCACCAAGGGCTTGGTTTATGTGGGGAGCCGTCAGTCTTTGTGGTTTTTGGAAGTCGCCTGTCCTCCTATCCAGACTGCAGAGGGCACCTTGCACCCGCGGGTGGCAGCCATGTCTGGTAAATTGTAACTGAATCCTGTTTGTCCTCATGGGGAGGAGGATGAAGGTTATATCCCTTCTAGTCATATTTCCACCAAATCGTCACTAGTTTGAAGTGTTAGGGAGTTACATGCGTGTCATAATTAAATTAAAAAATGAATGTAACTATCATCCATTGCAGGTTACTTTGAAAAAAAGTTACTTTGTTCAAGACCATCTGTTTCGAGATCAAAACTCATCCAATCCAAGACCAAGACATGATGGAGGCTTTTAATAAAGACCAAAACAAGACCAAGACTTGAAATTTCACAATCAGAATTTAGTTTTTTTTGGTAGAGAAACCCAAAAATATGCAGGGCTCTGACCCTCCAGGCCTGGAGCTGGGCACCCCCTGCCCTGAGAGGTCTGAGTGAGAAAATATTTTCCTAAATAGTTTTACATTCCCTCACAAAACTTTTGCGTTCCCACACAATAGTTTTCCATTACTAATATGTGTCCATTTAAAATAGAAATAATAGCATTAATAGACTAATATAAGTCTAAACGTCCAGTTAAGTTTGCTTTAGCTGGGCTGCTGAATACAAAGTGCACACACAAACATTTAGGTTTATCCTTGCTGTCACACTGCAGCAAATAGCAAGTGGGCAAGTGTAATGGGATCGCAAAACTATTGCAAGGCAACGTAAAACTTTTTCAAAAAATATTTTCCCACCCTGACCTCTTAGGGGCGCCGTATATTCCACCTACAGGTATGTTTTAATTATTATTGATTTCTACCCAAAAATTGTATCATCAAATAGAATGAAATAGACGAGAAACGATCAAGCAGAGGTACATGTAAATATTAAACATATTTTTTAGTTTGCGAGACAAAGCCGACATTAGTTAAGTAGTTTTACAAAAGAAAATTATGTTTATAGTAGTTTTACAAAAGAAAATTATGTTTATAAAACCTGAGAAGACATCAAACTTGCTTTTATTGGTGCGTTCGTTTTTCTCTCGGAAACATCACGTCCGTCAATCTCCCGTTCGAGCTACCGCATCTCGGAACAAACATGGCCGCCTCCATGAACACACTGCGGTGTGTTGCTGCTTTATATTTTAGGAGATTTGGAGTGAGACTATTTTTCTGATAGACAAAGAAACAAGAAACAAACCAAAGACACTAACAAGTCTCGTTAAAATCTGATCTTGCATGCTAGGATACTGTTTACGGTCATGATATGGTATTCTCTAAATTGAACATGTGCAATTGCTTTTATAACTATTAATACATTTAACAAAATAAACATTTTCAAAGAATTATGAAATAGAATTACTGTTGAGTGTTTAAGCCACCATGTTGAAATTACGTTACAGGACGACAAAATCTTGTCCGACATCAACGTCATAAAAGAGGCGTGTTTGCAATGGGAAGTGCCGTTTTTCGTGACATTTTCATCCGAGTTGGAAAGAAATAATCAAACGCACCTTATAAATCTTTTTTCATCCTGCTTTTGCGTAAACTTTATTCAGACCTAGGAGACGATGTCTGCCCTCTGCTGGTCTGGGGGAATATCACTGCAGCACACATGCGCCGACCGCAACCATCCGCTACCATCCGCATCCCCTGTATGAACCAACAACGTTCGAAACAGTCCTGTATAACCGGGGCAGTTGATGATGGAAGAGGGAAAGAAATACCTCATGAACGCTCCGAAAGGACCGTACCAGTTCCTGATGTGGCGTGAGGTGACTGGGAGCAGGGCGGTAGCCAGGCTGTGAAACATAGTGATTGAAATATAGGCAATGTTAAGTGAGAGGTCATATCAAATTATTGATTAGGTTACAGCAAGTCATGAGTGTGTCTTACTGAATGGATTTAGGTCTATATCATTACAGAGCAGTTTATGGGTTTGAAGCATGTAATTTAAGGTTTTTTGTAATCGTATATAAAGATAGAAATGAAAGAGAAATGCTTGATGTGAACACACCATTACAAGCCAATATGAAATACACTTGACATCCAAACTTGGCTTTGAAGTGTTTCTATGGATACTGTCGCCTTCATAAGCTGTGAGTTACTCTTTTTATTAATGTTATGTGAAATGTTAGTTAGGCTAATCTTGCCCATCGGGCATAATATGAACGCCAACCTTCACCGTGGCCAAAGTAGCCCAGCCTTTGTTTATGCGCTTCCTAGCCAAAAAAAAAAAAAAGTCGCTATTTAAATATTTCGTTGGGGCGCCTTTAGCTTTGATTATGATGCACATTTGTCATGGCATTGTTTCTACAGGCTTATGCAACATCTCACCCTTTTATTTTCATCCAGATTTGCATTCAACCGAGATCCTGTATTGACAAGTGAGTTGAACCACATCCATAAAGCCTCCTTCAGCACATCCCAAAGATCTTCAATGAGATTAAGGTCATAACTCTGAGGTGACCAAGTCATGCGTGAAAGTGATTCCTCATGCTCCCTGAACCACTCTTTGACAATTCAAACCCAGTGAATCTTGGCATTCTTGTCCTGGAATATGCCCATGCCAACAGGGAAGAAAAAACCCCACTGATGACGGATGGAGGTGTATCCTGGACATTCAGTAGATTCAGGTGCTCAGCTGAATTCACTTTTTTGCTTTCTGTGATGAGTGCGTGTGCCCCCCCTCGCCACACTGTCCCCCAGCTCCCTCTCACACAGCAGACACTATTAACATCACCTTCGAGTGACTATCTCATTAAGAATGCAGTTTCATTCTTATTCTATGATTTTTTTTTTCATTCAAGTGAATATTTAGCTTCAAATTTTATTTTTAGCTCTTCGAAAATGATCAATGTCTGTAAAAAGTGTTTATGTAGAATAAAGCTTTCATTTTGTTGCTTTGCATCTTTTCGCCATGCAGAAATGCCTTCTGGAATATTCCCAGACGACGGGGGTCAGCTAAGCCGTTGAGACTTTCAGCTTTGTTGTCCTGTTTAGGATATTTGTTGAAAGTAACAATGTAAAGAGTGACGTTACTCTGATGAAGCAATCGAAATAGCATTACTAACTGGGTAGTCAATTTTTAACTTGGTAACAAGGAATCTGTAACCTATTACATTTTAAAAGTAACTTTCCCAACACTGGGGGTGTGTCCTCAGAGGTTTGTCCGGAGTCGCAGACACCTTGGCCATCCTCTGCTCGGACATCCAGCCTTCCTGCTCCTCTTCGCTCCTTGTCTGTCTGTCGCCCCAGCAGTAAATCCAGATCACTGCCAAGCATCGGCCTCCCTAGGACGGCGTCATGATGGGCTACACCACTTCCTGCCTCGTCTTCTCTTCTCTTCTGCCTGGGGTTTTGGGTCCTCAGGGTGGGGTCAGGTCTGAAAGCCTGCTAGAGGAAGGTCTTCGATCCCACGCAGCCCACCTGGCGTGCGCCCAGAGCCGTCCCGGAACAGACGCCCACCACAGACCAGCAGATGCTCACCCTTAAGTGTCAGTATGGTTTTCCTTGCGGGTTCAGCCAAGAAGATCGTCTAGACATAAGCCAAACAAGCCTCTTACCGCCTCTCTCATCTTTACCGAAGCCCCGCTGAGGCAGTTGGCATGATTACTGGTTCTCGTGGGCAACGGTCAGCCCTGTGCTCTCAGCAAACGCTTCGGTGACCGCCTCGCGGGTAGACTGTCCAATGAGCATCATGACGACGTTTCTGCGCTGAGAGAATCTAACGAGTTTACGGGGAATGTTGGAGAAGATGCTTAATAAGAGTGAGCTGGATCCATGAGACACGCAGGTGGCCCTTTATAGTGTGACACACACACACACACACACACACACACACACTCATGCCCTTTCTCCTTCTCCCACTAACTGATCTCTGCTATTTTTGCCCTGCCGTGACTAGTCATCATTAATCTTCCTTCTCCTGGGGCAGGATATGAACTGCATGCCAGAGAGTGATGTCTGTCTGTGTTTCTATATATATGTGTGTGTGTGTGTGTGTGGGTCCTTTTGTAAAAACAGTCACTTTTCTCATTTTCAAATCCATCTGCAGCTGATAC
>JAABNX020000106.1:3744038-3755888 GCA_015163995.2 Mormyrus lacerda | reverse complement strand
GACGACAGTGGGCGGGGAGGGGGGGGGGGGGGGTTGAACCCAGATCCAGTGGTTTTGCTGTACCACAGTTCCTCCAGAGTCACTGCCAGAGCTACTCCAGTGTAAATTTAATGAGCGAGGGGGGGGGGGGGATGTGTGTGTGTATCAAACAAACAACAGCCACCACCCTCCGTCCATCTGGTGCTGCCTCGAATATTAAACTTTTTAATCTGATTTGATCTGAAATGATAAACACTGGAATGGAAAGCAGATGTTCTTTGGGAATTTGCCCCCAGAAGGGTTCGGCCCTCATCAGGCACATGGACCTGAAGCTCTGATCTGTTTATTTGCGTTGCCCTGCTCCCATAATCCCCAGCCCTGCGGCCCTTGTGCTCGACACTCCCGTTCTTTCCAGAAGCTTCCACCAGCTAGATGCATGCCTTCGGCCCAGCAGGACCCTGGGACTGCCTGACCCTCCATGCCCTCACCTCATTTACCGCCCCTTAACTAATCATAGCCTTGGCTCCAAGGCACACTCCCCTCTTGTGGGGGGGGGGAGCCAGCACCGGCCATCAGGCTCAGCCTGCTGGAAGACTCACGAAACCACTTAGTCAGCTTTTACGTAACATTTAAGAAAAAATGGAGAACTGAGCAAATACTTCTGGGCCTCCATGGGGGTCCGTGCCCATGGCAACAGCAATCTGTCGTCACCATGGCATCATGGAGGATTGAGCCTGTGATGTCATAGACGTAGCCACGACGATTGGGGCAGGTAATGGTCTTGACTGTGACTCTCTGGAAATCAAAGAGTGCTGGCATCCATACACTGTTCTATCATATCAGGGTTTTTATGTGATTTGCATTCTGGTCTGATAAAGTGATGTTTCCTCCATGTGAGGTTCAGTGCCTCTGCTTGAACCTGCAGCCATGTCACATGCTCTGCAGGGGGGGCAGTGGCCGGCTTTGTAGTTTCTCTTCCCCAGTTCTCAGGCCGCGAGAGATGGAAGTATGTTGCTCCCCGCCTCCGGGTGGCCGTGATGCACGGCTGCCTGGAGTTTTATTTCCACATAGATACGGACTTTGGCTTTTTCGGCTGAATTTCTAAATCTGTGCAATGACGCATGAGGTTTTTTTGACGTGTTAATTTCATTTGCTTAAAAAAGGCTGAAAAATGCTGAAATAGGCCACACTGTTGTGACCCGGGGAAGGCCGGCGAACAGAAGGACGTAGCGAGCCAAAATACGGGGGTAAACAGGGTTTAATTGGCGAGACAGGGTAGCAGACGGCGACAAACATCAATGACTGATCTGACATACTGGGGAAAGACGTGGACTAAATACACAGGACAAGTAGAAACTAACAGGCAACAGGCGAGTACAATCAGGGAAATACACGTGGGAAATGAGGGGGCGTGGCACACACGAGGATCGGACGAGCCGGGCATGACACACACGATATGTTTGTTTGTGTGGAATGGGTGGTGTTTGTGTGTGTGTGTGAGCGGTCCCCATAAAGATATGTTTACCCAACGTGTGTGTGTCTCACGAAGGTCAGTGGTTCAGGGTCGCTGGTTGTTCAGTATGTTCCTCAGTTAAGTGACACAAACTTGGCAAGCGCATCAACCCAAATTAGGTGGGGGTCAATCCGGGATCCTGATCCGTTCACTCAAGCTCAGAGTGGGCCTTTAGGCTGTGTCTATTACCGCAATAACTCCCCCCCTCCACCAAATGCACCATAAAATGGACAGGGCTTTATCCGACCAGTCCAGGCATGCCCCGAGTCCAGGCAGATCCGTCTGAGGGTGTCCTCCCAGGTTGGTCACCTCACCAGGCACAACTAAAAGCGATGGGCCAGAGAGTCTGTGTTTGCCAGAGCCAATTTGCAGACTCCTCGCTAAGTCTTTGTGCGGCCCAGATTAGGTTCCGGAATGTCCCCACTGACCTGGGGGGGGGGGGGGGCAGGAAGCAGGCTGGTATACTGCATCAGTGGGTCAACTGACCTGACACCGAGCCTCGTGCATTTACTGTTCTGGCCCTAGCCATCAGCTAATCAGAGTGACAAGGAGCTGGCCCAGAATTCATCTTCTCATTGTCATGGACCCCCCATATGACACCCTGCCTCGGTGCCCGAGTCCAGTTCACTTGACCTGTACCTTATTATAACAATAAAGGCCCAAAACAGCCCCACCCCGCACCCAAAACACAGTTGTAGTCCGACTTTTATTTTCCTGTGTCTTTCCCTTGTGCTGACCCCAGAACAGCTGTTGTCATTCTGTAATCCCATCTCCTTCCCAGCATACCTTTGATATTCCCATCTCATCCTCCTGTCCCTGTGTCACGTGATTCCGCCCACATTCCCGCCGACAACAGGTTTGGTTTGGTTAGCTTCACCCAAAAATCTGACCTGTTCAAAGCTGGTCCAGCAGATGGCATTGTGGTTAAGGATCTGAGCTGAGTTTGGCAGGCTCAGGTCCTGGTGGGGGTGGGGCTTTATTGTATGTAGAGTTAATGGGGGTCCTCAAGGGGCGAGCACTTCTGTTTTTCTAGCTTTCCTTTACCCGAGAGCCAGTTGTGAAGCGTCTGGCCAATTAGAGCCAGAAATTATTAAGATAACTACCTGGGAGACTTGAAAACAAAGCCTGGATTTGGAATCGAGGGCCAGATTTGAATAGGGGGCACTACTTCTTGCTGTGAAGACTATGAAAAGTCTTTGTTACTTTTTAACTCAAAGCGGTGAGACACAAAAAAAAGTTGTAGGATTTTTTCCAAATGGGACAAATGTGACCACATGAGGAAACTGTAATTTGTAAACAACGTTAAAAATGCCACGTGTGGGAAAGGCAGTGGGTTACTAAGCTGGCCTGCTTTTGTGCCCTAAACTCGATTATCTGTGCATGGCCATAAATGTGACTTCACATCTGGATTGGGGGGCGGGGGGGGGGGGAGGAGCCATGTTACTGGAAGCCTAGGTCATCACCCGTGTCAGATGTTTCCAGATGTGAATCAATTACCCAGTTATCCAGGGGTTTTGTCGGGGGAGGGGGTGGAGGTGGTATCTGCCGTCAGGAGCAGCACAGCGGCGCTCAGCGTTCAGGTGAAGAGGCTCCTCCTGGATCTGATGATCAGCCATAAGCATCTGCTTCTTGTCAGGGTGCGGGATGCCCTCCTCTGCCTCTCTGCAGCTCCCCAAAGTCGGCCTCCGGTTGCTCAGTAGTTTGCACCCTAGGAGACCCAGCAGCTGTAGAAGAGCGTTGATTCTGGTGAATGAATGTCATGGGGGACAGGATACGTGCGGCGGTGGTCTTCAGCGCGAGATTTTTTACGGTAATTGAAGTCGGCGGGCTTGGTGCCCCCCCCCACCCAGACGAAACAGACGTAACAGCTAAGGAAGCGAATCACTGGGTCTCCAGCCAGAACCGTAGAGAAGTATAATCTAACCAAGCAGTTTTGTTTATTTTTATTTTAGGCATGGGACCAGATTTCTGCATACATGCCAGGGTTAAAGGTCAGAGGTCAAAGTGCTGAAGGAGCAAAAGTCTGCGTCCCCTTGTTAAAGTACATCAGACCTCAGCCCAAATCGTGAACCTCTGGTCTGGAACCTTCCTGTCCCTCCCCATGACTCAGGCTGTTACTCAGAGCTTTTTCTGAGGGGCTCCTCAGCACCTTCACGCGCTTGTCTTTCCTCCAGGAGGCGGCCAGGTGCGCTCGCCTGGCCCCGCAGTCGCCATGGAGAGGTCACTGTGGAAACGCCAAGGACCACTAAGCGAGGACCGTGACCCTTAACTTACAAGGAAGGACTTTTTACTTATGACAGGGTCACCAGTACTAGGGTCCTTCGTTTGTTTTACCTGCTTTTGCTCATGCGAAATAGAGATTTGTGAAATTCTACAGTACAGCTGGGCTTATCTTACATTTTATTTCCAGTTTAAATAATCACAACTTTTTATTGATCCCCGTGGGGAAGTTCCTTTATTGGGGAAATTCTTTTTCACGCCTCCCTCAACTTGCTCATTGTAGAGCAAGCTGTCCGCGAAGGATTTCCAGCAGAATGGAGGATTTATGTGACGTGAATCTGCGTGTACCTCTTACTCTGCGCATGCTAGGGGGGGTCTGTGGCCCAGTGAGTCTTCATATGCGATTGGTTCTGTGGCCCAGTAGGATAGGCTGCTGTGCCTGTGATCAGAAGGTTGTTTGCAGAGTGATGTCACCATTTGGGCTGCTGACTGTCTGACCCCTTTTTCTCACTTGTGTGAGACATGCGCTCTATGCGCTCTTGTAAAAAATAAAACTTGGCTCCCACCCATTAGTGTTGGATTGGGGCTTGTTCAGCCGACCAGGGGTGTAGAGGGCCTGTGGGAACCCCCCCCGTCCAGTTGACCTGTGAGTGTTAACTCTGCAGCACCCAGAATGCCTTGGGGCACCTCAGGGAGACAGAGATACACACTCACACTCACACACACACACACACTCACACACACACTTGCGATTTCGCCGTCTGTTGAAAGCAGAAAGGTCAGTGTGAAATGGAGTGATAGCTCACTGGGACGGGATGGACAAGAGTGTAGCAGGTAAGCTGGGCGGCAGGGGGGGGCTCTAAATCTCCCCCCCCCAAGATGTTAAAGGCACTTCCTGCTTGAGGTTCTTCCGGCATTTCCAGACTGCGCATGTGCAATCAGACCTGCACGATTTCATGAGGAGGTGAAGAAGCAAAGCTGGGAGTAGAGAGAGAAACTCGAAGGGAAGAAGATTCTGAAAAGGAGGGATGGCGGGAGAGAGGGAGTGATTTAGTGAGGATGAGAGGCAGTGAGCATTACCCTGGTCCCGATGCAGCATGCGGCCCAGTGAGCAGAACCTCTCTAGTGAATCAGACTGGCCCCGACAGACCTAAGCACGGGGGGGGGGGGGGTGCTTGTGGTCTCTGTGAGACGAGTGGGCGGGAATAGTGTCACACTCTCTGCAGCACTGTGAAGTGGCTGGTTCCTATGTAACCAGCAGCCGCCTCCGCCCCCCCGTCTGGCAGGCACGTACCGCCCGGGCAGGGAGGGGGGCTTCAGCGGCTGCGGGCAGGGAGGGGGGCACTGCCACTGTCGGCAGGACTATCTGCTGAAATGATATGAACTGAAATTTTGAATGTCGTTAATGTAACAGTTGACTTCTGTGTCGTGCTGTTATTTCCACGTCTGCAGGTTAATCGCAGTCCTCTGTGCCCCCCCCCCCCTCCCCATTCAGGGAGCTCCCTCTGGCCCCCTGCCTGCTCAGCCAAGGCCTGCTGATACTATTGTTCAGTTTGGTGATTTTGAGCCCTAGACCCCGTTCCGTGTCTTTTCACACCTGCGCTTCTGTGCGCTGATGAGATAAATGCCCCCCCCACCGCACACTGCCTTATCGCTCTCCTTGAGGCCGTCCAGGCGTGCAAACGACTGGCCCCCAGGAAGCGGCGAGGTCCTCCCCCATGTAGGGCCACGCATCCGGGCATCGGCTGGGACTCCAGGCACAGGACACTCGGGAGATAACGAGACCCGATCCAGGTGTCCAGCTAGCTGCCTGTGTGAAAAACAACATTCATCAAGCCATTCTCCATCTTAGACTGAGTTTGTTTAGAAAAGCAGAGTCTCGGATTAAATTGAACCTGGAAACTTATTATATTGCAAAGATGTTGATTTAGCCTGTGGAAATGCCTCACTTTCTGTAGCAGATCAGCCAAACACTAATTAGTTAAGACCCAGGTTCAGTTGTGTTCGAGGCCCTGAGCAAAGCCAGTTTGGTTTTAATGAGTATGATTCAGTGTGAAAATCGCTTCGTACACAAAGTCCTTCCCAGCCTTAAAGCTCCAAGCGAACGAGCAAACTTTAAAACTCACTCAGTCCATTTTGTGAGTAAGAATCATTTCTTCGATCATAGTGCATTCTGCCAAATTTAGTGAGTTTTGGAAATTTGCTTTTCAGTGGTGAGGCATCGTGGACGGGGCTCATCCGGGTCAGTCTGCGGCTCACAGCCGCCCGTCTTGGTTTGGACTGTGCAGAAGCTGTCGGGTCCAGTGTGCTGCGTGTTCCGGCTCGCCGGGTCAGGTGTTGGACCTTGGACTGACCAGTAGGGACCCAGCTCAGCCTGCTAATCAGATTTGCGGAGTGGGCTCACATGATGAAGTTTAACGGGGCTCTGGATTGGACCGCCCCTCCTCACCGATCCCATCGCCATCCGGTTCAAACCGGAGCGGCTCCGTTCCTCTGGGTTTTCCAGCGCTTGGGATGCTGCTTTATGTAACCCTGCTCCCTGCGGCGTTCGCCAGCACCCTGGGGGACAATCCCACCCCCTGCCCCAAATACCATACCTCGTGTCACAATGCTCTCCCCCCACCCCTTTATTTAAATCGGGGGGGAGGTGTCACTTGGCTGTGGTCCACAGAGTCATTTGCATTTCAAAATATCCTGCAGAACAATTCCTGATAATGATTTATTTGGGGGTACTTGTTTTCCCCCACTGGGGAGGACGGGGTGTCTGTGGGGATTGGGTTGGGAGACAGCTAGAGAGCAGGGGCTCGTAAGGATTCAGGACGTATCCCAGTATCCACTAACCAGTCTCATTGTCACTCTCTCTTTCCAAACAAAACTGCTTTTTTTCACCTACTCCATCTTAGCTACGCTTGTTTAAAATGTCTCTTTCTAACCAAGATCATCCTTGTTTTTTCTCATAAGCCTCTGCTTGCTAAATTAGTTTTCTTTCTCTCGCCATGCCAGGCTGGGAGCCCCCGACACCCTGGCAGCTGAGACCAGCGTGGAACCATCACCTCACACCAGTGCGGCCCTCATCCACCTGCTGCATATCTGCGCTACACTGAGCCGCACTGCTGATAACCTGACAGTGACGATTCCAGAGCATTAACTCCCCTGTCATATGATGAGGGAGACGGCACACACATGGGGTAATGTGTCTCTGTGAAAGGGAGCACTGGGCTGGGGGTCCCTTTGTAAAGCCCCCATCCTACACAGGAGACACAGCCTGATTTCCCTCCCCCTGCACAGTACAGCAGCTTTTTACCCTCTTTCATTTTACAGCACAAATTTAGAGTTGAGCCCTTGATTCAGAGCTACGTTACATTAATGTATTCAGCAGACATTTGTACTGAAGGCATTAAGTGCCTCGCTCAAGGGTCCAACAGTGAAACAGTGATCACGGGACTTAAACAGGTGACCTTCTGACCACAGACGCAGAATCCTAAGCAGCTGACCCACAGACCAGCAGATCCCTGGTCAGGTTATAAGCGTCTTTCCTTAACGTTTTCTAAAGTTTCCTTAGAATCCAGTGCCTCCCCTCATCTCACGCGTGATGGATGCTGCAGGGTGTTAAATTTCCTTCCTGTCAGGTGTGTGACTGGCAGGCAGCTCGCCGCTAAGCAGCCTGGGATACCCTCTCCGCCCCTGTACCGGATCACGTGACTTACCTTACTTTACACATTCCAGGCCCGAGGCCGAATTGTTTCACTCAGGGACCTGAAGTGAAGGGCTCCCGTCTCTTGGAGACGGTGCATTAGTTGCCATGGTGACCTGTCCACTCTGGGGGACAAACAAGAGGGAAGGTGTCTGCCAGCAGGGTTTATGCTGAGGGGGCAGGGGAAAAGGGAAGGGCATTATGGTTTATAGATCGAATCCCCCAAGGGGAGCTGCAGTTGTATCTGAAACCTCACCCATTTAGAGAGTAAAAGTCGTCTCATTAATTTCTTTAGCGGGATTACTGATGAAGCGGACGATTGCGCCGCAGTGGTTCAGCAGACGGTCTCCTGGCACCCAGGCCTTGTTTCTCAATATGTCAACTTGACTGTACTCGTGTTCTCGCATATTCATTTTACATCATCTTCCATTGTTCAAATACTCAAGAACAGAAGTACGGAGGACGGTAAAAATCCCTGTGTGCTGTTCTTGTACCACACCAAATATCAAGGATACATCGGCTGCATCCTCGCTGAACGAGACTGAGCCCATGATTCGTTGCACCCCAAGTTCGTTCTTGGAAGGCAAATTGGCATGGTCGCTTTTGCCAAGACCACAAGTACGGTCTTTGCATTCTTGCGGTATTGAGAAACACACCTAGATCTGCCAGACGAATCAAAAGGTATCATGAAGGAAGCCGCCAGGTTGATGCTGGGAGACGTGCTGCTGTCACGGCAACGGCCCTGCTGCTACGTTAGCCAATAGCTGGGGATTTAAACAGCAGACACGGTAACCAAAAGGGCTTCTGCGTTTAGCAATGTGCCACCGCGGGTATTTCTAACACTGTCATGGTTCGGGGTGCTTGATAGAGAAGCCTTTCTGTCCTGGTGTTTGGGTCAATCTAAGCTGGTGTCATACTGTTAAGAACAAGGTCTTCATGTCAGTCACACCGATCTGCGGCACTAAGACTCGCCATTACGTCATTCAGTCTCCCTCTGATCCCTTTCTCCTCTGCTTGCGTCCCTTCAGATCTGCTCCAGCAACAGATCCACAAGCGCGCCCCCTGGGAGGCGAAGGTGTCACTGCAGCCAGAGGTGAGGTTCACATCCAGCACAGTCCACTGCATTAAAGATGTGGGTTTACGCCTCTGTGGCGTAGATTATCACCCCATTATCCCTGAGTTTCTGCCCCCTATTTCGGGGGGGGGGGGGCATCTGGGCAGAGGGTGTTGGTTTGCCCTCCCCACACATCGTTTCTCCTTCTCCACACTCTACTTAATCCCGTCTTTCAGCACTGGGGACAAAAGCCGGGCCAAGATTTAATGAAAAAACAAAGATAAGATGGGGGGGTCGCTTTAGACGGCATCCGTGCCGTATTAAAGCCCTCGCTGGCACCAGCTCTGCCCCACAATGCATGTAGAGGGGTGTCCCACTCTCAGTCTTGGGACTTGAACCTACCACCTTCAAATCCACAAACACTGTCCTACACCCAGCATACCCGCTTGCCCTCTTTGCCAAGCACTGCTATGGACCGTTGCTATGCACAGTTACATCCTGCCCATGTTGTGGTTTGGTTTCAGAGAAGGACAAAGATGTTGGGTGGAGACGCCTTGACCACGTCCAACGCCCAGAGGGAGGAGGGTGGAGAACAGACAGGTACCTGCTTCCTGCTCTGCAATGCAGCACTGGGGGCAACCCGACAGGAACCTGGGGACGACCCAACGGGAACCTGGGGGCGACCCAATGGGAACCTGGGGGCGACCCAACAGGAACCTGGCATCAGAACACATTTCCCCCCCAGGTGACCCTTCACCTAGAAACTTTACGGATCAACTGGATCAGAACCATTCTCCATTATTGATATTCCTTCTGCATGCTTCTACCAAACAGAGCATTATTTTTTTCTTTGTGGGTGGGGGTGGGCTCCCCTCCTTATTTAGCTTGTCTGAAATGTTGAGCCTGGTGCCACATGGGTCTGTTTCCGTAGATGTCATGTTCAGATGTGTGGTCCATAAGGACCGCCCCCACCCACCTCTGGGCAGGCTGTGGTGTCCAAGACGGCGGGGGCGCGGACATGGTGGTGTCGTCAGACGCACCTTGTGGGCAGCGTGACTCACAGCCCGAGGCGTGCACCCAGAGTGCAGTGAGCGGATAGCCCACCTGCTGTCTGTTTGTTGGCTTTGCTGGGTCTCTCTGGGGACCCAGGTGGTCTCAACCTGGGGGGCCGGCGCCTCCAAGGAGAGATGATCTCATTAAGGTGCTGACCCCCCTTCCCTCTTCAGGAATCCCATGGCAATAGCACCTACAGAGCGACGAGACGCAGATGGACTGTGGGAAGATGTCACATCCTGTGTGCTTAGCCTTGCTAATGTTTACAGTCGCTAGGAAGTTTAACCTAATACTGATCACGATTACCGACTCACTGTCTCTTGCCATTGACATCACCTAACTCAACCGTACCCCAGAATCTTCCTGGGCTAGGCCTGACCCTGCCATGTGGAGAGATGGTATGGTTTTTTTCTTTTCTGGCTGTGCTATTGTAAATCTGTGGCGTGGTCAGTGGCGCCAGGGTCCCCGTGCCGCGCCCAGGTGCCGCTCCGCATGCCACAATAGATGTCAGGCAAGGGTGATTTCACTTGGACCTTCAGACAGGTTGCATGTCCAAAAACACCTCCACAAATGACAAATGGAGCGGGGGTAACATGTGCCCCGGGTCCCGCTTCCTTCCCGTGACAGGCAGGACCCAGGCAGCACCACCTGTGGGTTGCCCAGGAAATGTCACTGGTGCTTGCGTGGCAATAAAACACCTACATTAAACACATTCTGCTATGAGCCTTGTGATTTTCCATTCTAAAAAAAAAATACATAATTATTACATCATTATGCAGCCACGCCCCCAAAAACGTGTCCATTTCTGCAGCTGTATATTCTGCTTCAACCTGGTGATCTTGCATCCTAATTGATGATAAATATGCATGAACCTTTACTGTGTAAATGGTAGAAATGAAGGTTTGAATTACCATGCACTGTCATACTATTTGAACCTGCTTCTCATTGGCTACTACATGGGTGAGATCTGCACCCATTGGCTCCAATCAGTGACTGACAGTCATCCCGCCCATTCTGAAGCCTCATTTCTCCCTTCAGATGGTTGCGCTTCTTAGCTGTGATGCTAGCCGCTGCCCTGCTTCCCGCCTTCTCCGTTTTCCGTCTTGCATAATGCCCAGTGCTCTATCTCAGGAGCAGGGAGCATTCTGGGACATCGGGCAGCCTGGCAGGCTGTCACTCATGACTTCCTTGTCAAATCAAATCAAATCACTTTTATTGTCATGTCACTTGTCACCAGTACACAAGTACAACACATGTGAGTGAAATACTTGTGTGCAAAGAAGTGTGATTAACATGCAATCGAATTATAAGTATAAATATATAAAACATAAAACATTTGACAAATCTATGTATGTACAAAAGTGTATACAGTTATGTAATAATAATGTGTAGTTAAATAACGTGCAGGAGGGCATCGTGTGTAATGTGTGGTAAATGGCTGAATGTCAGTGCCCATGGTTACTGCTGAGAGTGCAGCAGTCTGATGGCCTGCTAGAAGGACGGTCATTTAGAAGCGATGGACTTCCGAAGGTCTCACTCTTAGGTGGCATTCAAGGAAAATGAAATTGTTCTGGAAATTCCACAGTGGTTGGGCGCAGAAAGTTTTTGGGGTTTTTTTTTCTCTCAAGGTAATTTTTTCCATCCCGGTGAATTTGGTCTGTGACAAACCCTGTGTCCCATCCGCGCCCCCATTGACTGCACGTGTTTACAGCCCCCTCACTCAGAGAGGTTAGTGCCCACCCTCTGTCCAAATGATTGGCTGAGTGTCTTTCAATGGACAGCTCTTTCAGATTCTGAAAATTGTGTGTATATGTGCATATCTATTTATGTCTTTGTGTCTGTATGTGTGTGTCTGTGGGTGTTTTTGTCTGTCCGTGGGTGTTTGTGTCTGTGGGTTTTTGTGTGTCTGTGTGTATTTGGGTCTGTCTGTATGTGTCTGTGTGTGTTTGTGTCTGTGGGTTTTTGTGTGTCTGTGTGTGTTTGTGTCTGTGTGTGTTTGTGTCTGTGGGTTTTTGTGTGTCTGTGTGTGTGGGTTTTTGTGTGTCTGTGTGTGTTTGTGTCTGTGGGTTTTTGTGTTCCCAGGCTGTTTACCTGTTACTTCTAATTCCAACATTCCCCCCATCAGCTTCCACAAGGGCCCAATATTGTGGCACCTCTTAAAAAATATGAGCGACCTCAGACCTGGGGGGGGGACTCTGCTCTCAGAGGGGGTGTCCTCACAGCTCTGCAGAACAACAAAAGACACCTGGGGTGGGGGGGGGGGATCCGCGTGACTCTCTGTTCCCACCGGCTGCGACATATTGACACGGCGTGCGAATGCATCAGGACGGGAAAAAC
>JAABNX020000106.1:3727437-3739824 GCA_015163995.2 Mormyrus lacerda | reverse complement strand
CAGTGAATGATCTTGGCTTTCTCTCTCTGTTTCAGCAGAAAGGTATGAGAACTTTCCGGTTGACTGTGACTTGACTCTCTGAGCCCGCCAGCCTGACCTTTCAGGTAGGGAGGGAAGGGGGGGCTTAGGAGAGGAATGCCGGAGAACCGGAAGGTTCTCTGTTCTGCTCAGGCTGTGAGGACGTGCCGCTAGTCACGTGCGAGCCTCCGCCAAATCGTCAAAGGTCCACGGCACAATTCCAGTTTATGTGCCTGAAAATAAACGCCATTCCCCAACAGTAAGGGGTTTATCTGAAGCTGGGCCAACCTGAAGCTGGGCCAACCTCCGCCTGACAGAAGTTGATATACAGAGCCAAGCACTTGAATGTATATAACCTGTGCGGTTTACCAAAGAGACTCTGCTAGTCAAACCCTGATTTTGCCAGATACCTTTGTCTCTATAGCTATACCACCTAAAATCTGAGGCAAAGTTGCCTCAAATTGGGCTTGAGTGAGACATAAGTAGGCCTCAAATGGGCCTCAGGTGGGCCTCCAGAGATCCTCAAACAGGCCTCCTCTGGGCCTCCAAATGACCTTAAACAGGCCTCAACTGGGCATACAAGGTTTTCACAGGCTGTTTAGGGTTTTCCCAAAGTTGCCATTGGTCAGGGGTGCCCAGCTGAGTCTGTCTGGAAGTGAGTAAAGTTGCGATCCATTAATGCATACGTGCATGTGCATTTAAGCAGCCACACGCTTCTCAGTATATGCGCACATGTCCCTGCCAACCTAAAAATCCCAGCTTCAGATGGCATCTGACTGCCCCCATCCCATTCTCCACTCCCCCCCTCCTTTTGTTATCCATCCCGTTCATGAAGAATGCTGCCCATTGTCCTGCACAAAATGCGAGGTGAAAAGGGAAAATGGGTCAAGCTTCTCAAATCCCAGCCGAGACACACCCAGGTCTTGACGGGCCGCCTTGGATCCATCCAAGCCGCCACGGACATCCATGCCGGAAAGCCCCGACCCCATGAAAGACAGAAGGGTGGGGGTGGGAAGGGGGAGGGGGTGTCGGTACCCTCAGACCCAATTAGCAGAATACAGAACATCTGTGCCGAGCGGTGGTGCCAAAGAACACACTTCCTAATTGAACGACCGTAAGGTCTGATGTGGTTCCCCGATGGAGTCAACAAGACGACCCATGACCAGCCAACCACTTTGCCGTTAATCATTTACGAGACACAGAAGAGAGAAGTGTTGGGCAAACAGGCCATAATTTCGAAGGAAGTGTCACCCAACAAGCCCAGGGTTCTGCCCGCGCGCATTTTGGATGCATAATTATGTGCATGTGTTTTCCACGCCGGCACAATCCAGTTGCGCTTCTACGATGCGTCTCCCCCAGCCCTCTGCCAGAATGGTTGCTGGCTCCTCCCCAACGTGACCATTTGACTGTGGCAGACAGGAATCTACGGCATGTGCGAAACGTAAACTACTCCACTGGGAAGTCAGGTTGACAGATGGATAATATTTATACAGTGAATCACCATAAGATTACACTGTTACAGCCACCTAGGTCACATCCGGGGAGGGGGGTTTACACCATGACCGTTGACAGGTCTGGGCACTATCATGCGTGATATTTCCCTGCGGCGTTTCCTGGGCTTTTGTCAGGTTTTGTTTACTGGGGTTGTCTAAAACAATGACAAAAATTATGGAAATCATAAGTAGATAATTGTCCGAATGATAATTAATTTATGGTCCTGTGAAGTCGGCGTCTGTTGGTGGGGGTGGGGATCTTGGGACAAACCAATGGTGAGGAACAGCCACAAAGGGTGACCAAGGGGGGAATGTAATGGACAACAACATAGCCTACAAGGTCTGTGACAGTGGAGCAAATAGAGAAAACAGTGGTCTGCCTCTTTTTTGGTGCTTTGTATCACTGCTGAATAGCACAGTGGGCAAGGATCCCATCTGCTGAATTTTTAGGCTCTGCTGTGCATGGAGACATGTCTGTGGTCCAGATCCCAGATGGGACCCTGCTGATGGACCCTTAAATGATCTCAAAAAAAAGCTGCAACAGTTGATCTTGGTTCAGACATCTGTCGGGCTCAATTGTGAGACGGATGACGGTGAACACGATGTGTGTCGTGCCTGTGGGGTTGGGGGGGGGTATGGGGGCTCTCTCGCGGCTGCTATGATGAGTCACACCATAGCTCTGCGATGGCACCCCTCGGCTAGCAGACTGCTTTCCCATGGCCCTGATACCCAGGCCGCCGTTATCGGACAAGAGCAAATGCAGGCTGTTTGCACAGGTCACGGTGAGAGGGGCCCTGCTGACCGGGGTGGGCCAGTTTCACACAAACATTGACCGAGGTGATGGGGGGCAGGGGCACTGTGTTTGCTGATGGGGGGGCAGAAGCTTCGCAAGCAGGTGATGGGGGTGAGGGGTGGGGGAAACACTGATCACGGATGGTACCAGGTGCACTTAGAAGGCGGGGTGTGCATGCAGATCTGCAAAAACTGGATGGTTAAAGTACCCGAATCGAATGAAAACAGCTTCCGCTATGCAACTCAGCGTGATTGGGGGTCAGCTAGTGGACCGCTGGGCGTGTGGCAGTTTGGCGTGGGTGCTGCTTCCTCCTGCTGCAGTTTTGCTTCATTATTTGACGTCGAAGCGAGGAGGTCAGCACTGAAATCTGTCCGTGGTTTTCCATCCTCTAGAAGATCCACTAGCCGGCACTGCGATTTCGTTACAAATGGTGTTGAAATCACCCCTCTCCCAGCATCCCAGGATGTTCCTGAGTCAGTGGATAGCATTATGGCTTCCCAATTTTTAAGTACCAAGCATCCACATCTCCAAAATTGCCCTCGATATCAGACCCAGACTTGCATTACTTGTTAGGAAAAGATTCTGGTAAAAACCATTAAATCCCTCATCCCTTCTCCTTGTGCCAAGGTGTCCTTTCAGGGTTTTTTCCCCACAGACAGCCTATAGCAGGGTGGGGATAGAATGCAATGTCATTCCATTGCAACGGAATTCCGGAATGCCGGAATACTCTTCTTTCAGGCTTCGGGGGTTTGACAGCTAAAGCCTCCCCAGTGCTGGTGATGCCCTTCTTTAAATCTTATTTATTTTTCTTTTTTTTTTTTTGTATCTGACTGCCAGCCAATCAAACTGCTCTGGGCTCAGGGATTTTTGCACTACTTAGACTCAAAGAGACTCATTGTCCTGCTGGAGAACGCGGCTGAAACATATCCCCGAAAGCTGACGCGCTACGATCCTTATCGCCAATGACCACCCCCCCAGTTGTAATTCGAGCCCTGAGCCGCTTATTGGAAACCTAAGATTGAAAAGTTAAATTATAATGTAAAAGAAAGCAAGGTGGGTATTTTTTCCTGTTTCATAGCCTTTCCCTCACTTGGGTAAATCTGTCCCTTTTGTCATGATCCAATACCCCCCGCAAAAAAACTAAATATAATCAGGTTATATTACGTTAGGATCACCTGATGAAATGGATAGTCTCCACTTTTTGATGGTGTCCATGTCATGTTAATGACGGAGAGAAGCCGCGTGTAAACTGGTACAGCCCAGAAGCAAACCCAAACCCAAAACGACGGCGGCGATGACATCGAGGGATGCGAAGGTGCCATCCATGTTGTTCTAGGTCTTCCCCTTAGCAGTGACCTTAGCTCACTGGTTTATGTTTTCACTGAAGAACTTCCGGTTCCCACAAAGTGCGGTGACCTCAAGAGTCGGTGGCCCGCCGTGGCCAGAATTGCGAGAAGCCATACCCCCCCAGGAAGAGTCCAGGGAGAGATTTACCACAACAATTATGTGCAAAAGTCAAGCTCAGGATTGCATTTCTTCAGTTCCCGAAGCACCTCTCCATCAGAAAAAGCCCTTATGCAGAGGCAGGGTGAGCGTAGAGCACATGGGCATCTTGGATGGGATGCCAGTCCATTGCTAGGTACACATACGAACGCTCACACTCACTCACAATAACACGCGCCGGGCAATTTAAAGACATTAGTTCACCTAACCGCAAGTGGGATCGGTATAAATAATTTTTTCATGCATAGATTTTTTATGGACTTGAATGACACTTAAAGATTATTATTCTTTGTGTATTAACTTGCACAAAAATTACACTTTCACAGAGTTAAAAGTGTAATTTTCTTAAATAGCTGAAAGTGCTGATATTCAGCTATGTTTTAACACTCTAACGCCTAAACTGGTCGTGTGATATTTGAGATTATTTTTTTTTTTTTTTATGGCTCTCTTCTGTCTCCCAAGTGTCTGTCGCACTTTTCCCCCAAAGAAGGTAACAAAAAAATCACCTGAAGGACAGAAAATCTGTGCACTTCTCTCTTCTGCTGAGAAGTGTGTGAAGGCGTCTGCGCGCGGGAGGGGATGTGAGAGCGGCGGCGGGCAGCGCTGCCGGGCATCGCGCGCCGCCGTGTATCACGTGCTTCCGCGTCTCTGGACGCCCGCGTGCGGTTGCTGACTTCCGTCCGGCAAGTTCGCCGACCGCTTTCATTTACTTTCACCTCGCGCCGCTTTGAGATTTGCTATCCGCTTGTGAAATAAGTAAACATTCAAAAAATATCCCCTTTCCCCTTAAACGTGGGACGATAAACTATGTATACTATATATAGTTTATATATATATAATAGGATATATTTCTCTGTAACATATTATGTTTTTCCGAAGCAGTTCGGAATTCCGGTATGGTAGTGGCTCGTGGGAATGAGGTCTGTGTGGCGTCGCATTGATTTTCCAATGTGTCCTCATGTTAATGTGTTTAAGGTGCGCGGCTGGGAAACTGCACATAGTAAATTTATGAAACGGCGTGATCAGGTGAAGTCATTTGATGCTACGTTTCCCGCAATGAAGTCAAGTTTGTCCTGAAACGTATGCAGCAGGTAAATTGGGACCGAAATCAACGGTACCGCCAAAATCAATGTCGCTATACAAAAATACATATTTTAACTTATGATTCAGAGTAACTAAAGAATTATCCTTGGGCCACAGCCCCCCATCCCCCCAGTGACTGTAAGTTGTCAACTCCACAGAGAAACCTGCAGTTTGTCATTAGTGAATTTCTTAGCTGATGTCATCATCCAGGGGGATTTCTGGGCCACAGGGAGGAAGTTAGCTTGCGGTAGTCTGTTAACCTCAGTAGTCAAAAGTTTATAACTCAGTACAAACATATCTCTGGGATGCCCTTATACCATTAATATAGGCTACCAACATTGGAAAGTAATTCAAAAGAGAAAAAAACTTAAATAGTGGGTAATCAGTGGTCTCCTAAGGAGAGCTCGGCCAGGTTGTTGGAGCTGTGTGATATGCACACTGTGCTGGTGTGAGCTGTACGTTTACATCCCAAACTCATTTGTAACACTATGGCTCTGTCACCCCTATCCACCACCTGGCTGATGGGTGAGTCGGTGCAAATAAGGAGCTGCACGGTGTCAACGAAGGCACAAGTCGTACTGGTCACGCGCAACCGAGTCACTGTTTACATAATTTAATATTCTCTTCATAACCCCTAACTGCATATACAGAAAAATGCTGCATGCTACCTGTTTGTTGTTTAAAATATATCTCATGGGCTCTGGCCTAGTGATGCAACATAAGGTGCTTAACTACACATGCACTTTTTAGCACTATTAGATAATCCTGGCCTGGTGTACTTGGAGGTCCTCGACTGAATGTGCTGAGGACAGAGGAGATTAGTTGGTTAGTGGTAGAGAAGAGTTGAAGGTCTCGCCTGCACGTTGGCTTGCAGTACTTTTAGCTAGCTGGTTGGCTAACGCCCCGCAGCAGAATGCTGTCACCTCCATTCTTCACAGTTGGGATGGTGTTCTCTGGCTTAAAATCCTTACCCTTCTTCTTTCCTACATAGTGCTGATTATGGCCAAACAGTGAAATTTGATACTTCAGATGGTTGGGTATTTGTCCTGGTGATCATCTGCAAACTTCAGTCTGTTTTTTTTATGTAAATCTAGAAGTAGGGGCTCCTTCCTTGCGCAACAGCATTTCAGGCCATATCGAAGAAGGATGCTAGTAAATACTGCCTGATGCCTCCAACTGCTTCACCATTTCCTTTGTTGTCTCGGGGTTCAGTTGAACTTTTCAGAGCAAGCTTTGTACATTCTTGAGAGTTCATTTGTGCCTCTTCCCTGAATGATGCAATGTCTGTGTGATCCCTAGATTTTTGTTTGTATACAATTCTTTGTCCAGATGCTCATGGTCCCATCAATTGTCACGGTTTTAAGGGCATCAAGGCACTGACTCTAAAACAAGACACTTAAATACAGCCAAATGTATACTCCCAATTAATTCATAATTAAGAAAATTTGCAGGTGAATTCAAAAAGCTTTATATCAATTTCTGGAATATTCCACACTGGCAATCAACCTGCTGTATGTAAACGTTTGACCAATTAAAAATCTGATATAGTAAATACAAACTGAAATACCTCTTACCTGTTATTTTGACATTACCTTTTCTGAAAATAAGGTAAGTACCCTGATTGACATTACATAGCAAGTGCATGATATGTTGACATTTGTGGAATTGTTAAATATGGGGTTTGAATGTCTTTAGCCTAGGTGTATGTAAACCTTTGACCTCAACGGTAATGCCATTAACCTTTGTAAGGCCCCCAACTCAGCTCAGCAGCCAAATACAGCTAACAGTAGAGGAGGGCACTACTTTAGTCTAAACAGTGCCATTTTCTGTGAAAGATCATGTCATCCTCCCCTCTGCCCAGCGGCGTTTACAGGTCTGTCCTCAGTCCCACTTGATCTTGTGAGTTTGAATGCTGTTGTCTTGTGTTTCCCATTGACTACATCCACTTGCTTACATTCACTGATGCTGGTGCTGCCTAACTACACCTGGCAGGGATTGTTTTGGGTGGGTGACCTGGGGCTGGACAGTCCAGCGGGGCCTTAGAGTGTTTCCCCATAACTCTGGCAGGTCCAGCCTGCCCGCAGCCAATGTTGTACATAGAAACGTCCGTTGATGCGGAAGCTCTGTAACATCGCTGCAGATGTGCTGGAAACTGAGGTGGAATTCAGAGGATCCAGCTTTAAATAACGACAGCAGCTCTAAGACTGTTACTTCCAAACTGTTTCCGATCATTACTTTCGGGAATAAGGTGAAATCAATTGAATTGATAGCTGGTGAGCTGTTATTTAATTTCCTGCTTGTGATCTGTTCCGCAGATGTGGCGTGACTCAGTGCTGGGTTCCAGGAAATAACTTACGGATGCAGAACTGAGCCATGTTCCGCTAAGGTAAAAGTACTGTGGGGCTGGGTTCTCCTGTGGTTCTGAGGTGTGACGTCTCCACTGATATTCTGGACGTCCTTGACTCTGGTGGACTACATGAAGCTGGGTTCCAGTGGGATTTTTTTTGGTTTGGTGGGTACAGTGGAGCTGGGTTCCACTAAGGTTCTGAAGTTTGTTGACGAGGATGGAGCTGGCTTCTACTGAGGTTTTTGAGATTGGTAGATTGGATGAAGGTGGGGAGGATGAAGTTGGGTTATTCTGAGGTCCTGCAGTTTAGTAAAGGACAAACTCATCAGCAGAAAGAGAAGATGTTTCTTGATGCATGTGATGTTTGATTAATTGTGATAATTGTATTCAGTTACTTTTAATCATAACTTAACCCATATAGAAAAACAGAAAACTTTCCATGAACAGTATAAAATTCTGGATCATTCTGTAGCCCCTTGTGATTTCAATTTGAGATGAAGGTGACATGTTTATCCATCTATTTTTTAACTGCTGATCCTGGACAGAGTTGCGAAGAGCCTGGCACCTATGTCAGACAGCACAGGGCCCACGGCTGCAGTACACCCAGGCTGCAAGGCACCCAGACAGCATAGGGCACATGGCTGCAGTACACCTGGGCTTCAGTGCACCCAGACAGCATAGGGCACATGGCTGCAGTACACCTGGGCTTCAGTGCACCCAGACAGCATAGGGCACATGGCTGCAGTACACCTGGGCTTCAGTGCACCCTGGCTGGGATGGAAGGCTCTTAGAATTGTTACATTTTAATCCGGTTGTAGTTCGGCTGGGTTTATCCTCCCCGCTAAACTCTGCTTGCCTATAACACATTTACAGTTGGGTTATCAAGGTGACTCATGTCTTCAGCCCCATTGGCTTGTCAAGTTAGATCAATATCTGGACACGATTCATATTTTTTTCTTTGTTATTCCTAAGGGAAGAAAAACATCAGAGTACCTATCAGACAGACAGGTTGTTATCTTATCTCAGTTCCTTTATTTATTTTGCCACCAGACGGTCACACCGCGTTCCTGCAAAGCTCAGTGGCCTCTGCTTGTTGATGATGATGATGGTAGCTGTTGCAGGGGCCCCTTAGGCTGCTTCCTTGAGGGCATCCTATCAGAGAGATTGGTTTGAAGGCGAGTCAGTTGCCTCCCAAATGCCACCAGGTTCAGCCTGCGGAGTGGTAGATCGGTGAAAGTTGCCACCCTGGTCTAATTACAAAGATATACAGTTTGTTTGTGATATGCATTTGCCTTGATAGATACTTGCTTTTAAAAATTCCTGGTAAAATACACAAAAAAATGTGCATGTCCTGACACTGTACACCCCTGGCAGTAACAACACTCAGCGGGGGAGTCCTCGTCTGCTGGTGCCATGGGAGTGTTGCCTGACGCGTTGTGCCTGAGGCCTGAGGTCACTGAGGAGATGTCAGAGCCTGCATCATGTGATCATTCCCACCATTCAACTCTGATCATGATGATGTGGCAGCCATCTTGCTTTTTTTTTTGGAAGTATCATGTTTCATGTAATTTCTTTTTGAAAGGGGCATTAGGGTTGGACTTTGACCACCTACATGAGATTTTATGCAGTTCATCTAAGGGGCAGTTTTGGATGAATAATTTCACATGAACACGCAGTGTGTTGATGTGTGTCCCCTCTCTCCTGCAGTGTTCTAGCGCCCCCCCTAATAAACTGTGGTCATGATGTCACAGATCAGGGCAGAGGGGAGGCAGGGGTATAGCAGGAAAACTCCGGCCCTTGTGATGTCATCTCGTAAAACGGATGACATCATCCCAGGCGTGCGGTCAGCCGATGTCAACTCTGCTCCCTCACGGTCGCCTTTATGGTGACCTGGGAGACGAGCTGGGTGGTGGGCTGGGCGCATAAAACTCTCCTGCAGTAATTTTAAAACTTAGTGCACCAGCAAATAAACAGCAGCAGGCATTGTATTTGCCTTTTGGTATGTTTAAATAGAAAGAATATGTTTCATGTTTTTCATTTTACATCGTGACCTTTTCCCTTGTTGTAAGTGTGCACTCAGGGCTAATTTAAATGTAATCATGTCCAGGTGGGTGATATGCAGAAATGCTATTGGCTGATTATGTCTGATTCTAATTTGCACAGGAGTGATTCCTACATTATTGTGAAAGCAGTTCTGCTTTACTAAAAGAGCTGTAGTTTACTCTCTATTCCTTGAATTTCACTTTACAGTAAGGGCATCACTATAATCAATATTCCAGTTTACTGTGAATTCCACTTTTTTGTGATAGCAGTACATTTGCTCTCGATTCCAGTTTACTGTGAGGGCATTTTACCCTGGATTCCAATTCATTGTGAGAGCAGTGTTTCACTCTGAAATTTATTTTATTTTTAAAGCTGTGTCAGAGTTATGTCTTTATAGAAACAACCTCCTTCAATATTTTTAGACAGAACAGTGATACACAATATATATCTTTTTTCTGTAAGGTAAACTGAACGTTCAGTTGTATGTCAGAGCCACATGTGAGATGTTCCAAATGCTTATTAAAATAGTATGTGGTCAAAACGAAATGCCAGTATACAAGTACAACCATCACGTATAGACATCTCCCATAAAACCGTTTCACTCCACTGTGTGTGTGTGGGAATTAGGGTATTATTATATAATCATATTATACAATGAAATAAAAACCTGTTCAGGACCCGGCAAAGTGAATGAGATCAAAAAACTAATAATGCCAAAATTCTGGTGTTTTGTTTAGTTATTTATGGTTAAGGTTGGGGCTGGGTAGGGGTTTAAGGTCGTCATGTTGGGATTAGAGTTTTCCCCATAGGAACAAATGGAGAATCCCCACAAGGATAAAATTACAAACCTATGTGTGTGTGTGTGTGTGTGTGTGTGTGTGTGTGTTTCATACAGATATGCCTTGGTTTGTCCCCACAGCATAACGAATACCCGTTTTTGTGACCTTATGGAGACTAGTTTCCTGGTCTCCACTGAAAATCTTTCTTCATACTTAACACATAATAATAGTATATCGATCAATCTCATCCTATATATCATTTGAAAGTATAGAGATGTACCATCAAAATTCAAAATACCGCCTAGCTCGATTCCTCACCAGCCTCCAGGGGGCCGAGGATGGTGTGGGAAGCCAATCCCATTAAACTGTTGGGCTGAAACCCAGATAAGGTGCAAGCTTCGACATAAAGGAGTTGTAGATAGTGAAGAGGAGCATGGAAAATGGTGAAGTCCGCCTGCCAGCTGAAGCAGGAGTAAAGCCCTCCTCCCAGGCCTAGCCCCTCCCAACATTCATAGCCTGCTGGCTACACACATACACAGACACACACACACAATACACATCGGGGTATTTCACAAAGCAAGATTTCTTGCTTAGCTGGATAACTTGTTGGATTTAAGATAGCCTGGGCTAAATGGACTATATCTTCATCCACTTAAATGTAGCTCAGACTACCTTAAATCTGAAAAGTTATCTGGCTAAGTAAGAAATCCTGCTGTACGAAATGCCCCCCAGGGAAGTTACAGTGTTATGGATCTTTAGACTCCTATTTGACAAGCTTAGTGTCAATGGGGCAGTTTGCATGTCTTTTCATGTAACCTTTTAGGTTAAATAAAGGCAAATCCTGAAAATTGTTGTATTAATTTATGTACTAGAAATGCTGTGTTATTGATCAAACAGTACTGAGTATGATATTTACAATTATCAAAACAATTCATGCAGCACCAAACTATTTTACCAGCAGGTGGCGAAACAGTTAAAGACCCTGAGTTGGTTGGAACAAAGATAACTGTTTCAACGTGCCTTTCCTGAATTACTTAACCAAATACCAAACAGTATAAATGGGTAGAACTGTATCCTTCTGTGGTCATGCGGCCGGGGCAAACGTCTACATAATTACTACATAGTCACATAATCCCAGTGCAACATCCCTAAAAGCCCTGAGCTCCCGGTTCAGCCCCGAAATGTTAGCAGAACTTGGGAGGGCTGAAATACGAGGAGGAGGGAGCGGCTCTGAGGAGGCCCAGTCGGCGTATCAGCAAGTACCGCTGGGCCGACATCAAAAGAACTGAAACGGGGCAGGCCAAACTGGAGCGTAATGGCCCACATCTGGCCCTGTTCCCAGGGAGCCGTGGCTGGCTGGCTGGCATCAGTGTGAAGCACCGTAAAAAAGGGTATGCAGGACTTGGGGGTCCTGTAGCAGGGGGGTTAGCCGGTCCAGGGAGGTCGCGCTCCCTACAAAACTATGGCCACACAGGCAGGTCCTGCGGAGCTGGGCGTCCCGAGGGCATTCCGAGTTGGTCGGGGCTGGCCCGGGTTTGACTGATGCTATTAAAAGACATGCTGCCAGTCTGTTTTGTCGGAAAGCAGGAGGAGGTGGAGATGAAGGATGTATAGGAGGGATGGAGAGAGGGATATTGCACCTGCCCCAGCGACAATGTCTGTCTATCTGTCTCTCCTACCAGGCTGTTTTATTGCCTGCCCCCAGCGCCATGGCAATAGGGTGAGGAAGCACGAGCATTTTGGGCGTCCCGTAGCCATGGTCTGTTTCCAGTTCCACCCCCTATTTATAAGAGACAGGAAGGTAGAGAGAGGGGCCCAGGAGACAGCACACCCTGTCCCTGGAGAAATGCCCAGGGAGGTCTCATGATCAATACCAACTACTCATATGAATCGCACTGATTTTTGTTTATAGTCCACCCTAAAGTCAGTGAGAATCGCTTCCCTGCGGGACAGAAGATCAGAGCTGAGGAAACCATGGGCTTGTAGTGTGGCGAGTGCATTAAGCCGTGAGTATAAAGTAACGGGATACGGGACGGAATGCCATGGCCCACTGACATAGCAGGGGGCCCCGAGGTGGGTTCTCGTCACCCCCTGGTGACAGCCCAGCCGCCAGCCCCAGGCTGCGTGCTAATTGCCTGCCTGTTGGCATGTGTGGGTGTGTAACATATCATGGTGTTGTGTGTTACTGTGTGACTATGCACACATCTCTCTAATGGCCACGAGGACACAAACAGTAAAACGGGGCTTGTCCTCCATCCTGGTATTTGGAGGGAGGACAAGCATCGCCTCTTCACACATCCTGAATAAATCCGTCTTCAGCCACCCAAC
>JAABNX020000106.1:3707154-3717563 GCA_015163995.2 Mormyrus lacerda | reverse complement strand
AGTTCTCCCCAAGCGAGCTTGATGGGCCAAATGGCCTCCTCTCGTTTGTATATTTCTTATGTTCTTATGTTCTTATGACACCTCCAGCATGGGCTCACGTGAATGTAGACTCAGGACCTGCAGACCTTTTTCCTCTCTGGGGCACAGAATGCTTGTGTGAAAAGCAATTTGGTCTTGATGCAGCTGCCCACTCTCTGCTCAAGAGGAGGGAACTGAGAAGGGGGGAAGTGCGAGGAAGTTCCAAAAGCCCTCCACCACCAACACCGCAAAGAGCAAAATCTCAGATGTCCAGGGTCCCGATGGGGTCATTCATGGTCCTGAGGACTCGTACAACCGAGAAAACAATGTATCTAAAGGTGACCTGATAGGCAGCCAGTACACAGGAACATGTGCTCAGACCCGGCCTACATGCAAGGCTTTTCCACTGGCATACGGGAACCAACGCATACTCAAGCCATACCACAAAGAGAGACTAGTTACAGCAGTTCCAGTTTGCTTCAGTTTTCCACTGCTGAAGGGTTGGCTTGGTAAAGACGTTGCCAAGTGACAGTTACTTAAAACTGAAGAGATGCTTATTTGCTGTTCACATGATTTACGACGTGCAAATTTTTTTGTGCGCTACCACGTCCTTAAGAATCGCTGTTCGCATCAAGTGCTAGCTGAATTAGATTTCTCTTGGGTAAATTTGCATTAGGGATCCATTCTATTCTGCTGTTCTATACTACTTTTTTAAATATGAGGTTGGAAATGTTCAGGTTCTACGTTATCGGGAATTCATTAATACATCACGATGTGCGAAAATACTAATAATTAATTATATATAGATTATGGCCTTTTTTCCTTCAAGTAATCCATGCTTATAGATGCAGTCACTGGTATGTCAGCCACTTTCAACCAGTCAGATGGTGGTGATGCAACCAGCTTGGTTTGGTCATACTGTCAGCCCTTACTGGGAGGGCCATGTCAGCCCGGTTACGGCTCGCTTCCTTTGCAATGGAAAACCATCACTGTGTGGTGTGGGTTGGGTACGACTCGGTTCCTGATGGCAGTGGAAAAGCACCATAGGTTTGAGAGAGGGGAGTCACACAGATGCACACAGCCCTGATCACTAGAGGCACTCAAGGCCAACCTTGCTAACACAACCTTCTCAGCTTAGTGGTTCAGCTACTGGTTGGGGTAGTGGTTAGTTAGATTAGCACTTAGGCTAGCAGTGCCTTTATCAAACGCAGAACTCAGACTCTTTTGCTTTGCCTTCCAACATCACGTTCTGCACAGAGCTGGCTGTGCTGTGAAAGCAATTAGCGTCTATTATATGCTGACATGTATACGTTTGGTCACCATTAAAGTCCTGGTTGGCTCCAATTAGGCCTTGCTAAGTGTTGGCGTATATGTCCACTTGGCAGCAATGGATGTGGGAGGGGTTAATTTCAGCCTTGTAAAACAATATTGCTACACAACATCCAGTGATCACATCCAAGGCCGTCCCAGACACCTCTGCGTGCTCTGGATTTTTGGCAGGGGCGGTTGTGTTACTGTGTTGATGTGAAGAGGGGCGTGTCTGGTGCGCTGGTGCGCCCAGCAGGCTACTCCGGCCTTATTCTTCAGCTCATTCTCTCGCTTGTCATGAGCCTGCAGGGACTCTGTTAGTCTTTAGCCGCTCATATAGCTAGAAGCTCATCCAGAGATTAAGGTCCTACAACTGACTCAGAGGAACAACAGCAAGAGGGACAGAGATGGAGCAGGAGAACAGGGATTAGACAGAGAACAAATCGGGCTGGAGAACAGGAATGGGGCAAGAGAACACATTGGGCAGGAGAACAGGGGTTAGCCAGGGAACAGGGTTGGGCAGGAGAATAGGGGTTAGGTAGAGAACAGGGGTGGGGCAGGAGAAGAGGGATTTAGTGAGACTGGCCGTGGATTCTGTCAGCCTCAAACACACTTGCAGAGCCTGCTGTCCAATCCCACACCAAACCGTGTCCCGTCACAAGACGTAATGCTGCTTTCTTCCCCTCTGTCTCTCCCCGTTCAGTACAAAGGCCCCGTTTCTTCCTCCCATGACCATGTCGTGCGGTTCCATTCAGCATCTCGCCTGCAGAGAATCTTATGGATGATTTCCCAGTAACTCTGCCAGCCTCCTCCTGAAGTGTACTAATATAAGATCAGCTAATGGCTCTGTACAGAACCATCTAGAAGGAGCAGTACACTGTTATTGCTATGGGAATATGTGCTATATATGCACCGTGTTGACACGCCATGCTCATGTGTATTATGTAATATGCTCTGTTCATACGTAATACTAATACGTACTGTGAATGTTAATATACTGTTAAAGTAAAGTTGGCAATATGCTGTTTGTCATTAAGTCCTATTTATTACAGTGTACAGTACTTTCAAGGCTGACCCAGCATGGTCATGTCATCAGTGTATGCAGAAGTCATTTAAATACTTGTTACAACTCATGAGTACTAGGGATGTTGGTACAGATTGTGTGTCCCTGGTGATGACCTCCAAGTGGGTGGAGCTGAGGTCCTCGGTGTCGCGTCAGTGATCCTGTAGCAGGACATGAAGGACGTGCATGTGTGACCACCAGGGGGAGCCATGCCGAGAGCCCGAACCTCCGTTTAGGTACCTGTGGCTGATGGATTGGACCGTGCCAGGCTTCATTTCAGGGAAGTTGAGCAAGCGAGGGCAACACCTCATCAGGGGGGCCTGTTACCTGTTCCACCTCCCACCGGGATCAGCGCCTGCGGCAGTGACAACCCAAATCGATCCCGCGGTGTGCCGTTTCTCCACCGCGCCTCTCCGCCTTTGGCGGCGTACTGGGAGATGGCTCCCCCCGGTGAGACATTCGTAGGCGCCAGTTCAGGATCCTGTAGCGGGGCTTGGGCTGATTTTGGCTCGGCATCGTGCGGGTGGGTGGATGGTCCACAGGGGGTGTCTGTCTGCAGCCGCCCCCCCCCACACCCCACCCCCTAGCACCCAATCCCACCGCCAGTATCCTGCTAGGCCCGTTTTCTCAGCCCCAGTCCAGCCAAATGTGTTGAGAGATCGCTCTGTTACATGCTTTTCTCTTTTGGATTTGTTAAGTTTGATGGATGATTTCATCTAAATCTGTTTATAATGTCAGGTACTTGCATGAGCCCAGAGGTCAGATTTAAAAACTCAGCCACTCCTCTACAAGTACCCGGGATGTCACAATAATGAGTACAAGTACTCATTCATACACTAATAAATATGCTCCATGAATTATCGTTCTGCAGTTAAATGTGAGATGCCCTTGCCTGTGGTTTCAGCCTCTCTCAGCCCCTAATAGGCGGTGGCTCCAGTTCCTTCTGTCTGCAGCGAGGGCCCGTGTTTGACCTGCATGGCAGCTGGCCTGCAGTCTGTCGGGTCTCCCCGCCGTCTGACTTGTGGTGTGCAGTGTTCGAGGCTGATTCGGCCGTGGTTAGCTGTATCTGCAGATGCATGGCTAGCCCATTCTGCAGATGACGTCCATGCGTGAGATGCGCTCCTAACAGGCTGGGGGAGGAGGTGGATCTCGTGTTCTGTGTCCCACCATTTCCCTCTCCCGCTCTCACCCCACCCGCCGTCAGTCTGCTCCCCTTTAGCGGTTTGGGGACAGGGGTCTAGGGTGGGCACTTAACAATGTGGCCCATCTGGAGACACCCCCCCCCTCCCGAATTCAAGACAAATGACGGCGGGGGGCAAGATGGATGGCAGGTTTCATAGCCACGCCCAGTTAACCCTCAGAGTGAAATCCTAATCAATCAAACCCCCCGAAACACACAGACAACTTCACAGGAAGCCCACATCAGCATCCTGTACTGAAGGCGCCAGGAGGTCAAGAGTACCATGGAGATCCTCCATCCAGAAAGCAAGGATGACGCATGTCTTGCTGAGTGGTGCGTGTGCATGTGTGAATGCGTGATGGCTAGTCTATATCACTGTGTTTGTCCTTCACCGGGTTTGGCCTCTCCTTCCCCCTTCAAATGCTGGGGAGGGATGTGTAGAGGGAGGTGTCCTGGGGGATCGGAGGGCCAAAAGGGAGCAACGGAGAGGCAGCGTGCGGCGCCGGCGCCTGCCAGGGATAAAGAGCCTTTCTAGAGTTCTGTTGAAGTAAGCAGTTGGTTTGGCAGGGGTCACCATGCTGCCTCCGTCAACACGCTCATCCAATCAGCACCGAGCATAGCAGGTGTGAAGGGGGGCTGTCAGTCAAAAAACGTGCCAGACGTGAAAAGAAATGGGGGAGGGTTTGGAAAAGTGGGATCGACCGTAATGTACGGGGAGCGGGCGACGTAATACCCCCGCAGGAGACAGAACAGGAGTGAATGATGGACACCCCCTGCTCGACCCTGGAACTCTCTTCCCGAGCTTCAGACAGGCTGCGTGATTGGCTGGGACAGCACCCTGGGCCCACTGCCTCCCAGCGGATGGGGAGGAGTGCCGGTCAGCCTCCTGCCAGTCACCCAGCCGGACCTGACACGGATGGGTCAGGAACTGGGGCAGCAGGGAGGGTGGGAGCCGGCAGAATGCACAGCAGATGGCGGACTCGGCGAGACGGTCTGGAGCACACACCAAAATTACGCCCCGCATCCCTCCTCAGCACCCATCCTCCTGAATCCTTGACATCATTTAACAGAAGCAACTTCTATCTGCTTTAGCTTAGACCTCCATCCGTATTTCCCAGGAGTAACCCCTGCATGTAATATCAAATACATCTTGAAGGATAAACCGTTCTGGAAGACGGATGGTAGGATGGTCAATGCAGTGTTCATTGCCTCAAACATTTTTACTCTGATGTACAGCAACTGAGCCGTACCTGCATTATGCTGCGAAGAGAGTGGAGTTACAGGGCGGTTCCAGCGCGGTTCTAGGGCGGTTCTTGCGCGGTTCCAGCTCGCTTCGGTTTTTCACTGCAGAAGGGTCGGCTTGGTAAAAGCGTTTCCAGGTTTGGAGAGCCACAGTGATGTTAAACCGAAGAGATGCTTATTTACTGGTCACACAATGTGCATCATGATTTACTATGTACTAATTTATACAAGCATGTCTGTGAGAATCACATAGTCTTATGTTAGCATCAAACACTAGTGGAATTTGCGTTTTCTTGCGTGAATTTGCATTAAGAATCCATTCCATTTTGCTGTTCTGTAGTACTTTTTTAAGAAGGAGATTGGAATTTTTCAAGTTCTGAGTTATCAGGAATGTATAAATGCATCGCGATATGCAATACTACTAATAATGAATATTATATAGACTATGGCCTTTTCTCCTTCAGATAATCCATGCTCAGAACACTGGTATCTCTGTCCATTTTGACCAGTCGGTTTGGTCAAGCCTTTGGCCCTGCTAGTAAGCTCACAGAATTTACAACGTAAAACTGCGATACAGCTCGGGTCTTGATGGCGATGCCCCATTTGTGAAACCACGCCTGCCCGCCCACACTGCTTCCTGTAGGAGGCGCCAGTGGGGCTGTATATGCCAGCCTGAGTCCTAGGCTCAAGGGTCGCGGGTCATGGTGGGGGTTGGGGGGGCATGGGTCTGACGCACAGCTGGGGAGGCAGGAGCAGCGGGATGCAATTAATGACAGCCCAAGTGAGATTGCTAGAATATGGCTTCCTCTTCAGCTGCCCCCCTGCACCCCGGCCTGGCTGTCACATTTCACTGCTGTGTGAGGACCGGCTCTCTTTTATTCTTCCTTTGTGTTCCCTCACTCTTCCCCGCCATGGTTCCATTATTCCTCATTATTCTTCGAGTCAGTTCCCTCGCTCTTTGGACCTCTTTCTCCCTCTAACTCACTCTCTCTCTCCCCTCCTTCACCCTTTTACTTACTAGATCTCTCTCTTTCTCTTCTTGAGCCCCACACTCTGTCCATCTCCCTCCCCTCTCTCTCACGGACTCTCCTGTCTCGGCCAGCACGTGGGAAGACATTGGCATTCATTGCCACGCTTCCGGGATATTCTCCCGACGGCCTCAGAGCTGGGCGACTGCTGCCCTCACTCCCTCCTTTCTGTTTGTCCCATCAGGTCATGTTGTGGATCCGTCTCTTTGACACACAGATGTGCAGCGGCATCCAGTGTCACTAAAGATCTTTTCGTTTGTGATGATGCAAAGTATTCTGGGAAAACAGAGAAAAAAACGGATTACCACATTTCGGCACTTCACCAGGGGCTGGCCGTCTGCTCCTTGAGTGTTTTTTTCTCCCCATTGGTAGCAAGTTTGGATCAAGGAGTGAGGGATTTGGCAGGCCTTGCGTGTGTGTGGGCTGTGCTGGGGGGGGGGGGGCAGGGGGGTGCAGGAGCTGGGCCGTGACGGCTGTTTGTTTGAATGTCTCCACGGCTAAGCTCTGATGATGTTCTGCTACGGGGTTTAAAGCCTGGGATGGACAGCCCCCCGCTCATCGATGTGCTGCTTTGGTGAAAAATGGACGGGGGGTGGTCAGAGAAAAAAAAAATCTGCAGACCAAATGTTGGCTGTCAGCCTGGTCATTAAGAGGTGAAAATGCAAACAGGCTCTGATAGGCCGGAGTGAAGTCATCGGGCTTTGTCATTGGTTCAGCTGTTGTCTGTCACTGTGGGTTTTCCCAGGACCCTGCTCTGGCAATCAGCTGCTCCCTCCTAACCTGTGAACTCTGACCTACTTTAGTCTTGCAGGCCTGTTAGTAATCTCTTTGCTTGCCACACAGCCATTGTTGCTTACCTGTATTTAGTTACTGTTTGAGAGCTTTATGGTGTTATCGAAAATATCTTTGGATGAATTAATAACGAAATAAGTTTTGCGCCAATTTTGTTGAGCACTTTCTTCAAGGTTACAGAAGCATGCGACAGCCTGTCGTGCTTTAGGTTAAACATCTGGTAAACCAGTAACCAGCAACCCCTGTGCTGTTTGCTGGAGTAGTTATAAGTTACTCCAGTCAGTAAAGGATCTGCACCTTATTAAATCCTCGTTTGACACCCTGTTCATGACTTTCCTAGCTTCAGAAAAGTCTGAATTGGGGCTGCCAATAGCCACTGTTTTCTATGGATTAATCTATCAACTATTTTACCAATTCATCTAAACAATTAATTTTCCTCCAGAAAATAAGTAGACCGTCTGATTTAAGTTAATTTTATTTCGTCAGCAACAAACTGTATGCTATTGCAGGGCTTTAGATATCTCTAAACGAACATTATTTTCGCCAACAATTACATATTGATATTAAAGGATAACATTTATTATAATGAATTGAAGTGTTTTAAAAATCATAACGTAATTTTAAAAAACGATGCATCGATGTAAAATATTGATGTTGCTGCATTCTCGGTGTGGACGGCATCGACTACGTTGACTAATCGCTGCAGCCCTAGTCTCGGTCCAAAATGTGTTATTAACCTCATTTAATTGGCTGCTGATTTAGTTACAAATGGCACAAAATGATTTACACCAGCTTGTGGAGCAGGGTCTTCTGCCAAGGTAATGCATGGTATTTTCAGTAATCTATGATCTATACATCTGTTAAAATTGTTTCTTCGGCAAACCACAAGCTGCATCCCTCCACTCGAGAAAGCAAAGTAAATGTCACAGATTTCTCTGCAAGTTCAATGAGAAACAGAAAAATCAACACATGCATACAGTGACATCATTCAGTGGGATAGAAGGAGTGAGGCTCTTAATTATATGAGTAGTTATCTGAAAATGACAGTGCACTTACTCTGTCCCCATACTGCCCCCTCGCCACCCTGCTTTCATTCCTGCCCTGATGTCGGCAGTCAGTGGCCGAATCCTGCCCTGTTGATGCAGAAAGTGGACCTGTTCCTCTGCTGTTCCTCTGCCGCTCCTCTGCCGTTCCTCTGCCGCTCCTCTGCCGCTCCTCTGCCGTTCCTCTGCCGCTCCTCTGCCGCTCCTCTGCCGTTCCTCTGCTGCTCCTCTGCCGCTCCTCTGCTGCTCCTCTGCTACTCTTACCTTACATGAATCACACCACAGGAGCACTCACTTCCAGTTCGAGATCAAAATTCCCAGCCCATGTTTTATCCTGTCTGTTCTCCTGTTTGCTTTGTGTGTTTGATCCTGACCTGCCTGTCCCACAATTCTGCTGACTTCAGCAGAGGCAGTACAGTGGGGTCACCTGTTTGACACCCCCACCACTTGGTGCCCACCCCCTCTCCAGATGTCACTGCTCAGCCTGGCCTGGTGTCCTGTTCTGGCTATTTATTTTCCCAGCAGGCTGACAGACAGAGACGTCGGCTTTAAATCCTGCCTGAAGCTTTTAGGCTCTCCGGTTATGGGGCTGTGTGAAATCTACAGGTGTCCTGAGAGTCCAGCCGTGCTCCCACCCAGTTAGATTATGGGTCCATTAACACCACGGACAAGCATTGCAAAACCACATCAGTCAGCGTGGGAGTCGGTGATGGAATCCTTTATAGGGATGTGGGTTGGTAATGTGGAGTCTCATCAGTGTCACAGAACCAGACACCATCACCAGGCACCACCTGCTCCCAAAGCTCCGCCCACACAAATTCTGCTCTGTTAATTTCATTGAATGAATCTGCATGTTCATCTCGAAGCACCTTCTATATATGTATATCAGCACACACAGCAGAAAATGCCAGAAGACAACACAGAAAGAATTAAAAGCCCTCAGGTTGGGGGTGAATAATCCTGAGAGATCAAGTGGCTCCCCAGCACCCCTGGGCATGCTCACCAACTGGGTGTCCAAATACTGGCAAGTTCTTGTATGAAGCTCCACCTTCATCTGAAGCCCCACCCACAGATTAGCTCCTCCCACTCAGTCTAAACTCTTCTCCCACAGAAATCATAATTAATGATGCCCCACCTAAATTATGGCTCCTCCCACACAGGTCCCACCCATTCTATTGATGCCAGTGGAGTACCTTAATAGCCAAAATCAGAGCAAGTAGCAGAACTTGGCCAATTTTCCGTAGCTGTTTTCTCTATTTACCATATGAAGAAGAGGATGGGCAGGTGGAGAATTGATAGTCCCTCCCAGCACAAAAAAATCCCTTGTGTCTACTGAATACAAATACCCCCACCCAACCCCCCCACTCTGCTGATCACTGGGATGGGCTTGTCATTCAGCCTACTGAGGGGGAAAAAGAGCGAGACAAAAACAAACTCCCTCGTCACCCTCCCCGAAGATGGCAAAATGTCTAATAGCTAGCCGCTAAGCGCTAACAGCTGGCACCCCTTAGAGTGCAAATGGCTACCATCTTGAGCTGATGGCCTAATCCCATCCATTGTTTTAGCAGACAGTTCTGGAGAAGCCCCAGCTGCTTCGGCACCAGTACACCTGATTCAGCTAACAAAGGGCCGTTAGTTACCTGTGTCAGGTGTGCTGAAGGTGACGCGGGAGAGCCAGACCTTTCTGAGGACCCCTTTGGGGCTTGCTCGCTCTGCTAAGCTGAAGCGTCTGTAACCAAATGTCAATTACAGCAACAATCCGTATCAGTTTGTACAGCTGTCGATTGTCTGGGAATTTGATACCTCCGTGGAGATGGCTGGAAGTGTGCCTGCTCTGCAGCCATTTCCCAGGAAATCCAAACCTGAATTTTGGCTAAATATCTGGAAGTGAAGCTAAGCCCCTATCTTACCCCCCTGACTGTCTGACTTTCAGGGTTTGCTGGACATAGGAGCCCAAATCCTTACTTCCCCAGCCTTATTAAGCTTGGAATAGCTGGATAACTGGAGTCTGCCTTAACTGGAGTCTGCCTTTTTAGGTTTCTGCCACTGGGGAACGTGCCAAAGGCAAACGGAAATTCCAGGGATTGGTCACGCTGTCCTCTCCGGATTTCAGTTACTCCGGCAGCTTTTCTGCTTGTCTGGTGCCATTTTACTGGGAAACTGGGCCTGTGTCACTTCGAAGGCGGTTTTCTCGTTTTGGGATTTTGTGTCACGTGTTAAGAAGTTTGTGTCGGCAGGGTTTGCTGGTCCATCAAGGTGCTGAATGAGAGGCAAAGCAACTGAAGTGAATCACATTATAGCTGTTAGGTTAAATATTAGTCAGAGTGAAGCTGCTAGCTGTTTTCTCAAACAAACTGGCAGAAATGGAATGGTGTCCAGTCTGAGTGACCCCCTGCACCCGGCAAAGGACATGGTACGACCTGAGTGACCCCCTGCGCCCGGCACAGGACATGGTACGACCTGAGTGACCCCCTGCATCCGGCACAGGACATGGTACGACCTGAGTCACCCCCTGCATCCGGCACAGGACATGGTACGACCTGCAGTACTCATGAAACGCCTCATTCTCCAACCCTATGTGAAGGTCAGAATTAACGTGTTTGCATGGACACCTTCCCACGGCAGCCTCCTCACACGAAAGCCTGCGTCACAGGAGAACATCTGAGCACGGAAACACAAGGTGGCAGAGCAGGGTTTCTGAGGAAGCTGCGGGGGGGGGGGGGGGGGGGGTGTAA
>JAABNX020000106.1:3630847-3655477 GCA_015163995.2 Mormyrus lacerda | reverse complement strand
CCCCCCACCCCCACACCCACCACACACTTCCCCCAACCCAGTGACCGAATGTATCGGCCCAAGGCAGTGGGAGGGGCGGTGTGTGGTCCAGGCTCCCAGCAGGTCAGGAGGTCAAGCCTCCACAGGAGCATCCCTTGGAGCGGCAGCCGGTTCTGCTGTCAGCTCATGGCCTGTGGGGTCAAAGGTCACGGAGCATGCTCTCTGCTAGCAGAGTAAGAAACGCCCAAGCTGATAGCCCTCATCGCAGAGTCTTTATGGGTTCCGCCTTTATGCTCATATGTTCAACTACAGCTGATTTTTCCATAAAAAGCTGGGCATTGAACATTGAGACACGAAGGAAATGTTGGGTTTTTAGTGCCCCTGTGAAATCTACGCCCAGTTAAAAGATAATTTGACCCTCCGAGGTGAACCTGCACGATGTACTCAAGCAGCGTGAGGCCACTCTCAATGCTCCCAGCTTTCACGATGTCATCTAGATGAGAGCCCCTCTTGGGGACACTGGTCTTCTGGTTTAATTCATTTATCATTTATCTGACTTAACTGGATAAAGTAAACCAAACAAAGGAAATTACATAAAGCAAAACCAAATAAATCAATATCGCTTCAGGCTTTGTTATAACTAGAGGATCTTTTTGGGGTGAATCTGTGAGGCCACACCAGCACCGAGCTGGTCCCCCCCCCCCCCACAGAAGCAGAGGGAGATACTGTGGGCAGGAGGAACACGACGGTCTATACCCATGTGAAAAACATGCACACATCACCCCTGCGGGTCTTCCAGAGATGACGGCTGCCCCCCACCCATGGCGTTTAGGCTCCAGGCTGTCCGAGGCTATGCCTGATATTATCACACACTGGGGGGGGGAGTAAATATTTCTATCTCCCCTGCATCTAAATACAGAGGCAAACATGGGCAGAAGTGGCCTTGGCTCCCAACGTGTGTCGGCATGATTCGCGCAGGGGGGAGGGGGGGGGTGCGCGATGGTATTCCCCACGAGACACAGCAAACGGCCGACCGCGGCCGCAGGCCGCCTCGAAGGGCCGCTCGTTTTTTTTAACACCCCACTCGACGAATCATCCATTCCCGAGCCGCGCTTTCTCTCTCTCTCCGACTCCCTCCCTCCCTCCGCGTTTCTTGGTTTACTTTTCCACTGGGTCTAACGAGGTAAAACCTGGACGTATTTTTAACCGACACGAATCAAGCACACAAATAAGAGCTCCTGAAAGTTTCACCTGGGGGCGGGGCTCCCGGTGGCATTTCCCCCCCAGCCTTCGGTAAACAAACAGGCCCGGCTGAGGACGGTGGTCCGGAGCTGGGGGGCTGCAGCAGGAGACCCCTGGGGCTCTGCGGCCCGAAGCAGCTGGGTGGGCTCTCCGCCTTTTCATCGCCCGCCAGACCAGCCCTGTCCTAGATGTGGCCCAGGAGAGAGAGGGCATCGAGGACCGGGGGGGGGTCGGCGATCTGTATGAGATGTAAATCCCATCGGCGAGGCCGGAGTCCACCGTGAATGAGGCCATTGAGGCCGGATTCACCACGGTGGCCATGGCGCTTTTAGCAAACTCCTTCCATGGCTTCCCACCCCCAAAGCACTCGGACCCTTTGCCCTTTCATTTCATTTTCCGCGCGCCGGGTGTCCGTCTCCTTGCTGCCGGGCTTCTTTCCGTGTCACCCCATCCCGTGCGCTCCATTTTGGGCAGCGCCGGTCCCGTCCTGCCAAGGGTGAGTGAATCGGACAGGAGCTCCTGACGGAGATCTGGATGAAGACACAAGATGGCGTCTGAAGGTCTCATGTACGCAGACCAGCCTGTGGGGGGGGGGCGGGCGCACACGCGACTCACACGAAGACGGCACCGGCTCCACTGCACTGAACACGCTTTGACCCGCTGCATTATGGGAAAAAGGCTAAGATTTCAGGGTCTGAATATTTGGCCAGAGCTTCCAAGCTTTTAGTGCCCTGTGAAGGTCCCTCATCTTTTTTGCCCCCCAACAGTGGGGTAAGTGCCCTGGGGATAGCATTCCTATGCAGATTCTTCTACCCCCAGATCCATTAATGCCGTGCTAGGCCTGGATTACGGCCTGGGGTGCAGTCTGCCCTACTGCACTGTCTCTACCCCCCCTAGAGTGAGAGCGGATAAAGTGAGTGCATAGCTAATAGTTAGCCTGAAGACACGGCATTGGAGGGGGGGTGTCTGTGACCCGCTGAGCCGACATGCCCCTCAGAAGGAAAAACTCTGGGCCCCTAACATAGTCAGATCATCGTTCTTTTCACTGCCCCCCCAACACATAGAGCCAACCTCCTATGATAACTGATATGAGCTCCGCCCCCTTGGGCCTGTCCCCATGTGTCACGGACCCTCTCAGGGCCAATACGCTCAGTGTCGTTGCCCCGGTCCTGCACCCAGTCACCCGCATGACCAAAATGGTGCCCATTTTGGACACCGTAACCACGTCCACATGGTGTGTGTGTGTGTGTGTATGTGTGTATGGGGGTGGGGGGGGGTCTGGCTTTCATTTGAGGATCTAGGAATACTCAGGATGAAATTTCAGCTTCTGGCACGGTAAAATTTCAGCGTCTGGAAGGTTAAAACGAAAAACAAGGAAGAGAAGGACAATCAGGAAGTGCAGTGAGCAGCGTGTGGGTTACTGCTGCAGTGTCTTCCTGGCAAGGCCGGGTCCCAGGGTGCTGGGGGCATTCAGAAAGCTCAGATGTCATTTTGCCACACCGAGAGTCTGCGTATGTGATGCGTCGTCTGGGCCCTCAGACAAGAAGCGTGTGAGTCGGGCCGTGCGGCGCATGCATAACGGCCCCGTTGGGCACCTGTGCCCAACAAAGTGACTCTTTCTGTCTTTGTGGTGGCCCTGGGGGGGTGGAGGGGGGGCAGGTCCCCATTGTCACCAGCTGCAGCACATTGGTCCTCGCCGAGGCCACCAGCCAGGCCTGGGACGTGACCTGACCCCCATAAAGCACCCTTTATGGGGTTATTAACCACACCAATATCGGGGGGGGGGGGGGGGATCTGGTTGGATGCATTCCAGCACAGCGGGGGACCAGTCATGCTGGCAATGGGAGAGTGTCTGGGTTCGTGTCTGTGTGTCTGTGTCTGTATGTCTGTATGTGCCTCAGTGTGTGTGTGTGTGTGCTGTACCATCTTACACAGTGGGCCTTACACACCCCCATTTGCTTTTAATCTCTTTTGACTTTAAAAACACAAAGAAGTCACCTGTGCAGTGAGCGCGGTGCAACACTGTAACACCGACGCAGTGTTTCAGCAGCAGGCAAGTCACTGGGGTCACTGCTGGGGTCACTGCTCCCCTAAGTGTTAAACCTCCATGTCCTGCCTGTGGGCCTCGTACCGCAAACACATCTCAGGATGCAGTTTATCGACAGACGCCCGGAGCCCAAGCGGTTTCCACGGCCGCGTCTCTGAATAAAAAAACACACTAAACACATCCTACTCTGTGAAAACATGAGCTATTTAAGGATAGGGAGTGAAACAAGCTGATTTTAAACGACAGCAAAATCAGAGAACCACACATGCTAGCCATGAGGTGTGCGGTATTTTGGGGGTGAAAGAGCATATAATCTCCCTAAAAGGCATTACCTCTTATTACGTTTTATTATTGCCTTTAAATTGGAGTGAAAATAATTCCTCACACCTGCTGTGTGCCATTCCACTGAAACTCCGTCCAACAATCCTTCCCATTCTTTCTTTCCATACTCTTTTCATTTTTACATCATTATTCCCGTGGTTGCTGTTTAATGGACACTAACGTCTGACTCCGTGCTTCTTCTCTCTGACTGTAAAAGCATCCACACGATTCCCTCAGTTTGCACTATCCTTTAATGAGAGAAAGGTTCCACGTTTGTGACAAAATAAGTTATTTCTGAGTATATAAAAGTCAGAACCGATTGGCTGAGGCATTTGCCACGTTAATGATATTCTAACGATGCCTACATGCCTATAATCAGAGTATGATAAATTTTGCTCCCACATGTGGCTTAATGCTCATTTCCTCGGTGCAGACTAAACTGAATTTTACACGCTCCTTCCCCTGTCAAATAAAATTCTTAATTGCTTGATTAATTAAGTAAGCAGCATTTTAATCGTTTCATTGTTCTCCCCGGTGAACGTCTCGGTTTATAGTTAGGACCTCTGGCAGCGTCTGGCGTCGGTGTCATTTGATTCACAGCACTTTCGACGTCTCCCGTGGCGACGGCATCACCCGCGCACGTGGACCCCAGCACTGGAAACAATGGCCGTCATTCAGCCATTCGGCCAACCAGGTGTGGGGGGGCGCGGCTTCTTGCATGATGTCGCAGGCGTGCCGTGTTGCTGCCGGTCAGAGATTTATATTTGAGGTCCGCGGTCAAACAGAATGCCAGCTGCATTTTCGATGACCCCCCCCACCCCCGCTGGTCTACCGGACAATGACCCCACCGCCCCTCTCACCCACCCCTTCCGCTACGCTCTGAGCAACCCAGCTGCCGAGATTACCATCTGAGGGTCCCGGGCCCGGGGCCCACCGCCGGTCACACGCGGCTGATCCCGCTCCGGGGTGTCGTTGTTATGCTAATGTCCTGGCCCCACCGAAAGGGATGGAATAGACCGGAATGTTGCCATGAGTTCCAACCCCAGAAGGAAAAGGCAGGGACGTTCCAAATAGAATCTTAATTAACCAGCGCTTCAACTTCACAATAGGTAGCCTGTGCCGCCCATTTTTACACACATGCGCGCAAACACACACACACACACACGCGCACACACACACAGGCGAGGCGTAGACCGCCTGTCAGCGCTTTAACTGCACGACCGCAAGACAAAGGCCAGAGGGGCTCATTAATCACTTAACGAGGCAAATATGCGGGAAGAAACAGACAAATAGAAATTTCCTTTCCGTGTTAAAAGTTCCCCCCTTGTTGGGGCCGAAAACGCGAGGGAGCCAGTGATCGTGTGAACATGTGGCAGCGTTTAGTGGAAACCGACTCCCTCGGTCTGAGCCGAAGAGCTCAGCCAATGGATCTTCTGCCCTGATGACGAGGACCAGGGCTGAGCTTTTGCAAAGTTGGCATCGCTGGCCAGGAAAATGCTCCACGTGTGGGGGGGGCTCAAGGTACCACATGGTCGTTTAAGCGCTGGGGCCTCTGCCTTCCTCTGCAGCCCCTTGAGAAGATTCACTTGACCACCATGTGCGACAGGTCCCAATGAGCCCAATCTGCTCAGCCGGGCAATGCCGTCAGGGCAGGGGTTGGCCCCTCGCTGGGACCCTAGGAGTCTGGCTATGCTCACTGAAAGCTCTGCCCCCTGCAGAACACTCACCGTGACACTGAATGTGGACCCCGCCCCTGCAGAACATTCACTGTGACACTGACTGTGGACCCCGCCCCTACAGAACACTCACCGTGACACTGACTGTGGACCCCGCCCCTGCAGAACAGTCACATGACACTGACTGTGGGCCCTGTCCCTGTAGGATATTCACTGTTGACCCAGCTTCCACACTCTTTTCCCCTAAAAATACTCACCTAATGTGTCACCCTTACTTTGGTCTTTATTTTTATTTATTTACTTTTTAAATTTCCTATATCAAAACTTACTCTTTTGCTTTTGAACAGGAGCATATTTCCAGTGATCCATCCACCTAGAGCCTGACCCAGATACCACAAGGAGGAAGCCTGGAATATACCCTGGATGACATGACATTTTCTATTGAACCCAAGACCCTAATTATAAATAACATATTAGAAATAGAATCAACAGTTAAAGTACAGGAGTCTGAGGCATGACGTGTTTCTGCTGACCAGGAACGTGAAAGTAACATAGGAAAGTAAGATTCTACAGATTCTATAACACAGAAAGCCAGGGTATCAACTGCTGTGTGAGCGCCCCCTAGGGACACCGAGAGTGGCTGCAGGACTGTGCTGTATAAAATGACTGTGAGATACTAGTATCACGCAGCTAATGGGTCTGGCCGGTGAGAAGTTCCAGTCTGGGACATCAAAGACCAATGCCTGATGAAGACCCCAGCTGGGAACGTGACGAGCCCCACACAGGGCCTTGGGGAGGGTCCTTCAAACAGCAGGGATCCTATCACCCCTTTAAAAGTGACAGTTTTAGAATGCTCCCTTCCCCACTGCGAGCGGGAAAACGTGGAATATACCACATGCTTAAAAATGGTTTAAAAATGGACTGGTTTTACATGACACAGCAGTCACCCACAGCTCTTGATGTCTCACAACGACACCCCCCCTCCCCCCGCCCCCGTACCCAAACCACCATTGTCAGAATTTTAGTAAATCCCCCTTATCTGTGGTCCATGTCAATCGACAGATTCACGTATGAAGTCTCCGATTTAGTCCAACAGTCACATATTTACGGACTGATTCTCAGGCCAATTCAAGACGGACTCAGAAGCTTTTGTATATAATCTCACAGAGTCACAGACAGACTCACAGATTGACAGATTGGCTGGCAGAACAATTCACAGACAGATTCATGGGGTGTATCTCAATATGTGTACTTTACTGTACCCGTGTGTCCGTTTTTGGCATCATCTTCCATTGCGGAAGATCAGTTCCAATACTAAGAGCAGAAGTACAGAGGGTGGTAGAAATCCCCGGATGTCGTTCTCCCCCCGCCCCAAATATTAAGGATACTTTGGTTGCATCCTCACCAAAATGAGAACAATCCCATGATTCATTGCGCCCCAAGGTCTTTCTTGGGAGGCAAGTTAGCAAGAGCGGCTCTGCCAAGATCACAAGTGCGATCTTTGCATACTTGGTATTGAGAAACACCCACAGACCACAGAAGAAGTAGGTTCATGTCCACCTTAGTAAAACTTCTCATCTGCATTAATCACCTGCAAATTGCCTTGTTTTCTGTGCTTAAAACAGCGATTTTCACCCAGTAGACTCTTATCGTGTGAGACAGGCCTCGCTCCATAGAGACGTCTCGCACAGGCTCAAGGCGAGTGTCCTTTAACTTTTTCTTTTTTGCATGAGCAATGCAGCATTTGTGATACGGCATGTCAGCACATTAGCACGCGCAACTAGCACGGCCATGCCGCATTTGGCCACATGCGCTACACGAGCGCGTGCGGGCCGACGCGTGCCACGGCAATCACAGAAAGATTATTCCATTAGCACACGTGTAGCCTGTTCCGACATGGAAAGAGCACACGCAGAATGTAAACAGCGTGTCATTTTTCTGTGAGTCATTTGTAGGTTTCAAATAGAAGCTGTTTTCAGAGCTAGCTGTGAAAAAAAAAAACATAACGTAGCTATCGTTTTAATGTTGTTTTACGTCGCGTGAAAGCCTATCGCTCTCCCGGCGTCTCCGGTGCGGTGGCTGGCTCCAGGCAGCCACGGATGGGGGCCCACTTTCGCCCTTTCCTCTCCATCCTGCTGAGGTTTAAGAATAACCATTTCGGTGCCCCCTGCCCCACCAAACCCCCAGCCTCGGTCCAACAGGCAGGCTTTTCTTCCCTCATTCTGGACTGGAGACGAATCCCCAAATGGCATGCAGGCATTACGGACACCCAGCGGAAAGTTACGTTTAACTTTGTTTCTTCCAATTCATCAAACTACCATAATCACATTGTGCAGAATGAATGTGGCGTTTCAGGATTTGGTGTTTCTCTGTGCGTTTCTGTGCTGGGCCCCTGCGTCGGGCCCCTGCGTCAGGCCCCGGCGTCCTGCTGCTTGCCTCTGTCTTTAGTTGCTCCTCCCTCTAGCTGCAGCAAAAAATTGCTGTCAGGTGAAATGCCCCGTAATTTGCTTTTTTAGAAAAAAAGGCAAGTAGTTCGAACCCGAGGTAGAGAGTCCCTGGGCTGCGAGATCTGCTTCACTGTGCTAGAGACATAGGCAGCCCTCGAAGAGAAAAGATGGCTGATGATTAAAGACACAGAAAGTTGAAGGACATGTCCGCAGATAGGATTGGATCTTTACTTCAGATGTCTTAGCACAGAGTATAACGTTTCACTTATTTAGCTGCTGTTTTCCTCCAACACTCTCTGAAGCAACTGGGGTTTAATTGGGGGCTGGTCTGAGACTTAAACCTGCAACCATCTGTTCAGAGGTACAGCACCTTAACCACAGACCGCCACCTCTGCTGTCCCAGGGGTCCAATCCTGACGGACCTCTACAGGTAAGGACATGCTGAAACCCCGAAAGGGCGGATACCGTGCTTTTCAGCTTGGGGGGGGGGCTGGTCTCACTAGCCACGTCTCACAGCTGCGTTTTCAGATATGCGTGTGCATGTTAGCATATATGTTACTCACCCGTCACTCCCCACAGAACTCCTGACGTTTGTTAATGCACAGTCAGGCCAGAATCCTGGGTGGGACTGCTGTCAGATTTGTACCTCCACCCCCCCACCCTGGAGACATGCTATAAATAGCCTGATTACTCGGCAGAAACTCAGTTATGTGTTGCATCATGTTTTTATTTCTCATCCATCAGAGTCCACATGTGCAGAGAGTACGGAGATCAATTATGCCTTTTGTTGAGCCTGTAGAGTTTAAAGGCCCGTCGTGATCTGGACCGGCCCGGCACCGACTTCCCCACACGCGAGGCCTTCCTGGAATCAAGTTCCGTCATCATGGTAACCAGCCCGGACCGGGCGGCTGTATCCTCTTTTACTTATTTTCACCCGCTGTGGTTCCTCCAGTTCTGTGACTGCAGTGTGATCGATGCTGGTGCCTTTCACAGTTACATCACATCACAGCCTAGCAATAATAACAAGCAGATTCAGAAAAACTCAAAGAGGGAGGACTCTGCAGAAGCTTACACAACTAGGCCAAATCCAAACGACATAATCCATCCATCTTCTGTACCGCTCATCCAGCGCAGGCCTGCAGAGAAGCCTGCAGCCCATCACAGGATGGGGTGACAATCCATAGCAGAGTACACACACTCACACAAAATCAATCTATAGCATTGTTTCCCAATCCGGCCCTTAGGGACCCACAGACAGTCTACGTTCTTGCTCCTGAGAACCAGGCTGGGAAGGGCGGGCCTAAAAGGATAATTCAGTGTCACGCTTAAGTATAAACCACAGGAAGCTGGAGTAACGGGAGGAAACACAGTCAGAGTTACAGATTCACACTGCATATAAACCAGGAGCCCACAGACTGAGAGCTGATAGGGCCACAGAACGCGGGGTCCAGTTGGCAAACCAGAGGTGTTTACTTGGATTATTTATGTCACAAGGTCATATGGGGAAATCTGTTGGCCGAACCCTGGAATGATGAGGTGCAAAAAGCTGCCAGTGTCTGTCGATTACAAACATGCTTCTCCGTCACCGGAGTTCAAGAGCCGCTCACCAGATCAGTGACTCGGTTTGTTTACATTCCACTCCAGAAACACTTGAAGATGCCCCTCCACCATTCTACACCACTGCGCTCCACTAGACGGGGGTGCCATCCATTGCTACCTTCTCAAAGGTTTGCATAAAGATCATTGCCGACTTCAGCTCAAGTGTCTGACTCAAGGGCCGAACAGCAGCCCCTGTCGAAATGTCGATCTGACACTGATGATGTCACCAGTAGCTGCATAAGAAAGAGATTTCTCCAGCTCCTGTCCATCCTAATGACCTCCTGGTGAGACCACGTTACCTTAATCCACCGTCTTCATGAACATAAGCGATTTCGGAACGGCAGCCTTGCCTTTAATGCCAGTTTTGTTAACTCACAGTGTTTCTATTTGAGGTGGGACCTCTGAAGTGCCATTTCTGTTGTGTGATAATCACTGAGGCTTTGTTTGTGCTGTGTAGCATCTATTCCTAACATATAAATGAGAGGAGGCCATGTGGTCCATCAAGCTTTTTTGGGGAGAATTCAACTAATAGCTCAGAGTTGTTAAAATCTTATCTAGCTCTAATTTAAAGGAACCCAGGGTTTTAGCTTGCGCTACACTAGCAGGAAGACTATTCCATACTGTAACTACACGAAACTATTGACTAATGTTACTTTTTGTTGATGCAACTTCACTTGATAAATTGAAAAAAAATTTTAAAAACTATTTAGCATTTCTTGTGAGTGGAGCCGCTGCAGTTCAGGCACTGAATCTCTGGCTTCTTCATGCTCTGCTAGCTGTGCTGACTCTCCAGCCTCTCATACAGCGCTCTGCTAGCTGTGCTGACTCTCCAGCCTCTCTTACAGCGCTCTGTTAGCTGTGCTGATTCTCCAGCCTCTCTTACAGCACTCTGCTAGCTGTGCTGACTCTCCAGCCTCTCTTACAGCGCTCTGCTAGCTGTGCTGACTCTCCAGCCTCTCTTACAGCGCTCTGCTAGCTGTTGACTCTCCAGCCTCTCTTACAGCGCTCTGCTAGCTGTGCTGACTCTCCAGCCTCTCTTACAGCACTCTGCTAGCTGTGCTGACTCTCCAGCTTCTCTTACAGCTGACACATACCAATAATTGGCATTCAACCTAATATGACTCACATGTTCAGCTCTGTTTGTGACTCAGCAGTGTCAGAAATCTATTATTATTTCAGGAATTTCAAATTGATAAATTGAATCTCTCTTATGTATACTTCTTACTCCAGCAACTTACAAAACATGTCATCAGGTGTCCAGGAAAAAAGAGCATTTATTAAAAGTGGAGAAGTGCTCAGCCCAAATGGAATACGGTCAAACTAAAATTAGCCCATATGGATTTTCCTGGATTTGCTGAGATTCCATTAGTCCTACTGCTCCTTACAACCGAACAGGCCGTGTTGCTAACAGCTAAAAGCATGACAGGCTGTACGGAAGAGATTGCTCAGCGCCACCCTCAGGACCACCCTCAGAAGGATCCTCAGGACCACCCTCACTACCCCCCTGGCCTCTCATTTGCCCTTGTTGACAGCAGTCAGTGCTCCTGTAACATGGAGACACAGCTCACTGAGTGCGGGGCCCCTTTAGGGAGGGTCAGTGCTCCCGTAACACGGAGACACAGCTTGCTGAGAAAGGGGCCTTTTTAGGGAGGGTCAATGCTCCCGTAACACGGAGACACAGCTCGCTGAGAGCGGGGCCCCTTTATGGAAGGTCAGTGTTCCCGTAACACGGAGACACAGCTCGCTGAGAGCGGGGCCCCTTTAGGGAGGGTCAGTGTTCCCGTAACACGGAGACACAGCTCGCTGAGAGCGGGGCCCCTTTAGGGAGGGTCAGTGCTCCCGTAACACAGAGACACAGCTCGCTGAGAGCGGGGCCCCTTTAGGGAGGGTCAGTGCTCCCGTAACACAGAGACACAGCTCGCTGAGAGCAGGGCCCCTTTAGGGAGGGTCAGTGCTCCTGTAACATGGAGACACAGCTCGCTGAGAGCGAGGCCCCTTTTGGGAAGGTCAGTGATCCTGTAACATGGAGACACAGCTCGCTGAGAGCAGGGCCCCTTTAGGGAGGGTCAGTGCTCCCGTAACACAGAGACAAAGAGCAGGAAGGGCGAGAGGCTTGTCTTAGGTCCCTGCAAGCTGCAAGATGACACATTTAGTCTAGAGGACACTTCAAGAACATGGAGACACATTGCTCTGTTGCTCTGAGCAAAATTAATCATGGTTCCTCGGTCTGTCATCAGGCCTGGGTGTCTTTCCTTCAGATGATGTCTTCATCCCGTTTTCAGAGGATCATATGTTTCTGATGAGGCCTTTTCCTGGGCCTCTCTAGCAGCCCTTCTGGTGGGGGGGCTATAAAGAACAGGTGCTTGTGAGTCATGGCTACCGTACACATCAGTAATGTTAAACACACGGGGGGGTGATGACAGAGAGGCTAGTTTCACAGCGTCCATGTGTCTCCAGTCCAGTGCCCCCCCAAAGGCCCTCTGCGGCTGCAGCGCCCCGGTGGCACCGAGCATCATACTGCTGTGACCCTCTGCCACGTAACAGATGGATAAGTTCTCCAGAAGTTCCTCCACGTTCACCTGATTGAAGCCCCCCCCCCGTCCCAAAAAACATTTATAATTTCACTTGCATTTCTTTAAAATGTGTCCCCCGCCCGGCACATACTGCGTGTGGACAGGGAGCGTGTCACACTGCACTTATTGGCACGGAGTGGCAGATCGTTCTGGAACCAATTCTGAAGGACGGCAATCCATGTATGTCACACGGCTCTGTTTCCATTATAAAAGCATGGTGCTGGGACCCTGGGCGTCGGGAATGACAGGGTGGAGATGAGAGCCATATGAGCGGGGGGTGGGGCGGTTCGGAGGGCATTTGCTGCAGGCGAGGCTGACGGAAGGAGCAGTGGAAGTCAACCAGAAACACGTGCTGAGTTCTGGGAAGCTCACGTGGGGCGCTACAGGACTCCCTCCCCGCCCCCATGTGGGTGGCTGATTTGATATGTTGCCCCCCCCCCACCCCACTACGAGCTAAACACTCTCACGTTACATCCCTCCTTGTCTCTCTAAATTAAATAGGCGCTTGCTTCAAGTTCAAGGTAATATTCATGTACATTAATGGACATACGATCATCCCTGTGTCTCATCTCCAGTGTTGTTTCATGTCCAGAAGCTACAAATCCAGCCCATGATTTTGTTTCTGACTTCATGAACTTCTGCTTAGATAAGACACTGCTTAAGTGAAGCACATGAAATCACAAGGCAGCCGAAACAGGACCTCAGACATTGATTCCTCCTTGGGGCCATTTGGATGGAGACCGAGGGATAGAGAGCTTCTAACGAAGGGTTATGAGGATGTCGTCTTGTATTACACTGTGATGCACACTCTCATGACGCTGTGAGATGTCAATGGGGCTGTCCCAGGTGCGGGACACAGGTGTTCTTCATTTAGTTTAGATGGTGTGAGATCTGTCGCTCATATTCTGTAGACAGACCACTAGATCTAGACAGATAGGGATAAATCTGTAAAAAGGATATGTTCATCTTTCTTAAATTGCTTATTTTATCCCAGACGAAATAAAATTCTCCAGCGCATGAATATGGATGAATACGAATGGCACTGAACATATGTATGAAAATGTGTGACATGAAGCTTACGGCAGAGTTTTAATACACTTTAATATGTATAATTAGGGGCTGGGGGGGCTGGGGGGTGCTTTGGGAACACTGGGCACCCCGTCACTGGGGATACTCAGCCTCGTGGTCCATGGGATCAGCACTGGCATGCACTAGGTCTCCCTGCCCCAGGGACACAATTGGTGGTTCCAGTAAAATTCTGCTTTCCTCTGCGAGCTTCTACATCCATCTTCATGGCGTGTCCTTAAGGACTTTAATTCCCGACAAAACTATACTCTGAATGTGAGTGATTCCTTCAGGGAGATGCTATGGACCTTAGTGAGGATGGGAGTCCTCAGTAAAGTTCCCAGGATTCCAGAAAAGGCCAAACGGAACACAACCAAACTTGTGAAAAGGCCTCAAAACAGGCTGGGATTTTGTCCGACTGGTCAAAGAGAGAACGAAGTGTACAGTGGCTGGACGTGTAAGCCCTCATCAGGCACGAAAACGGAATCTGTTTATGAGAGTCGAGCTAAATTAAACATTTTAACTTGTCCATCAGCAGCTGTTTATTTACTTTAGGTGGGTCGATAAGGAGCCACTCTGGACTGAAAATGTGTACTTTGGAGGTGATACATAGAATGTTTCTCTGTTCGGTGATATTTATCTGTCTGAACCTGGCGAAGCCATGTCGAGTTAACGTTGTGTAATTAAACCCGCCACCAACTTGCGTTACAAGATTGTGCTGAGAGACATCTAATTTGTTTACAGGACCTGCACTTTAATTCGGTATTACGCTCATGGGGGATTTATTAACGACATTCAGACGTGTTTTTTGACCAGGTTTCTGACGCATGGTGTCTGACTCTTCATCTGCCCCGTCCTCCTATGCATACTTATGATGACAAACAGGCCTTAATTATCGCGATTACATACATCTTCTTCTCTTGTTGCTGAGACCTGTCACACATTTAGAAAACGTGTCAATATATTAAATGATACAGCATTTTAATATTTTGGGAGATGACCTGGTCCCCTCACGACTGTAAATGCAATGGTGTTTATGTTGTTTCTCTATTCTTTGGGATACGGGATCGCCACGGAAACACCACCTTCCTCTAAAGCAGAGCGGAGAGCAGCCTGACTCTGAAAGGGGGTTTTTCATCCAGAAAGGGAGTTCTTTCTTATTTTTTACTTTTGATTTCCTGCCTTTGCAGCTTTATGAACACGTTCGCCTGGATCCTGGCGAGCCGAAGCGTGTTTTCTGTCCACGAGGTCCGAATGAGGGGGGAGGGGTGGGGTGCGGGAGACGTTTTTAATGGCAGGTCAGCTGTTACCTGAGCTTCTACATCCACGCTGCATCCAGCCGATACTTCCGGAGATGGAACAGGAGCGGGAACAGGAGGTCTGGGAAGCATGAATTAGGAATGAAAGAAAAAAACAAGTACATTGGAGCCTTTAACATCCTGGATTAATAAGCGCCGAATCTATTTTGTAGGGAAAAAAATAGCGAATAATAGCAAAACTAACAATCCATTGGGTAGGATTCTCACCTGGGTACAATTGTGGTATATTCACTGGGTGAACTGGTCAAACTGGATGAAGGCAAAGTTATACCAATGAAGCAGTTAGTTAAGTGATACGTAAGTAAGGCAACAGCAGTTATTGATACTGCCTGGCCTAGATCACTGAGGTCAACAGAAGGAGGGAAAGGATAAAATGAACCATGCTTACAACTTATAACTCAAAGTTCCAATATATTTTTTAATTAGCAGGATATTTTTTTAATGAAATATTTCACTTTACAGCTACAGAGCAATTAAAAGCAAGTCACATAAAAAGGACATATTTAAAAAAACACAATATGCTAAAAAAACAAGTGTTATATAGTCTGCACGCTGTGTGATATTATTTTTTGCCGCCACAAAGATAATTTTTCTTCACTGTCCATCGGTCTGTCACCATTACTATCACATTTTGATTCAAAAGACACACATTTGCTCACCTTTGCTTTCTGTCCACCTCGATGCCCCCCAGTTTGTTAACTCTCTCACTACCATGCAAATAAGCTTCCTTCTCCTGCAGCCCATCTGTCTATGCATGTCCTATTGGTACCTTAATCTTTGTCTGTGCTCTACTTACTGGCCTGGGCCAGTAATCTATCAATCTCAGCTCCATTGGCTGTCCTGTGGCAGGATAAAATCCATATGAATATCCATTTATCCACTTTCTGGCTGTTGAAACACTTCACATCTTTTCATCTAGACTTCTGTCTCATTCCCTGTGCCCCAGTCCTTGCATCTCATCCTCTGGGCTCCGCTCACTTCCTGGTGACATTAATCAGAGATCCGCTCCTTCCCAATCAACCTTTTATGGACATTAAAGACGTCGGAACTTAGTTTAAACATCAGAGAAAGCCAGCCGAGCGCCCAGGGTGAAATGGGACAGCTTGCAGAGCCGCGATATGCATGCAGAGCGCCATCGGGAGGCAGCGTTTGGTATGCAAATAAAGCACATTTCACTGAAGATGGTTAAGAATGGCGATGGCGTCTGCGGGCTTAAAGGAGAGCAGGTGTGAGGCCGTCCTCAGCCCCGGCCCTTCCGGCTCTCTGTCCCCGCTTCCGTGTGAGACCCCCGGACCCGCAGCTGCCCAGATACGTGTGCCTTGGAGCCAAAAAGCACGTGTGTGGGGGTACGTATGCGTGTGGCGGGGGGGGCTGCGGCTTCCTCAGCATCTCACCGGAATCCGGGGGCGCGGAGGGACACTGAGCAGGTGTGAGGGTCTGAGCCCCTTCACCCCCCCCCCTTATAAAGAAAAAGATGGGGGCGGGGGGAAGTAGGCCGGATGAGAGAATGCGGAATGAAAGAGGAACAAGAGAGAGAAAGGCTTCAAAAGGCATGAGGGGGCGGGGCTGAAGAGAGCAAAAGAAAGAGAGAAAGATGGAGGAAGGGTGGAGTGAGAACGTTCTGGATGCTCTGTGACTCACTGGTGGCTGAACTCCATCAGGATTATTTTAAAAGACCCCCCCCAATCAAACTAAAAGCACACCTGATGTATCTCCCTATCTCTCTGTACGCTGGGCACCCTTTCGATGTTCCTCGATCCTCAATCATTTTTTCTGACGCTGCCGCTAGTTTGGCGTGAAACCGGTGTTCGGAACCGCTCGGTCCGCTTTACGCTGGGAGCACTGGGAACCATAAACCCAGTGTGAAAAAGACCCCCTTCCAGTCGCTTGGGGTGTGGAGAGAGCTGGCTTAACTGCTTGAGTAAACATCTAGGTTACACCAAATTTCTATTATTGATTTCATTTTTTCACAAATATGCGGCAAAAAAAAACCCAAATGCCACAATTAATCTGCAAAACAAACACGAAGTTGCAGATACGTTAGAAGCGGGCTTTGGCTGTGACGCCCCGCGTTACACTTAACTGCATCCAAATGGGATTCAGCGGCGGGAGCCTCCAGCGCCCACCTGCCGCGGGCACTGTTTATGTTTAACCAGTAATGGCACGGAATAAGGGCCTATTTCGGATCATTTTCTGACACTGGAGACGAGGGATTCTGCCCCCAGAGTTCAGGCGGAATTTTAATCCACCCAACGTTCCGATATCCAGCAGTATGGTGTCCTGCAGGGGGGTATGGAACTGATTTGCGTCCTCAGAAGCATTTTCAGTGTCGGGGGGGAAGTGTAATGGTGACTGAAATGAGTGTCAGTGCTTGTTTAGTTAACCAGTCGCTTGGATTATCGGGATACATGACCCCCACCCGCCCCCAAAATTACCCTCGTTGGCCGGATCAGAGGGTATAAAATCGTGCAGCTCTACAGAAAACCACACAGAAATATTTATTCCCTATTTTTTGGAGGAAAGAGCTCTTTATATAACAATTTGTGCAATATCATTAGCCAGCTCCGTACTTGGGTTAGCTGGGGGCAAATTGCCACTGACGGTGATGGGGGGGGGGGTTTTCCCTGTGCTGTGGGGGTCCAGCCTCTGTGTTGTAGAAGTGATATGTGGATTTCGATTGCCAAAAACTCTGTAAGCTCGTCAAGAAACACAGCCCCCTGACATTGAGGCTTCGAGCATATGACCACTTAGAGATCGCAAATCACCATGTAAATACAATAAATACCATAACAGGGTTTCTTGAACCTTATACCAGGCCAGCAATGCAGCAGGTATAATGCGTCTGGCCGTCGTTTGACCTGCTGGAGGCAGATGGTGCCGTAAACACTAATTGTCTTGTTGTAAACGGAACTGATGCATGAAGTGATGCTGGTCTTGGCATGTCACTGGTTTTCCGGCATCTTCCACACATCACAGACCCAGTATCCCTGGAAGTACTGAGCAGGCAAAGGCAGTGTCCTGTATAGGGTACCAGTCCATCACTGGGCATATGATATGGTCACACAGTAAAGGCAATTTACAGGCACCTAAACTGCACACAGAGTTGGGCGGCCGGGGGGCGGGGGGGGAATTTAAGTCCCTTTGTTGAACGCATGAGGTTACCATACTATCCAGTGTGCCGGCCCTATTGCCCATTATGTGTTCTTAATTACCTTAACAGATCTTGACACTTCAGACTGGGCTGTAATCTCACTCAGACACACTCCTGGCGTGTGCAGCACAAGCTGGGCCTCATTACTCAGTTATCATTTCATATTTATACTTTTATTTTCTAATACAGCTGGACTCACTTCAGAGGCCCAACAGCAGAGCTGCTCCATGGCCATAATCCCAAAAGTCAATCGTCAGTACCTACAGGACCCAAAAGATGTGATGCTTTAGAAAGTTGCGGCCCCTTCTGGCTTTTCCCAAGGTCTCCTGGGAGATGAGTGAGGTCCAAGATTGGGGGGGAATCCTGGATATTACCTGATGGTAAACGTTAACCAAATAACATTCGCAGGAAATCATGCTTCCATCTGGGCTCTGTCAGGACCCGTCACCTCCCTGCAAAGCAGCAACGCATGGCGAGCACTGTCTGCCCCCCCCCCCCTCCCACGATGGCTGATGGGGGTAGAGGGGAGATTTACTGCCCTAATCAAAAGCCAGGCCAGCACTGCAAATTGACCGTGCGTGATGTCATGAAACTGTCTTCAGCCTGATGCCTTGATTTATAATGGGGGGGGGGGTGCTCACAGAAAGGGACACGAAAAGAAAACAGGCCCCCACTTTCTTCTGACACCACTTCACGTGTGCCTTGGGGGGGGTTTCCTTCAGAGGCGGGGCTCCTCTTCTGTTACGTGTCTGTGTCTCGTGGGCCCCAGCTTCCTCACCACTTCTGCTTCTTCATTGCTTCTATTGTGTGAGCTACACAGGGTAAAGGGTGAGGCAGAAGAGTGTGTGTGTGTGTCTGTGTTTCTGCATGTGTGTGTGTGTGTATGGTGTGTGTGTGTGTGTCTGTGTTTCTGCATGTGTGTGTGTGTCTGTGTTTCTGCATCTGTGTGTGTGTCTGTGTGTTTCTGCATGTGTGTGTGTGTGGGGGGGGGGTCTAATATGGAATTAGATATCCACCTCTGCTAAGGAGCCGGAGCTGCAATCCGAAGGTTGCAGGTTCAAATTCCAGTACGACAGGGGCGTTATAACCATAGAGGAACCTTGATCCAAAAAAATCATGTAAAGCTGCAATCCATGCCGTTCACATTTCATTAAGGGCAGTGAAGTAATGAAATGACACCTTGCTTCTGAAATGAACTTGTTAGGCTTTCAGAAGCATGGTGAGATCCTCACTCTCTCCTTAGAGTCTCAGTGTCAGCAGCGAATCTCAGCACGTGACCAGCGAGTCTCAGCGCGTGACCAATGAGTCTCAGTGTGTGACCAACAAATCTCAGTGTGTGGGCTAAGAGTCTCAGTGTGTTATCTGAGAGTCTCAGCGTGTGAGCAGCAAGTTTCAGTGTGTTATTTGAGAGTCTCAGCGTGTGAGCAGCAAGTTTCAGTGTGTTATCTGAGAGTCTCAGCGTGTGAGCAGCAAGTTTCATTGTGTTATCTGAGAGTCTCAGCATGTGAGTGGAGAGTCTCAGTGTGAGCTGGGTGTCACTGCCTGGAGTCTCAGCGCTTTCATAAAGGTGTGTGGATACTGAGGGCTCCCAGTCTCTGAGAATCAGACATTAGCCAATGGCATGTACCTGAAAATGAAAGGTGCACGAGGTGAGGGTGAGTTTAACAAATGATCTGCCATGCTGCCGATTCAGGCCCCAACTGTGGAATAACACAGGCGTGTAGCGCAGTCCGGTGGGCCCTCAGGGGTCTCACGTGCAGTGTCAGGGCCGGGCATCTGTCTACCGTCAGGGCCAGACCGCCACCTCCAGCGAGGTCCAGACCTCCTGCCCGCTCTACGCCACCCGCCAGTGTGTGACCGATCTCCAGTGAGCCATGAATTTAGGAGGGTGCTGCACAAGGTCTGTAAAAGTCACCAAAAGCGCGATTTGTGTTGTCGTGGGGTTTGGTCATTAGGGTGATTAGGCTGGGCGAAAATGCAGGCCAATGGAAAGTTTATAACTCTGCTTTAAACGCTTTAAAGGAACGTAGAGAGACATTTTTATCGCTTGCTGTAAAATCTGATACGAGCCTTGTGGTCGTTATCTACGCCGTTATGATTCCCGGTCCCTAACGCTGGGTTTTCCTAAGTGTTAGTGTGGAACCCTGCCGTTGATGTTTGGCGTACGGGTGGGGGGGGGCGGATACCCACCCCGCCGCCTTTTTAGACAAGGGCTCATTCTCAGCGAGATCGAGCGATTCGGCACTTTCCCCTAAATGCGCATTATTGCGCGATTATTACTAAGGTGGGGGTGGCTTGGGGGGGCGGTTGGGGGCGCGCTATTATTGCTAACGGAGCACTAACAAATGACTGGGGCTCAATTACGGCCACATTAGCCACTGGAGGTGCCATGAATGGGCGCTTTGATGGGCTCCCGGAGGTGGCGAAGCCGCTGTCACACTCGTGTGCCGGTCGCTTTGTTCCGCTGCCTTATTCTAGAACCGCTTTCCCCTCCAGACGTGCAGTGGGACAAATGATCCCTGTCGAAGTACATCAGCACCGGGGGGGGGGGGACAGGACAGGCTCTTGGGACCACAGCGACGTCCCTCCTCAGAAATCTTTCACCAACATTACTCTTAAATAGCACTTGATGGCTGTAATTTTGCCACCCCCCCCCCCGCCGCCACTTTTAATCAGATTTCCACAAATTAATTTCCCTTATCTTCCTTAAACGTGGCCAGGTTCCGCTAGATTGGCCACCGTGACATAAACACTCAGGACGTTCTGGAGCCGCCCTGCGATGTTTGCTGTTAAAGAAGGTCCTTTCGCTCTCAGCGGCCGGGACGCACGTCTTTTTAATCCACCTCAGACTACAGCAGCATAACCGAAATCAACGGGAAGTCATCACACACTTTAAGGGTTAGGGTTAGGACCCAAATGCGCACAGAGTGAAGCTGACCAGTCACAATTCCCGGCTCCCCAGGGATTGTGTGATGCGGGTTCCCATGAGCCGATCCGGAACATTCCGGCTCGCCACGGCAAATCCTAAAAGCATAGGTGGAGTTTAGGGGGGACCGGGGGGGCATTTTGTCAATGAATAAAAATATATTTTTTCACATTAACTCATTTTATTTGCATTATCATATAATTTAAATGAGTAAATTATGGCTAAATTAATTTTAATGAAAAAAAAAAAAAAGCTCTACTTTCACGACTAGCGTATCTCTTTTGCCCCCTCAGGCAAAAATGTGAAACTCCGCCTATGCCTAACGGTAAGCAGCCCCCTCGAAAACAGCCCCCCGTGTTTTCACTACAGACACTCTGCCATCTGACTGTTCCCGTTTTTCTGTACCAGAGAGGTTTCAGGAGACACGAGAGATTCAAGATGCGAGAGCTTTCTGTCATTTACACAGTAGGCAGACATTGAACACTATACAGCATTTACTCTGCATGTTTTATGGAAACAAGTGGAAATTAAACACAAATAGAAATTAAGGCAAATGCTGTAAGACAATAAATACAAGTACAGTCATGACAATAAATGTGTAAACACAATGTACAATGTAAACAAAATGCAGATATTGTGAGTGTCGCGACAGGCAGGATGGCGACGAGGCATCAGTGATCGGGGGACTGGCAATTAGTCGCTTGACAGATTGGCAAAAACTTTGGTCGTAGTTTTGCCGTCAATCACTTTTCCTTCTCTTTTTCATTTTTTTCCCCTCTAATGCCACAGTTATTTTAATAATCTTAAATGAATCGACTGCTGTTTCCAGTGTTTTCCTGAAAAGGGAAAAAGGCTGAGTGGACACACAGCACATAGCAGACTTGGCGTTAAGGAGAAGCGACACGTAGCACGGTGCCTTAGGTCACGCAACTTAAGCCTCTCTGGGGGATTCTCATAATAGAAGTGTCATCTGATTGAACAAAAAGTTTGATTTTCACATTTGATTCACCAGGCTTGTCAAGGTGAAAGGCTTAACTGTGAGATACACGCCTGTGTCCGCAGCTGCTCCAGTCTGTCAGCTTCCTGTCTTCTACCTCCTGTGTTGTTTGTGGTTTAAAAACAGCTCATACTTACAAACAGACTGCTATATTAAAAAACTGAAGTTATATTACGATGGTTCGTAACAACGACCACACACACTGTGACGCTCCTGGAAACATTACCTGGTTCCGTGGTTCACGGGATAAAGGTACCATGAAGAACCAGTGAAGCACCCAGATCAAACAGACAACAGAGTTGGCAGTATGGGCACACTGCTGGTCCCAGGTCAGTAGGGTGTGGCACCCCCCCCCCGGTCCTAGATACATGCGGTGTGGAAGGGAGTCGTACAGCCGTTGTATCCTCTCCTGCGGCTGGTCGGCCCACAGCTGTTGTAACTGGCCCTCGAGATCCTGCAGATTGGCACTGGGTCTGAGTTGATCCCACACATGTTCGATTGAGAAAAGATCGGGGGACCTGGCTGGTCACAGCAGGACCTCAGCATGACACAGGCAGCCCATAAACACGTGTACCATGTGTGGACGGGTGTTGTTTGGTTGGTAGACTGTACCAGTGTGCTGTCACAGGAGGGGTAAGACGTGCGGACAATGGTTGTCAATGATGTAACGCTGTGCCGTCAGGGTCCCGGAATCACTACCAGAGATGACCTGAAGTCACACCCTATAGCTCCCCACACTATGATGTCATACCCTATGGCTCCCCACACTATGATGTCATACCCTATGGCTCCCTACACTATGATGTCATACCCTATGGCTCCCCACACTATGATGTCATACCCTATGGCTCCCCACACTTTGATGCCAGGAGTAACGCTGGTGTGTCTCTCCACTTCACTGGCAGGATTGGTCCTCTCCCCCTGGCACCGACATCCATGGAAATGCAGAACCGAGATTCATCGCCGAACATGGTACGATGCCACTCCTCATCAGTCCATGCCTCCCAGTTATTGCAGGACTATAAATGCAGCCGTCTCTGCGCTGGTGCTAACGGCAGCCTATGCTTGGGACATTGAACCTGTAGTCTAGCTAATGCCACTTGATGCGGGATGGCACAGGGTGTTGGGGAGAGTCCAATACCTGTGTCGGGATGGCAGGTGCAGATGTCATGGGGTTCTGTAATGCTTGGCACACAATACGATGAATCTCCCTTGGGTGACCGGAACCTTCACACCGCGTGTAGGTGCCCTCACATAGGACGACTGTGATAACTGCATGCCCTATATGCTGGGCAATTGCATAAAGGATAACCTCATGCCTCATGCAAGCCCACAATGTCAAACTCCGTCAAGTGCTGGTAATGCTGTCTTATGCACCCAGGAGGAATCCTGGGCGTCTGGTGACTAGACATGCCAGCTCCTTGTAAATCAAATCATTTACATACCCATCACTGGTCTGCATGTGTGTCAAACTCAATCCAAATTAGACCATTACTTCTGGGTGCGTAACTTTTTTTGTCACTCAGTGTAATTACTTTTATTATTACTGTATAATAATAATAATAATTATTATTATTATCGTTGTTATTGTTGTTATGTGATGTATTATTATTTTTCCAACCCACCTACGAGGTCGACTTAAAGGCAAACTAAGGGACCGGATCTGCTTCATGTCCGGGTGACTCTATACTTCCTGTTCTTTGTTCCGTGACCTACGGTTCAGAACATAATTCCGAGTTTGTCTCCTCTTATTTTTAATATGTCCACACTCTTCCATAATGCAGATATTTATGGCACTGGTTCCCAGGAACAACTTACTAAAATTGTGTCTTTAAGAGACCTGTAATTTCGCTCTGATGTCTGTGTGTGGCTTATTATGAGCGCTGACAAGCGTCAGCTCGAACACGGAATTTCTTACTCTGCACGCGACTGGGTCTGCGTGCCGTAAAAAGCGACACCAAGAAAAGCTCTGTATAAACAATACAGAGATAAACAAAAGAAGGCCGGCCTTCTGGCTCTGTGGGTGGCTGGGTGGCTGGGTGGCCATACACCCTCAGTGCTGTGGGTTCGATTCCCCACCTCTGAGTCCATGTATGTGGGCTTTGCCCCATTTAGGTGAATTCGTGTCATAAAATTAAACATTGTTTGTGTGTCCCGCTCAGTTAAAAAACAAGGGCAGTAGGTTGTTCTTCAACAAGGAGAAATTTTATTTGAACTTTTTACAATTACATTATATCCAATAAAGTGTCCGGCGTCTTGCAGTGTTATTGTAGCGGGTCAGTAATTGACACGTGAGTCATTTATGACAGAAAAGGGGGAGCATGAGCAGGGTGCCAGGGGAAGCCGGGAAGGTGTTCGCTTTGGTGTCGGAGGTCACCGGCCCGGTTGCTAGGCGACCTGCATCTTGTTGTTGTTAACGTTTTTCCACACCTCATATGAGCGCCGCTCCCAGGACACGGGCTGTTTCTTAAATGTTAAATAAACGGCGCTAAATAGGATCTAGTGCTTACATGTGTCATACTGCCGAAACCAAGGACTGAATGACAGTGCAAGAAAGTCCCCCATTACAAGACTACATGTCTGTTGTTAACTGCAAATATCTTAAATAAACTACCATTAAAGCTTTAGTGCATACAGATGTGGACAAAATTATTCACACATTTATGACATAATGTATTTACTATAAATAATAAAACAAATAAAATTGACATGGACAAGATTACTGGGGAAGTTATAAATCCAAAGCAAAGAATCTGCACTGTTGAACACAGAATTAAGGTAGTGACTGCGAGACATTTGTCAACTTATTTCAGAGAAAACTGTGACACTAAAATGTTGAAGGTCACCAGTACTTTTGGTAGCATCTGTAGTATTGCAATTTGTAAAACACCACAAGTAACAAATGTCATCACCCAAATGTCCATATGGGGGCTTCCATTGATGCCCCTGTGATTTATCTCTGCCCCCTTTATGATGCCCGTCCATCCCATGGCCCTGATCCATGCCCCCTGGTGTCTGGGTGCCAGGTGGAAGGGGGGCAGCTGCAGGTTGGCATTTGGATCTGAAGCAGGACGGAAGCCGCAGGAAAACATTGCAGTTGCCAAGAAAGTGGGAGTGTCCTTTATTTACGGACAGAGCAGGCTGTGGTGCCAAGGGCCCCCAAACGGAAAATACTCTGACGGCGTTTGGGAGGAGCCAGAGATGGAGAGAAACAGGAGAATAAAGCTGTGAAGGAGTACGGGAGAATAAAGCTGTGAAGGAGAACGGGAGAATAAAGCTGTGAAGGAG